>SJYX01016963.1:33241-159484 GCA_006410675.1 Oreotragus oreotragus
GTATGCACTCAGTGCTCCAGAGATGCTTCATGGAGCGTTCAAATGCTGGGTGCCTGAGGCCCTCCCACTATAGCTTGGCTGGGTAGGTGTGTTTGGTGTGGCCTAGCATTGGTGTGACCCCACTCCAGTCCTCTTGCCTGGAAAATCCCACGGACAGAGGAGCCTGGTGGGCTGCAGTCCATGGGGTCGCTAAGAGTCGGACGCAAGTGAGTGACTTCCCTTTCACTTTTCACTTTCATGCATTGGAGAAGGAAATGGCAACCCACTCCAGTGTTCTTGCCTGGAGAATCCCAGGGATGGGGGAGCCTGGTGGGCTGCCATCTCTGGGGTCGCTCAGAGTCGGACACGACTGAAGCGACTTAGCAGCAGCAGCAGCATTGGTGTGAACACCAAAGCAGCAAGTGGCAGGACACACCTTGGCTTGCTCTTATGTGTGCCTCACTGGTTTTTTCTGGTCTAGATCTTCCAGAGATGGTCCCTCAGCAGCACAGGGTCTGCAGTGACAGGTGTACTTGCCAGGGGCCTTCCGGCGGCAACACTGCTGTGTTGGTAAGCTAACACAGTAGTGACTCAGTGGTTTAAAGTTTAGGAACGTTTTCACTAAATTAGAGGAGGAGGAGTACTTGAGCACATCATTGGGGAGGATGTGCAGGTGAGGAAGGCCTTTCAGTGTTTTGGAAAGCACATCTCTATGACACTCTGCTGACATTTACCCTATAGGAGTTCGATAATAGATACTCACTGTCAGTGGGTATTTTAAGAACAGAAGAAAACAAGGTGCCCTGCGTAGTGGTTAAGTTGGAGAAAACGACACGTGGAGGAGGAAAGGGGATCCTGCTCTTAGATCTCAATGTATCTAGTGGGCAGGGAGATTCCTCATCACCCCCTCACCCCTCCGTCATCTTTGACCAAAGCAGTTTAAAAAGCATTAAACCTCTCCATGCGATTTCACATGAGAACTGGAACTGAGCAGACATCTGGCAACACTTCACTGGCGCAGAAAACAAATGTTCAGAACCCCCAACTGGAGTTCTAAGAAGCCGCACAAATCCACGTCGCTGCCCACCCACCGGAGGGCCCCTTGCCCTCTCCACAGCAGCTCAACTTCACACCCTGATAAAGCTCAAATGCCAACTCCCAGGCAAGGAGCTCACATCCGGCGGCCCGAATTTCCTAAGAGTGAAAGGCAGGGAGTCGAGATCACACCAGCTTCCTGCATGCAGGGGGTCTTCCAACCCAGAGCTCCGCTGGCCACCGGCCGCCCCTTGCCCAAAGGTCAGAAACACTGAGTGGGCTGGGCAGTGCCCTCGCCCACTTACCTGGTGATGCAGCCACCTCTCTGTCCCAGCCAGCTGTCGGTCTGGTAGGATGTTTATCTGCAAACTGTTTTTCTTAAGACTTAGCCTCACCTTGGGTTGTTTCCACAGAGATGGCTCCATCCCCAACCACGGTCGTCACATGCTAAGTTGCAAAATAAAAGAACGAGAAGGGCGACTCTGGTCTGGGGAGTCCCTGGGGCTGACTGCTCGTGAGAATGCTCTCAAAGGTGAGCAGGCAGCATGCCTGGCTGATGAATGGGGACAGTGTGGCTCCCAGGAAGTGGGGGCACAGTCGCTGGCAAGAGCCACTTTTTTTTTTTTTTTTTTTTTGGTGAGAGGGTGTTCAGAGGCAACACCCTGTAGAGCTGGCATCATCCACCTGAAGGAGGAATGTACAGAAACAGGACAACGGAGGGAGAGGGTGTGTGTGCGTGTGTGAATACAGCACAAAAGGTTTCTATCACTGAAGCCAAAAACTGGATTCCCTTTTTTTGAGGTTGCTTTATTGAAGTATCAGTATACAGAAAACCGCACATAGCTAAGGCTTCCCAGATTGGTGATAGTGGTAAAGAACTTGCCTGGCAATGCAGGAGACATGAGAGATGCGAGCTTGATCCCTGAACTGGGAAGATCCCCTGGAGGAGGGCATGGCAATCCACTCCAGTATTCTTGCCTGGGAAATCCCATGGACAGAAGAGCCTGGTGGGCTGGTCACACAGAGTCCGACACGACTGAAGCACCTTAGCATGCACACACATATCTAAGGTGTACAGACTGGTGAGTTCAGATGTATGCAAAGACATGATACCATCACTATAATCAAGGCAGCAGACATTTCTGAAACCTCCCAACTTTTCCTGGTATTCCTTAGGCTTTTTAAATTGTTTTTGTTTCTTGTGATCAGAACACTTAACATGAGAGCTATACTCCTAACAAAATGTTAAGTGCACGACCCTGTCTTATTAACTGTAGGCATATATTATACAGCAGATCTCTCTAACTTATTCATTTAGCATAACTGAAACTTTATACCAATTGAACACCAGCTCCGCATTTAGAACTGGTTTTCCTTTAACTAAACTTCTATTTTACAAGAAGTTGCAAGAGCTTTGGGTTCTCCTCCCATGAAGCAGCATGATTCAGCAGTGGTTTTCAAACATATTTTTTTAAACTGGAAGCCTCTTTTTTTTTTTTTTCCCCAAAGTCCTATACCTGAGCCCCAAACTACAAAAGAGATAAAAGCAGAGGGCCTGTGGTTGGAGTGGGTGCTGGCCCCAGAGACCCAGACCCTTCACTGATCCTCCTCTCTGTGTTCAGGAAAGCCCCGGAGGCACCCACATGGAGGCCCTAACGCTCCCCCCCAAAAATTTAACAAACACATGGATGAGTAGGAAGGAGTCTGGGAAACCTGCATTTAGGTTCTGATTCTGGTGTGTGTGATCATTGAGACCTTTGGTCACTCATTAACACCTCTGCACCTCAGTTTCCTCATCTGTAAAATGGGAGTCGTAACACTTATCTATCTACAAGGACAGCAGAAAATGCAGTTCAGGCACTCAGCACCCAGTCTGGCACACGGGTTCTTTACATGACTTGTTAGTTTAGTTATTTCGGGGAGTGTTGGGTTGTGGCCAGGAGAGTTAGAGTGACAGCAGGGAGACTTTCCTTAGCTCAGAACTGTTACGATTGTTACTATCTTATTTGGCAGTCTTTTCTTAAAAGCATCTGAATGCTTTGTTTGGTATTCCCTCTTTGAAAAGGGGACAGTGAGGACAGTAAATAGACAACACATTAGATGGGAGAAATCTATTTGCAAATTACATATCTGATGCTGCTGCTGCTGCTGCTAAGTCACTTCAGTCGTGTCCGACTCTGTGCAGCCCCATAGACGGGATAAGGGTCTAATATTCAAAACATATAAAAACTCCTATAACTCAACAGCAACAAAATAATATCAAAATAGGTAATGACTTGAGTAGTTATTTGTACATCTCCAAAGAAGGTATACAAATGGTCATCAAGCTCTTGAAAACATGCTCAACATCCTTAGTCATTAGGGAAATGCAAATCAAAACTACAATGAGATACCACTTCACATTCACAAAGTTGGCCATTGTAAAACAGAAAATGACCAATGTTTGTGAGGATGTGGAGAAATCGAAAACTTCCTACATTGCTGATGGGAATATAAAATGGTACAGTCAGTCAGTCAGTCAGTCAGTTCAGTCGCTCAGTTGTGTCCAACTCTTTGCGACCCTATGAATCGCAGCATGCCAGGCCTCCCTGTCCATCACCAACTCCCAGAGTTCACTCAGACTCACCTCCATTGAGTCAGTGATGCCATCCAGCCATCTCATCCTTGGTCGTCCCCTTCTCCTCTTGCCCCCAATCCCTCCCAGCATCAGAGTCTTTTCCAATGAGTCAACTCTTCGCATGAGGTGGCCAAAGTACTGGAGCTTCAGCATCATTCTCTCCAAAGAAATCCCAAGGTTGATCTCCTTCATTATGGACTGGTTGGATCTCCTTGCAGTCCAAGGGACTCTCAAGAGTCTTCTCCAACACCACAGTTCAAAAGCATCAATTCTTCGGCGCTCAGCTTTCTTCACAGACCAACTCTCACATCCATACATGACTACTGGAAAAACCATAGCCTTGCACAGCATCTATATAAAAGGGTAGTAGTCCCTTAAAAAGTTAAATATAGACTTGTCATATGGGCCTCACAATTCCACCTGTAGGTATACACTCAAAGGAATTGAAAACAAATGTTCAAACAAAAGCTTGTAAACAAATGTTCACAGCAGCGTTATTCACAACATGCAAAAGCTGTAAACAGCCCCAGTGTTCATCCACTGATGACTGGATAAACCAAATGGGCTCTATCCATACCACAGAGTATTACTCATCCATAAAAGGAATGGAGAACATGCCAAAATATGGACGAACCTTGAAAACATTATGCAGAGTGAAAGAAGCCAAACACAAAAGGCCAGATATCGTGTGGTTCTATTTATATGAAACATAGGAAGGAGCAAATCTATAGCAATAGCGTTCAAATGAGTGACTGCCAAGGACTGGGGGAGGTAGAAGTGAGGGAGTTACTGCCAGTGGGTAGCAGTTTCCTTTCGTGGTGATGAAGAAGTTCTGAAACCAGATGGTGCTGATGGTTGAGCAGCATTATGAATGTACTTGATACCACTGAATTGTACACTTCAAAATGATTAAAATATAAGTTTTCTGTTATGTATATTTTATCACAATTAAAAAAAAAATAGGACAAATGCTTATCTAGCCAAGATACAGCTTGTGCATTTTAAAAGTGATTTTGGTTTTTCTTTTTTCTTTGACCTTCTGGCATACACATAGCAAAACATGGCCCTAAAATGCCAGGACATTGATGCTAAAGAAGGCTCATTCTTGTTTCAGGGGCTCACCTCCCTCCAGAAGGCCAAGGAGAACTGAACTGAAGAATAAAAATGAAAGTGAGAAAGTCACTCAGTCGTGTCTCTCTTTGCGACCCCATGGACTGTGGCCTGCCAGGGTCCTTCGTCCATGGAATTTCCCAGGCAAGAGTTCTGGAGTGGATTTCCATTTCCTTCTCCAGGGTATCTTCCCAACCCAGGGATTGAACCCGGGTCTCCCGCCTTGCAGGCAGATGCATTATCCTCTGAGCCACCAGGGGAGCCCACCTGGAGAATACGAGTGCCCATTCCACCCTCGAGGGATACCTTGAAAGGGAAAGGTTCCAGGAATCAGGCCCAGAGCCTAACTGGGCTGTGACCGAGCACCCCAGCTTGATTCCTTGGACATAGCTACTCTCAGCCTTGTGGGGGGTCGGGGGTGGGGTGCCACATTCAGGCCTTGGCTTATGACATGACCCTGCTAAGCTCATAACACTTTCCCTGGGCTCCTGCCCTAGGAAGGGACATGTCAGGAGCTGTAGTTTCAGGCACCTTTCCTGGGATTTCAAATGAGACCCAGCTCTGGGGCAAGATTTGGAATCCTGTGGGCTGTTTGGCCCACACACCTCCCCTTGGGCCATCTTTGCTGTTGCCGTTATTTTTAATTGGTGGGGCAATCACTGTACCCCTTTGCACAGCTTTCATCTGGAGAATCTTAAAGCTCTTTACCACCATTCCATTCCATCACAGCCCTTTTTAGCAACAATCTTTTTTTTTTTTTTTCATTCCAAGCTATAAAAACAAAATTCTTGGTGAGGCAAGCAGACTCCCTTCAGCCAACTAAAGGATACTCCTTGGGTAGGGAAACTCCTGCCCATTCACTTGGGATGGCCTTAGCTCACATCTGCCTGTTACACGCAAATTCTGAGCCTGGTCTGAGCCAGCCTCTTGGGTTCCAAGCTCTTCTCTTAAAGGGAGAGTTGGATTTGATCTGCTTCTTTTGTCTTTAGCTAATTCCCGTTTTATCATTTAACAGGCTAAATTTAGTTCAGCACTCCATCTTCATAGTTCAGCTTTCCAGTGTGCCATCAGGAACAGAAGTAACTTTGAGTGGGAGGCATTGGAGAGAGGTGGTGTGGGGCCTGGGCCAGTGGGTAGGAGGAGGGGCGGCTGTATTAGCAGAGCTGGCTTCTGACACTTCTTGGTTGGCCTCAGACACAGAACAGACCCAGGTACCACAGAATCCCTCTGATCCAACTGAGCAGAGGTTTAGAGCTGCAGTGAAATAACTGATCAGTTCTTTCCTTCTCACATCCATTCAGCAGTATGGTGTGTTGGCATAGTGCACAGTACTTGTTAACCACTCCAAGAAAAGAAAGAGCCACTCACTCTGATTAGCTGTCAGAACTAATTTTCAGCCGTGTTATTATATGGTAAGGAGGAAAAAGGAAATCCAAGGAAACTGTGCTTACGGCCAGTGCCTAATCAGGTTTTTTCCCCTTCATCTGTTTCATACAAAAGCTGCCTAGAATTACTGGTGTGAGCCATTAGGTTCCTCTCTTCAAGTGTTAATTAAATGTGATATTTTAAAATATACACTCCTCTTTCCAGGTAGAACCAACTGAGCCTTTTGTAAACCGTTCAGTGCCCATTGTTCCCCCAAGCTCTACTTCATTGCCTTGTACCTTCTATTCCCCTGTTGGGCCACAGTTCCAGCAGCAATAAGTACAGAGCAATTATTTCTGCCAGAAGTGTTCCCCCTTTCAGAGCCTGAAAGGGGGTTGCCTTATTTTGGTTGTGTGTATCTGTGTGCTTGAAAAAAAGGCATATTATAATATCAGGCCTCTTTGTTTTCCCTCTTTTAATACCCACTGGTTCTCCAAGATGTCATTGGCAAACACAACACCATTTGCTTTTGTTCCCTTTATAAATATTTTCCACTTGAGCCCTATTTCTTACTTATAACTGCTGAGTGTCTTGCTACAGAAAACAAATGTTCCGAAGTAGTAGACTGAATGAACGCAGTCTGTGTGGTTCAGACTGAGGAATATTTACTCTGCTTTTGAATTGAAATGCCTCAGAGTCTGAAGCAGCTTATAGTCTCTTGGGTCTTTGAAAGCAACTCAAATGGTCGGTTTGTGTGTATAAGGTGGGCGCTGGGGGCAGGTGGTGAGACCTGGAAAATCCAATGAAGCTGTCCTGTCTGTTCCAGTCATGAAATTATCCATTCAGTAGCAGTTGCTAAATGCTTGTTATGTGTTTGCTGTCCTTGCGCAAGTTAGGACACCCAAGGTGACCTTCTAATCCAAGTAGAAAGCTGTACTAGACACTCCATATCAAGAAGTTCAAGGAATCAGATCTCATTGTTATTATATATTTATGAAAGGTGAAAACCCTATTGATGGCTCAGTGGGAAAGACTCTGCCTGCCAGTGCAGGAAATGCAAGAGATATCTGTTCAATCCCTGGGTCGGGAAGATGCCCTCGAGAAGGAAATAGCAACCCACTTCACTATTCTTGTCTGGAGAATCCCATGGACAGAGGAGCCTGGCGGGCTACAGTCCATGAGGTCGCAAAGAATCAAACACAACTGAGCAACTGAGCATGCACACACAAACCCTATCCACGAATCTGGAGCATTTCCCTATCTTGGAAGAATGCTTACCATAAGACATCACATAATTAAGTGCATTTTTATTCTAAAAAATGAATAGATTTTGCATTTTGCCAACAGACAAATCCTCCATAGTCTTGTACTCTGATAAATGTTCAGATCACTGCACAGAGTGCCAGCTCTGTTCTTGCCAGAGTTTATTGTAATAAGATGCTTGAAACTATTCTTTTTGTCTAGGTTCAGATCATCCAACAGAGCTTCTGATTCTATGCTAGGAAATAAGGATAAGAGGTAGGCAATTGGAAGTCACATGCCTGGATAACATCCTCAGGGTTCTGCCTTCTTCCTCTGGACGCCCATGTAGCCTCTGGTTTTAATTGGATTTTGCACCTATGACTCCTTCCCCCCAAATAAAGGTCCGTACCTCATCCTAGATGAGGTTCTACTAACCATGCCTTTTTGAAGCACTGTAGCAAGACGGGCCATGATTCCTTAAATGATTTAAGTGTTTGTTAAACTCTCGCTAGATTTAACCTGACTTCCCTGGACTCCTCAGGAGTATGTGACTGGGTAGAATTTGGGGAGCTCCACTCTAATAGGATTCTCACTTCAAACACACATCTAAGTATACAAGTGCCAGAGGGCAAGCACTGGCTCTTCCCGTGCCACCCACGGTACCCCGTCTGGTGCTGGGGGTAGGGAGCACGCACCGTGTATCGCCGTAGGGTAATACCCATGCAGTGCTCCACTAGCTGGCAGTCCCAACTGACAGTTTTTGTCAAGTAGTGAAAATGAACCCTGGCTTTTCTTTTTCCCATGCACTGATTGGAGATGTGTTGCATCTGTTGAGTAAGAATGTACTTCTAGAACTCATTTGAGAGCCCGCCAAATCTCAGGCCTTCCACCCTCTATGTTCTTACAGTGACAGCATGATGTTTTTCCCGCTCTTGATTTGCTTTCAAAATGTATTGTTCTTGTAACGGTCTTTCCCGCTGTGTTAAATAGGTCGAGTCACGCAGGAAGACTTAAAATGGCCTGTGATGGGTTATGTTTTCGAGGTGTCTGCACCATGTCTCTCATTGTACAGCCTTCTTGCTTTATGATCTTGCCACCCTCTCATAAAGCGGTGAAGCTTATTTCCCTCTCTACCCTCTTTGGATTAGGAGGTGACTGTTTCGATTAGTGTACTATTTCCTAACCACACTGTGTATCTTCAAGGCAAGGTCTTAACTTTTACTTGCCTTTACTTTCTGGAAGACTCCTTCTTAGACTCTAACAACCATGCTGTGAAGAAGCCCAGGCAGACACACAGACAAGCCCACACGGGAGAGAACAGAAGCTCCCAGATAACAGTCCAGTGAAGCCCCCACATGACTACCAGCATGACTAGCATCCAAGCATCCATGTGACCGAGGCCATTTTGGATCTTCCAGCTGTCCCAACACCCAAGCCCACAGCGAGAAAAGGAGGACTATTCCAATTGTGAGAAATAAAAAATAACCTTTAGCAGAAATACTAATTAGTAGAATTCCTGGAATTGGAGGACAGGCGATGGCAGGGGTGTGAGGTGCATTTTGGATAACTAGAATCTTCCCGATCTCTGTTTGATTTCCTGACTGCTTCTTTGGAAAAATGGGAAGGATAGAAGGTGAAAAGAAAACCGAAACTTTTTAAAAATTAAGATTTCTTCTTTTTTTTTAAATTAAATTAAATTAAATTTTTTTTTTTTTTTTTTTTTTCTTTACAGTACTGTATTGGATTTGGCATACATTAACATGAGTCTGCCACGAGTCTTCTTTTTTTGATGTGGACAATTTTGAGATTTACTGAATTTGTTATGATATTGGTTCTGTTCCTTGCTTTTGGCTCTTGGGCCTCAAGGGAAAAAAATAAGTATGGGATCCCAACTCCCCAGGGGATTGAACCTGCACCTCCTGGGCTGGAAGGTGAACTCTCAACCACTGGACCACCAGGGAGGTCCCCAGAAATATTTTTGTTTGGATTATAACACCTTAAAGGTGGGCCCTGGGGCTTCCCCAGTGGCTCAGATGGTAAAGAATCCACCTGCAATGCAGGAGACGTGGGTTCGATCCCTGGGTCAGAAAGATCCCCTGGAGAAGGGAATGGCAACCCATTCCAGTATCCTTGCCTGGAGAATTCCATGGACAGAGGAGCTTGGCAGGCTACGGTCCATGGAGTCACAAAAAGTTGCATATGGCTGAGCAACAAACACACACTCTCAAACAAAGATGGGCCTTAAGTAGCCTACTCAGCTCTGTCTTGTAGGAGATGTTCAGTGGGCAAGGGAGTGAAGTCAGAGGCAGCTTTCCTCCTTGATCCCTAGGACTGTTCCTCTCCCCCAACCCTTTCCCCCTCCCTGAAACTACCAGGTAGCTTTCATTCAAATAGAAATCGACATTGTTTATCTGTAAATATCTTCAAGAGCATTCAAACTAAGCAGGTTTAAAAAAAATCGACACCAGCTAGGACTCCAGCATTAATAGGAGAGCCTCTTTCCATTAGGGGTCTTCGAAAAGATTCACATGAGAATGATGCTTTCCATCCTCCCCCAACTCTCACCCCTACCCCAGACCAGAGGCATTGAGCAGAGATGCGCCTGCCCCACAGAAAGGGAGATTCTGTTTCACTAGACTTAGGAAAGGTGGAGAGCTTTAAATCTTGGAATTAGCTACAAATGAGTAATATAGCATTAGCATGAGCTGGCCATAATGTCCCTCCTAAGGACACATCCCTCTTGTTTGGTTATTCTGCTTTTGGAGCTTCAACTGAACTCTCTCCTGGTTAGACATAGTCATGTTGTGGAGCGGTGCTTCTTATATTTTAATGTGCATGCAGATTACCTGAGATCTAGATAGAATACAGATTCAGCAGTTTTGGAGAAGGTCTAAGACTCTGCATTGCTAACAAGCTCCCAGGTAATGCAAATGCTGCTGGTGTCCAAAACATGCTCTGAAGAGGAAGGATGTGGTAGATTTACCCCAAACGTCAAAGAGCTGGGAGACATGGATTCAGTCCAAGTTCTATATGATTCTGTGAATGTTATTTTTAATCTCATTGAAATTCTGACTTTTTGTCTATAAAGTGACAAGTAGTAGTATCTGCCCCAAAGCATTGTTTTAAGAGTTCAATGAGTTAACCAGTTAAGCACTTTATAAGTCTTTATCAGCTTATTGGTTGGTGATCTTGAGCCTTACTTGGATGCTCTGCCAAGTGTGTGTTGGATAACGGTGGGCTTCTTAGAGCAAAACGAAGAAGAGGGTGATGGGGATTTCTCAGATTCTCAGTGACTGACTGTCCTTGAGTCTGAGTGGAGGGGAAGCAAAAGTTAAAACTGATTCCACTGATACCAGTAAGGGCTGGTTGAGACCCCAGTGCTTAGGAGATGCAGCAGTTAGCTGTGTCCCCATGCATTTCTGAATACAAGACAAGAATACATATTTCCCTTTTGATTTTTTTTCTTATCAAAGAGAAAGGATGGGAAACAGAAAATATTTATTTAACTGAAGTGTTAGAATCGATGAATTTGTTGTACAGTTGGAGCAATTCTCTCCTAAGATTAAAAGTGATAACTCATGTCAAAGGCCTTTGAAATCTCCAATGCTTATACAGTTCTAAGGCTTTATTATTGTAGAATGTCATTGTTGAAAAAGACTTCCTTGACCACATGCTGATCATGTTGAACTAGTAAAAGTCTTATAATTCATCTAAATAAATGTGGTTTGCCTCAGTCCTGGCTGGTAAAGCTGAATTACAGCTACATTTAAGTGCCACGACTGGAGAGAAACAGCTTAGATAAAGGTCAAACAAGAATCACATTCCCTTGAGCAGTCATTAAATTTCTAGAGCAAATTCCTATCAAGCCCCTTTCGAAATTTGTAAGTTTTTCTCCAAATCTTTTTTTTACTTGGGTTTTCTGCCAGAAATGAGTGCAGATGCATCAGCTACCTCGCAAGAAAAACCTGTTCTCACAAGTTTCATTGCACCGCTTGGCAGAGAAGAAGGCTTGGGTACAGGCTGAGAACTTTCACATAGATCCAGAAAGCTTGGGAATTGAGCCACTTGACTTCCTGCCCATCACCAAGAAGAAATAAACTCTGAGGCCAGGATCTAAGATTTCCCTCATCAGAAAAGGAGGAAACTCTCCAGCTTTCTTTTTGAGGCAAAGTCCATAGATTGTTACAAAGACAGGCCATTTCAGAATTTTCCAGGATAATGAGGGAGCTCATGGTTGCCATGGTTCCCTGGATTCCTCTCCCCCCACCTCTCTCTCCCAACCTCCATTGGTTCAGGAGACTCTAACCCCACGAAGACGTGCTAGAGGGGAGGAGGGGTGGGGCAGAAAGGGGAGTAGGGAGAGTGATTACTTTTGTCGAGCCATTGTGTGTCTTTGGGAGTTCATGAGAGATAAAGGATGGACTCACTTTAACTAAAGAGTAAACAGTGAAGGCAACGGGATATGTAACTAGGAAGCTATTGAAAATGTCTTCACGTTACTCACAAGTTAGTAATTTCCCCAAGAGTGGGAGTTTCTTTCAGATATTTGAAATTTATTTTTAAGCCTTTTGGAGTGTTAGAATAACACACACAAGTTTCTTAGTATTTTCATGGCATTAAAAGGTTTCAGACCCAGGCATTTTAGAACATTTTAGATTGACTAGAATTTGTTGTTCTCGTTCAGTCATGTCTGACTCTTTGAACCCCTTGGACTGCACCATACCAGGCTTCCCTGTCCTTTGTTATCTCCTGGAATTTGTTACAAAGATATAGTCAAATTAGTTAGAAACATCCAGGGACCTCTCAAACTCATCACAGGGCTTACTTGAAACATGTAAGCCAAAAAGTTCATTCGGGGTTTTTGTAAGATGTTATGGGAAAACCCAAATGAATGTTACGGCTAACCCGATATATGTATACATATATCCCTCATGATCTTCTTGATGCTTATAGGTTTGAAGGGGTAGCATGTTCACTGTCTACAGTCCTTAGCAGCGTCCTCAGGAGATCATTATTGTTTATGCCAAGTCACTTTTTGTAATTATTGCTATGGAATATGTAAGTTAAGGGCATTTTCTGAGAACCTGTTAGGTAGCTACTGTGGCACTAGGGACTTGGACGAAAACATACCTTCAGAAGACCTGGCCCATGAGGCACGACAGAAGAGGCTTCTGAAAATTTTAAAGGAGAAAAGCCAGTCATATATTTTGGATCTCAAACAAATCTGCCCATGTTCCCAGGTTACTCGAAGGGAAAATAAACAATTTAACTTACCATTTGTTGATTTCATAGATAATTTTATTTTAATACTGTTAGGCCTAATGGACATGCAAAGCTGAGTGCATGGTGATTAAATGAATCTGAATCAATGAAACCCACTAATGCATGGCACAGAGTAACAGTATAATAAATGGTATCTTATATCATCATCATCCTTATCATCATTAGTTCTGTCACTAAGGACCTCTGTAGAGCAAATGACATGCATATATTTATAGAAGACACAGTGTATATAGATTACTTACTATATGTTGGTACAGATAAAATTCTGCAGGAATCCAGGGAAAGAAAATTCAAATTGGAGATAAAGAATAAAACATATAATAATAGGGAAACACAATACCCTCCATCCCCTCAATATTATATGTCTGAGAAGGCTAGGGAGTAAGACTTTTGTGGGAAAACATGGTAATTTGGCTTTTAGCACAAGAACCTCAAGTATTCCTGATTTCCTTAAATAATATATTGTGGTTCTGTGCAACATTAATTGATTCCAATCCTTCTAAGGTTTATTTATGTTTTTAATCATATGATCACTAAATGAGGGATTTTCCAAGCTTGCTGTTTGTCAAGTGTCTTGGTCGTTGCTCAGCTGCTATGTCATGTCAGACTCTTCAAAACCCCATGGACTGCAGCATGCCAGGTTCCTCTGACTTCCACTCGCTCCCAGAATATGCTCAAGTTCATGCCCATTGAGTTGATGTAGGGAATGGCAACCCATTCCAGTATCCTTGCCTGGAGAATTCCATGGACAGAGGAGCTTGGCAGGCTACGGTCCATGGAGTCACAAAAAGTTGCATATGGCTGAGCAACAAACACACACTCTCAAACAAAGATGGGCCTTAAGTAGCCTACTCAGCTCTGTCTTGTAGGAGATGTTCAGTGGGCAAGGGAGTGAAGTCAGAGGCAGCTTTCCTCCTTGATCCCTAGGACTGTTCCTCTCCCGCAACCCTTTCCCCCTCCCTGAAACTACCAGGTAGCTTTCATTCAAATAGAAATCGACATTGTTTATCTGTAAATATCTTCAAGAGCATTCAAACTAAGCAGGTTTAAAAAAAATCGACACCAGCTAGGACTCCAGCATTAATAGGAGAGCCTCTTTCCATTAGGGGTCTTCGAAAAGATTCACATGAGAATGATGCTTTCCATCCTCCCCCAACTCTCACCCCTACCCCAGACCAGAGGCATTGAGCAGAGATGCGCCTGCCCCACAGAAAGGGAGATTCTGTTTCACTAGACTTAGGAAAGGTGGAGAGCTTTAAATCTTGGAATTAGCTACAAATGAGTAATATAGCATTAGCATGAGCTGGCCATAATGTCCCTCCTAAGGACACATCCCTCTTGTTTGGTTATTCTGCTTTTGGAGCTTCAACTGAACTCTCTCCTGGTTAGACATAGTCATGTTGTGGAGCGGTGCTTCTTATATTTTAATGTGCATGCAGATTACCTGAGATCTAGATAGAATACAGATTCAGCAGTTTTGGAGAAGGTCTAAGACTCTGCATTGCTAACAAGCTCCCAGGTAATGCAAATGCTGCTGGTGTCCAAAACATGCTCTGAAGAGGAAGGATGTGGTAGATTTACCCCAAACGTCAAAGAGCTGGGAGACATGGATTCAGTCCAAGTTCTATATGATTCTGTGAATGTTATTTTTAATCTCATTGAAATTCTGACTTTTTGTCTATAAAGTGACAAGTAGTAGTATCTGCCCCAAAGCATTGTTTTAAGAGTTCAATGAGTTAACCAGTTAAGCACTTTATAAGTCTTTATCAGCTTATTGGTTGGTGATCTTGAGCCTTACTTGGATGCTCTGCCAAGTGTGTGTTGGATAACGGTGGGCTTCTTAGAGCAAAACGAAGAAGAGGGTGATGGGGATTTCTCAGATTCTCAGTGACTGACTGTCCTTGAGTCTGAGTGGAGGGGAAGCAAAAGTTAAAACTGATTCCACTGATACCAGTAAGGGCTGGTTGAGACCCCAGTGCTTAGGAGATGCAGCAGTTAGCTGTGTCCCCATGCATTTCTGAATACAAGACAAGAATACATATTTCCCTTTTGATTTTTTTTCTTATCAAAGAGAAAGGATGGGAAACAGAAAATATTTATTTAACTGAAGTGTTAGAATCGATGAATTTGTTGTACAGTTGGAGCAATTCTCTCCTAAGATTAAAAGTGATAACTCATGTCAAAGGCCTTTGAAATCTCCAATGCTTATACAGTTCTAAGGCTTTATTATTGTAGAATGTCATTGTTGAAAAAGACTTCCTTGACCACATGCTGATCATGTTGAACTAGTAAAAGTCTTATAATTCATCTAAATAAATGTGGTTTGCCTCAGTCCTGGCTGGTAAAGCTGAATTACAGCTACATTTAAGTGCCACGACTGGAGAGAAACAGCTTAGATAAAGGTCAAACAAGAATCACATTCCCTTGAGCAGTCATTAAATTTCTAGAGCAAATTCCTATCAAGCCCCTTTCGAAATTTGTAAGTTTTTCTCCAAATCTTTTTTTTACTTGGGTTTTCTGCCAGAAATGAGTGCAGATGCATCAGCTACCTCGCAAGAAAAACCTGTTCTCACAAGTTTCATTGCACCGCTTGGCAGAGAAGAAGGCTTGGGTACAGGCTGAGAACTTTCACATAGATCCAGAAAGCTTGGGAATTGAGCCACTTGACTTCCTGCCCATCACCAAGAAGAAATAAACTCTGAGGCCAGGATCTAAGATTTCCCTCATCAGAAAAGGAGGAAACTCTCCAGCTTTCTTTTTGAGGCAAAGTCCATAGATTGTTACAAAGACAGGCCATTTCAGAATTTTCCAGGATAATGAGGGAGCTCATGGTTGCCATGGTTCCCTGGATTCCTCTCCCCCCACCTCTCTCTCCCAACCTCCATTGGTTCAGGAGACTCTAACCCCACGAAGACTNGGAGGAAACTCTCCAGCTTTCTTTTTGAGGCAAAGTCCATAGATTGTTACAAAGACAGGCCATTTCAGAATTTTCCAGGATAATGAGGGAGCTCATGGTTGCCATGGTTCCCTGGATTCCTCTCCCCCCACCTCTCTCTCCCAACCTCCATTGGTTCAGGAGACTCTAACCCCACGAAGACTGCTAGAGGGGAGGAGGGGTGGGGCAGAAATGGGAGTAGGGAGAGTGATTACTTTTATCGAGCCATTGTGTGTCTTTGGGAGTTCATGAGAGATAAAGGATGGACTCACTTTAACTAAAGAGTAAACAGTGAAGGCAACGGGATATGTAACTAGGAAGCTATTGAAAATGTCTTCACGTTACTCACAAGTTAGTAATTTCCCCAAGAGTGGGAGTTTCTTTCAGATATTTGAAATTTATTTTTAAGCCTTTTGGAGTGTTAGAATAACACACACAAGTTTCTCAGTATTTTCATGGCATTAAAAGGTTTCAGACCCAGGCATTTTAGAACATTTTAGATTGACTAGAATTTGTTGTTCTCGTTCAGTCGTGTCTGACTCTTTGAACCCCTTGGACTGCACCATACCAGGCTTCCCTGTCCTTTGTTATCTCCTGGAATTTGTTACAAAGATATAGTCAAATTAGTTAGAAACATCCAGGGACCTCTCAAACTCATCACAGGGCTTACTTGAAACATGTAAGCCAAAAAGTTCATTCGGGGTTTTTGTAAGATGTTATGGGAAAACCCAAATGAATGTTACGGCTAACCCGATATATGTATACATATATCCCTCATGATCTTCTTGATGCTTATAGGTTTGAAGGGGTAGCATGTTCACTGTCTACAGTCCTTGGCAGCGTCCTCAGGAGATCATTATTGTTTATGCCAAGTCACTTTTTGTAATTATTGCTATGGAATATGTAAGTTAAGGGCATTTTCTGAGAACCTGTTAGGTAGCTACTGTGGCACTAGGGACTTGGACGAAAACATACCTTCAGAAGACCTGGCCCATGAGGCACGACAGAAGAGGCTTCTGAAAATTTTAAAGGAGAAAAGCCAGTCATATATTTTGGATCTCAAACAAATCTGCCCATGTTCCCAGGTTACTCGAAGGGAAAATAAACAATTTAACTTACCATTTGTTGATTTCATAGATAATTTTATTTTAGTACTGTTAGGCCTAATGGACATGCAAAGCTGAGTGCATGGTGATTAAATGAATCTGAATCAATGAAACCCACTAATGCATGGCACAGAGTAACAGTATAATAAATGGTATCTTATATCATCATCATCCTTATCATCATTAGTTCTGTCACTAAGGACCTCTGTAGAGCAAATGACATGCATATATTTATAGAAGACACAGTGTATATAGATTACTTACTATATGTTGGTACAGATCAAATTCTGCAGGAATCCAGGGAAAGAAAATTCAAATTGGAGATAAAGAATAAAACATATAATAATAGGGAAACACAATACCCTCCATCCCCTCAATATTATATGTCTGAGAAGGCTAGGGAGTAAGACTTTTGTGGGAAAACATGGTAATTTGGCTTTTAGCACAAGAACCTCAAGTATTCCTGATTTCCTTAAATAATATATTGTGGTTCTGTGCAACATTAATTGATTCCAATCCTTCTAAGGTTTATTTATGTTTTTAATCATATGATCACTAAATGAGGGATTTTCCAAGCTTGCTATTTGTCAAGTGTCTTGGTCGTTGCTCAGCTGCTATGTCATGTCAGACTCTTCAAAACCCCATGGACTGCAGCATGCCAGGTTCCTCTGACTTCCACTCGCTCCCAGAATATGCTCAAGTTCATGCCCATTGAGTTGATGGTGCCATCCAACTATCTCATCCTCTGTTGTTCCCTTCTCCTTTTGCCTTCAATCTTTCCCAGCATCAGGGTCTTTTCCAATGAGTCAGTTCTTCACATCAAGTGGCCAAAGTATTGGAGTTTCAAGTTCAGCATCAGTCCTTCCAATGGTATTAATAGAATTATAGCTTTTGATAGATAATCCTGTTGTCACTCCATTTTTATCTTTGTGATTTTGTAAACTTTGTATGTGGGAGTTAACTAGCCACACTAGCAAAATAATGCTCAAAATTCTCCAAGCCAGGATTCAACAGCACATGAACCAAGAACTTCCAGATGTTCAAGTTGGTTTTAGAAAAAACAGAGGAACCGCAGATCAAATTGCCAGCATCCACTGGATCATCGAAAAAGCAAGAGAGTTCCAGAAAAACATCTCTTTCTGCTTTATTGACTATGCCAAAGCCTTTGACTGTGTGGATCACAATAAACTGTAGAAAATTCTGAAAGAGATGGGAATACCAGACCACCTGACCTGCCTCTTGAGAAACCTGTATGCAGGTCATCAGAGATCAAATTGCCAACATCTACTGGATCATCAAAAAAGCAAGAGAGTTCCAGAAAAACATCTATTTCTGCTTTATTGACTATGCCAAAGCCTTTGACTGTGTGGATCACAATCAACTGTGGAAAATTCCACAAGAGATGGGAATACCAGACCATTTGACCTGCCTCTTGAGAAACATATATGCAGGTCAGGAAGCAAGTTAGAACTGGCCATGGAAAAACAGACTGGTTCCAAATAGGAAAAGGAGTACATCAAGGCTATATGTCACCCTGCTTATTTAATTTATATGCAGAGTACATCATGAGAAATGCTGGGCTGGAAGAAGCACAAGCTGGAATCAAGATTGCCGGAAGAAATATCAATCACCTCAGATATGCAGATGACACCACCCTTATGGCAGAAAGTGAAGAGGAACTAAAAAGCCTCTTGATGAAAATGAAAGAGGAGAGTGAAAAAGTTGGCTTAAAGCTCAACATTTAGAAAATGAAGATCATGGCATCTAGTCCCATCACTTCATGGGAAATAGATGGGGAAACAGTGGAAACGGTGTCAGACTTTATTTTGGGGGGCTTCAAAATCACTGCAGATGGTGACTGCAGCCATGAAATAAAAAGATGCTTAATCCTTGGAAGGAGGGTTATGACCAACCTAGACAGCATATTCAAAAGCAGAAACATTATTTTGCCAACAAAGGTCTGTCTAGTCAAGGCTATGGTTTTTTCCAGTGTTCATTTATGTATGTGAGAGTTGGACTGTGAAGAAAGCTGAGCGCCAAAAAATTTGCTTTTGAACTGTGGTATTGGAGAAGACTCTTGAGAGTCCCTTGGACTGCAAGGAGATCCAACCAGTCCATTCTAAAGGAGATCAGTCCTGGGTGTTCATTGGAAGGACTGATGCTGAAGCTGAAACTCCAATACTTTGGCCACCTGATGCGAAGAGCTGACTCATTGGAAAAGATCGTGATGCTGGAAGGGAGTGGGGGCAGGAGGAGAATGGGACAATAGAGGATGAAATGGCTGGATGGCATTACCAACTCGATGCACATGAGTTTGGGTGAACTCCAGGCGTTGATGATGACAGGGAGGCCTGGTTTGCTGCGATTCATGCAGTCGCAAAGAGTCGGACACGACTGAGTGACTGAACTGAACTGAACTGAAAGGTGAAATGGATGTTTAATTTTTTAAGAAACTGCCAAACATTTGTCCAAAACGGCTGTCCCAGTATGAGAGTTCCAGTTCCTCCATTTTGTGGCCAACACTTGGTATGGTCACCGTTTTTTATTTTTAATCTTATAAAAGGCAGGTAGTGGATTCTCACTGTGGTTTTTTTCTTGTATTTCCCTAATCACCTATGATATTGATCACTTTTTAAAAGTATATTATATTTTTTAGAGAAGTTTGAGATTCACAAGATGATTGTGATTCTATACAAGAAAGTACAGACGGTTCTGATAACATCCCCTGAACCCACACAGGCACAAAGTCCTCCCTCCCACATTAGAATAGCACCTTTTAATCAATAAACGTACATGCACATCAAAGTCTGTAGTTTACATTACAGTTCACTCTTGGTATTGTACAAATGTATAACATGGATCCATCCTTATAGTGTCATGCAGAATAGTTTCATTGCCCTGAAATCCTCTGCATTCCACCTATTTATCCCTCTCCTCAACCCCTGGCAACCACTATTTTTTTTTACTGTCTCCATAGTTTTGCCTTTTAAAGGAAGTTATATACTTTGAGCTGTACAGTACATAGCCTTTTCAGATTGGCTTCTTATACTGAGTAGTTTGCATTTAAAGTTACGCCATGTCTTTTCATGGTTTAATAGCTCATTTCTTTTAGTGCTGAATGATACTTCACCATCTGGATGTACCACAGTTCATTCGTTCACCAACTAAAGGACATCTTGGTTGCTTCCAAGTTTTGGCACTTATGAATAAAGCTGCTATTACTTTCTGGGCCAGTTTTTGTGTGGACGTTTTTTCAATCCATTTCAGTATGTACTAAGGAGTAGGATCGCTACGAGTTGGACACAACTGAGCGACTTCACTTTCACTTTCCTGCATTGGAGATGGAAATGGCAACCCACTCGAGTGTTCTTGCCTGGAGAATCCCAGGGACAGAGGAGCCTCGTGGGCTGCCGTCTATGGGGTGGCACAGAGTCGGATATGACTGAAGCGACTTAGCAGCAGCAGCAGCAGCAGGATTGCTGTATGACAACCCACTCCAGTACTCTTGCCTGGAAAATCCTAAGGGCGGAAGAGCCTAGTAGGCTGCAGTTCATGGGGTGGCGAAGAGTCAGACACGACTGAGTGACTTCACTTTCCCTTTTCACTTTCATACACTGGAAAAGGAAATGGCAACCCACTCCAGTGTTCTTGCCTGGAGAATCCCAGGGACAGCGAAGCCTGGTGGGCTGCTGTCTGTGGGGTCGCACAGAGTCAGACATGACTGAAGCAACTTAGCAGTAGCAGCAGGATTGCTGTATCATATGTAGAAGTATGTTTAATTTTGTTAAGAAACAGTCAAATTGTCTCCAGAGTGGCTGTATCATTTTGTGTTCCCACCAGCAATGAATTCCTGTTGTGACTGCCAGTCCAGGTTCGATGCATGAGACAGGGTGCTCGGGGCTGGTGCACTGGGATAACCTAGGATAGGATAGGGAGGGAGATGGGAGAGCGGTTCAGGAAGGGGAACACATGTAAACCCATGGTTGATTCATGTCAATGTATGGCAAAACCTACTACAATATTGAAAAGTAATTAGCCTCCAATTAAAATAAACTAATTAAAAAAAATAGAGTTCCTGTTGTTCCAGATTCTTGTCAACATGGCACAACACACAGTATTGTCGGTGTGTTGAATTTTTGCGTTCTAATTACATGTGTAGTGACTTATTTGCATTTCCAGGATGACATGTCATGTGGAGCATCTTTTCATGTGCCTATTTGCCATCTGTATATTTTCTTCAGTGATTGTGTCTGTTAAGGGCTTCGGCACATTTTCAAATCTCTTATTGTTCAGTTTTAAGAAATCTTTGTATATTTTGGATATGTCTGCTATGATATGAATATTTGTGTCCACCCAAAATTCTTGTGTTAAAATCCTGATCCCTAATGATGGTATTAGGAGGCGGGGCTTTTGGGAGATGATTAGGTCATGAGAATGGATGCTCTCATGACTGGACTTAGAGCCCTTATAATAGGTCCACAGAGCAACCGATCCCTTTCTATTCCAGGAGGCTTTCACTGAACCTTGCTGACAGCTTGATCTTAGAATCCTCAGCCGCTGGAACCATAGGAAATAAGTGTGAGTTTATAAGTGACCCAGTTTACTTTTGTTATAGCAGTCCAAACAGTCTAAGACATAGTCTTTTATCAGATATCTCTTTTGCATAATATTTCCTCCAGTCTATAGCTTGTCTTCTCATTCTCTTGATGAACACCATTTATATGTGCTTCTTTGATATTCATGTGTGTTCTTTGGAGAAGTGTGTTTTCAAATATTTATTCAACTTGCATTACCTGCCTTTTTGACTGCTGAGTTTTTAGAATTCTTTATATAGTCTAGATACAAGTCCTTTATCTGATAAATGCTTTGCAAATGTCTTCTCCCAGTTTGTTTCTTGTCTTTTTATTCTTTTAACAAAAGAATTATTCTTTCAGTCTTTTAAAGAGCCAAGGAGTTTAAGTTTAATTAAGCCCAATTCATCAACATATTCCTTTATGGATTACGCTTTTGGTGTTGTATTTAAGAAATCTTTACCTAACCCAGATAGGTACAAGGTCACAAAGATTTTCTCCTGATTTCTTTTTAAAACTGTTAGTTTTAGGTTTTGTAATCCATTCTGAGTTTTTGTATATGTTCATTCTTTCTGCATATGGATATCCTATCGTTCAGCACCATTTCTTTAACAAAACTGTACTTAGTCTTTGTATCTCAGCAATTTTGTAGTTTTAAATCTTTCCCATCCTTTATCAGATTTATTGTAACGTTTCATGTTTTTATGCTATTGTAAATGATATTTTTACAATTTCAATTTCTGATTCAGTTCAGTTGCTCAGTCGTGTCTGACAGTTTGTGAGCCCATGAACCACAGCACACCAGGCCTCCCTGTCCATCACCAACTGCCGGAGTCTACCCAAACCCATGTCCATTGAGTCGGTGATGCCATCCAACCATCTCATCCTCTGTCCTCCGCTTTTCCTCCTGCCCTCAATCTTTCCCAGCATCAGGGTCTTTTACAATGAGTCAGCTCTTCGCATCAGGTGGCCAAAGTATTGGAGCTTCAGCTTCAACATCAGTCATTCCAATGAACACCCAGGACTGATCTCCTTTAGGATGGACTAGTTGGATCTCCTTGCAACCCAAGGGACTCTCAAGAGTCTTCTCCAACACCACAGTTCAAAAGCATCAATTCTTTGGTGCTCAGCTTTCTTCACAGTCCAACTCTCATATCCATTCATGACCACTGGAAAAACCATAGCTAGCCTTGACTAGATGGAACTTTGTTGACAAAGCAATGTCTCTGCTTTTAAATATGCTATCTAGGTTGGTCATAACTTTCCTTCCAAGGAGTAAGCGTCTTTTAATTTCATGGCTGCAGTCACCATCTGCAGTGATTTTGGAGCCCAAAAAAATAAAGTCAGCCACTGTTTCCCCATCTGTTTGCCATGAAGTGATGGGACTGGATGCCATGATCTTCATTTTCTGAATGTTGAGCTTTAAGCCAACTTTTTCACTCTCCTCTTTCACGTTCATCAAGAGGCTCTTTAGTTCTTTACTTTCTCCTATAAGGGTGGTGTCATCTGCATATCTGAGGTTATTGAATATTTCTCCCAGCAATCTTGATTCTACCTTGTGCTTCCTCCAGCCCATTGTTTCTCATGATATACTCTGCATATAAGTTAAATAAGCAAGGTGACAATTTACAGCCTTGACGTAATCCTTTTCCTTTTTGGAACTAGTCTGTTGTGATTATTTATTGCTAATACATTATTAATGCAGCTTCCCTGGTGGCTTAGTGGTAAAGAATCTGCCTGCCAATGCAGGAGACCCAGGTTCGATCCCTGGATCAGGAAGATCCCCTGTAGAAGGAAACAGCAACCCACTCTAGTATTCTTGCCCCAGGGAAATACAGAGGAGCCTGGAGGGCTACAGTCCCTGTGGTCACAAAAGAGTCTGTCATGAATTAGCAGCTAAACAACAGTAACAATGTAGAAACACAATTGATTTTCATCTATTAATCTTGCATCCTGCATTCTTGCTAAACGCACCAGTTTGAATGCCTATGACTTTTTTTCTTCTTTCATCATTAAGTATGTTAACTGTAGACTTTTGATAGATGTCCTTTATCAGGTGGAGGAAGTTCCCCTGTATTCTCTGTTAAGGAATGGATGTTGGGTTTTGTCAAATGCCTTGTCTGCATCTTGTTACTAAGCTGAATTATGGGACTTCCCCGGTGGCTCAGACAGTAAAGCGTCTGTCTTCAATGCGGGAGATCTGGGTTCGATCCCTGGGTCGGGAAGATCCGCTGGAGAAGGAAATGGCAATCCACTCCAGTACTATTGCCTGGAAAATCCCATGGACAGAGGAGCCTGATAGGTTACAGTCCATGGGGTCGCAAAGAGTCGGACACGACTGAAAGATTTCACTTTCACTAAGCTGAATTATATTTTGACTGTCAAACCAACCATACATTCCTGAGATAAACCCTATTTGACTCACGTTGTATTTTCCTTTTAATATATTTTTGGATTTGCTAAAATTTTGTTTAGGATTTTTGTATATATATTCAGAAGGATATTGGTCTTCAGTTTTCCTTTCTTTCATTGTCTAGTTTTGATGTTAGAGGAGAGCTGGGCTCATAGTCAATCGGCAGCATTCTTTCATCCTGTTTTTTCAAGAGTTTGATGAATTCATATTATGTCTTCCTTAATTTTAATATTATGTATTCCTTAAATATTTGGTACCATTCACAGTAAAGCTGGATCTTGACTTTTACTTTGTGGGAAGGTTTTTAACATTAATTCTATTTGATAATAGTGTTAATCTGGTTATATATTTGTTAAGTGAATTTAGGTAATTTATGTCTTTCTACTTTTCCATTTCATCTGAGTTGTTGAATTTATTAGCATATTCATAGTATTCCTCTATTGTCCCTATAATAGCTATAGACAGTCTGCAACAATGCCACTTTCTCATTCCTGATATTGGTGATTTGTGTCTTCTCTATTTCCTTTCTAATCAGCCTGGCTAGAGGCTTATCAATTTTAAAGATAGTTCTTCATTTTTGAAGTCCATTACTGGCAAATTGAGTCTATTGTGCTAAAATCATACTCTACCAAAGAAAAAGTGGTACACAGGAAGCAGTCTATTGATGTTTGTTAAATGAACCAGTGAATGGAAAAAAAGAAAAACACTGATTTCTGCATGTTAAGTCCTTTTAATATTATTACTCTCTTTTAGACAGTACCCATTTCCTTACCTCTTACTTATGTATTTAGTACTAATAGTAAGTAACTCAGCAAAACTGCCAGAGGCCAGGTTAAATGCTTGACAGTGTGTTCCAAGATGAGACTAGAGAGAGGTGAGGCAGGTGACTGGCACTGTAGAGGGAAGAAACCTTGAGACAATGGAGAAAACAGATGGAAGCTGAAGATACAGTGAATCAGAAAGTATAATAAAACTATAAGGCAGGATTCTTTGACTATTAAACTAGCAACTTACACAGGATGAGAGTATAAACTCTAATAATAAGAAATGAAGATCACATAAAATCTTAATTCAGGAGTGACTACTCAAAGTTGTTAACAGTAAAATTTTCAATTTAATAGCATCAGTATTTCAAAAAGGTATTTGAGAAATGTTCAAATATTAGAGGAAAAGGTTACATAAATTAGCTTAGGTAAATAATGAAAAATAGGATTTCTGTTTATACTCAACGTTGAGAAATGAAGATACTGGGCCTATTTTACCTGCATTAACAGGAAGATCTTAAGATTTCTGGTCAGATGAAGGAACCTCAAAAGTGTCATATTTTGATGGGAAAAAGCATAAATCTCTCCTTACTTTTACCAGGCTAAAAAAAAATCACCAACTTGATTAACCTGAATTCTGAACTAGCCAACCACAGACCTTGGGTTTGGGTTTGCATGTTCCTATGCTTTAGATCATTTTACGTTCAGCCTGCACACATTTAAAGGATACACTTTCATTATTTTTCACATATGTGTACACCCATAAAATCATTTTAACAAGGAAGATAATGAATACAACCATAACTACCAGATGTCCCCTTGGCCCCTTTATAATCTCTTCCGCCCAGCTTACCCACTCCACAGCCCCTACAAAGTTTCCAAGAACCCAGTGATTTGCTTTTTTGTCACTATAGATTAACATATGTATTTTCTAGAATGAATCATAAAATATGTATTCTTTGTTGACTGGCTTCTTTCACTCAGCTTAACTGAGTCAACTGTTGCCTGTCTCATCTATTTCATTTTATTGCTGAGCTGTTTTCCATTGTATGGATATGCAATAATTTATCTGTTCACCCCCTGATAGATATGTGGGTTATTACATAGCGTAACTGTTTAACATAGAGCTCATTAGATTATGCAGTCCACAAATATAGGGGCCTTTTTCTGTCATGTTCACTGTTTTGTCTCCTGGGCCTTAGCACAATGCCTGGGACATCAAAGATACCCAATAAATTGTTGATGAATGAATTCAAATAATTGTTTTTATGTGTGGTTGAATTCAGAACTTCAAAATGCTTATACAATGCTGATAGCTATGTTATACTACAGGGCTTATAAGAAAGGTATATAAAGAAATTAATAGCACAATGCATAAAGATTTCCAATTTAAAGTAATTCTGTAGAAGACAGAGCAAGTAATGTGCTAAGTACAAATATCTTAGTCAAGAACAGGAAAACCAGAAATTCTACAGTAAAAGCACACCTGGAATATTAAAACAGAAATCTCCATAATCTTCAAAAAAATTGATTTTATAGATAGCACCTTTCACTTTACATATTAAAGAGTACCTTTATTTTATTTTATTTTTTAGTCATATAGAAGAGCTGTCTACTCAAAGGTTAGCTAATTTCAAAATATGGTGAATGTTTGAATTTAATACTTCATCAATACTCTTTCAAAGTTCAATTACTTTCATAGTCCTTTCTGGCCACTGGCCCCAGTAAAAGGATTTTAACAGTGTTCATGTACCAATTCAGTGAATATATAATTCTGCTCTCTGTAGCAAGGTCTCAATACCAGATTTATATTGATTAGAAAGGACAATATTCAAGCTGATAAATCATATGTATGAATATAAGGTTGCCTCTTGGTTCCAACTGTATTAGAAGGACAGTTTTAAGATTTTTATAATTAAGTACTATAAATATTTAATTGTAGAGACTGAAGAATATATAGAATATATTGAATATGCTTTGTTTTGTGAAGTCTGATTTTCCAACTGTGAATTACTGGCACTTGGAAAAAAAAAAACAATCACTTAAATGAAAACTGAAAATATAAAGCCTATGTTTAAAACATGGCCTTTATTAATACTGCCCACTGAGCTCCATTTTTATTTTACATTGAAATACTTCTGCTTTGCAAAGAAAAGACAGAAAAGTGCATTTTACAAGAGTACTTTTTTGTTTTTAATTCTCTGCGAAAATGGAAGGAATCTGAATCACAAGTTCACAATGTGGTAAAATGAAATTAAGAAACAATGATTTCAGTAATGCTATGCCATCACTAGTGTTTGGCTCTGACTTTGTTCTTGTAAATCAGATCCTGATATACAGTCTAGAGCATCTAGGTTATTACTCTACAGCATATTAAACACAGAAAAGGAGGTTTAAAAAAAACCCCTTTCAATGTACAAACATGAATTTAAAAACTGATTTTAAAAAATCACCTTTTTACATAATGTATATGGCAAAAATGCTTTAAATACATGATTTTGGAAGAATTATTTACAAAATGTATCAGTCTGTGAAACAATTCACAAACAAAGCATACATAATTGCTTTACTTAGTTGTCGCATCTCAACTTTGGGAGATATAAATTTATTCGGCAGTATAGCAAACATAAAAATGGTGACAAAATATTTTAAGGGCAACCAAAAATTTGATCCTCAAAATGGTTTAAATACTAGGACTGCCAAAGTTTCTAAACAAGGACATACTTTAATGATCCAGATGCCCATTTATATAGTTCTACACTGTTTGAAGGACTGAGACAGATTCCCTTCAATACAGGCAAAGCTGCTGGATGCAACCTCCTGTAAAAGGGACAGCTGAGAGCTATTGTCATTTGAAGAGTGAATTAACCTAGAATTTTCTTTTTTTCAATTTTATTAATATTTTAAAAAATACATAAAAATACAACATCCAATGTCTGAATAAATATATTTAACAAGTTGCAAGATAATACCTTATTTTACACAAAATTTTCAGCTTTAGAAATCTTGTTAAATAACTTCATTGTTGTTATATATTTCATTTTTGTTTTTTTGTAACAAAATAAAAACTCTGAAATTACATAGAAAAAAGACAAAATATTTTTGTCAAGGGATAAGATAGTCCACTGAAAACTTATTCACAATTCCACTGTAAACATTAATAAACATTAAAATATTTGCATAATTGTGTGCTCAAAAATCCTATAAAAAGTGGAAGACTTATTACAACTGTAGTTTTCAGTCAACTACACTTCCTTTCACAATTAATTTTGTCCCATTTACACATTAAACCTGGGCACACTGCTGAACATATACTTTGGCAGTTCTAAATAGCAAGTGCTTCCACAAAAAGAATAAAACCAACAACAACAATTAAAAAGAACACAACATAAACCCCCTACTCACCAAGTGTTCAAATACATCTCAGTGAAAGTGCAGCAGTAACTATTTAGCTGAATATTTGATGTTTATCATGTGCACTTGCTTGTCTATGATTTCTGTAACACCTGAAAGCTTTATTATACAGTTTCAAATTTGCTAAGTGCCCTTTTTCTATCTTCACAAGAAAAAATGAAAAAAAAAAACTATAAAGGAAAAATTATGACAAATATGGCAGGCTGCCTAAACTTCAATTACTAATCAGCTCATTTTTTGCAACAGAAAAAAAGAAAAGAGAAGGGAGTAGATACAATCCAGCCTTGAAAAGTGTACAGGATATACTTAGCAATGTCAAACCAGTTGAGTGCTTTCTGTGGTTGTATTTCAGGGTTTGGGGATTTATGTCCATGGCAGCAAACTGCTGGGAAGGCAGAGAAAACGTTTATCACCTGCATTCTACAGCAAGCACGTTTTGTGGGGGAGACGATGAAGAGGGACTCATTCCAGTGTCTGATGAAGCAGATGACATGGAGGCTCCGGCATGAGACACTGTGGAATCAAACAAGCTGCATTAGACTGGAACTCTATCACACACAGATACCCAACCACTGGCAAATTAGAAATAAATTTCTTAAACATTATTCACTTCCATTACAGTCCTCTCAAATGGTGCATGAAGGAATTAACAGCAGCAAAAACTTTGTTTGGCTTAACTGAGTGGAATCAGTCTCTAATCACTTAAGTAACTGAGTTCAAAAAAGGCACCATAAAATATAAAGACTAGATAAAACTCTTAAATTCCTACTTGAAAGATCCCTGAAAGAAAATTACCTTGTCCCCAAATCAGAAACAAGATCAACCTGAGATAAGTTCTCATTGTAGCAAATTCCTGCCTTTCTCTGGGTTATAGGACCCTAAAAGAATTCCCCATCCTAGAAAATATCTTGTGACCAGCTAACCATTGGCTTCATATCTTTATCCTGTCCCAGTATATCTGATGGACACAAGACTCTCATAAGCAAAGAGCAGTAATCTAGATCAGATATCAGAATCATGGGATCAGCATGGAACTGTGGCTGAGTGGCTAGAAAAAGTGCCCAAATGACTTTAACATAACACTCCAGAAGCATGGATTAAAGATCATTATTCTATGCATCAGCTGCTTTGCCATTTTTTAGTTTACACTTCCTTGCAGAGCTCGATCTTTTGCCAATCTTTGCTCAATTATTCCTATTTTACTTGAAGTTTTAATTTTTATTTAGGTATACCTCCCTCAATGGCAATCCACTCCAGTGTTCTTGCCTGGAGAATCCCATGGACGGAGGAGCTTCGTAGATTATAGTCCACGGGGTCGCAAAGAGTCGGACACNCTTTGCTCAATTATTCCTATTTTACTTGAAGTTTTAATTTTTATTTAGGTATACCTCCCTCAATGGCAATCCACTCCAGTGTTCTTGCCTGGAGAATCCCATGGACGGAGGAGCTTCGTAGATTATAGTCCACGGGGTCGCAAAGAGTCGGACACGACTGAGTGACTTTACCTTACCTTACCTATACCTCCCTCAGTGTGTACTGTCAATATATTTAACTCATTACTACAAATTCCAGTATGTATGCTAGAAGTCACTCAATGTCTTATTTTAATAACTCACTTCACACACACACATATTTAAAAAATCAAAAAAGGGAAGACGACCGTAAGAAAATTATATTCTTGGTTGTCTGAAACTTGTATGGCCTTCAGGAAACTCAAAGCAACTGAAAGTTCTCTGAAGAAAGTTCCACTTGTTGATTTGTTCTTCTTATGTTTAAAAATTCTGTAAAGACTTCTTGCTATTTAGCTTTTCAAGAAAAGGACAAACATGGAAAGTCAGTCTCTTTCCTTTTGCTCCACTGTATTTCCAGGAATTGAGAACTGCTGGACTTGGAGTCGAATGCTTCAAGACCATATATGATACAGGCCATTCTATCAGTAATTCATCCCTTAAGTGCCATAGACAGAAAACTTCTCTTGAGATGGGCAAGCCTATCAGGTAATTTACTTTTTATTTTTTCCTTAAAGGGACATCCCTCCTAGAGCCCTCCCCTACTCTTCTATTGCTGAAATAGCCGCTTTGTAGGCTTGCTATGCAGTAGTCCTTCTAGGGCTTCCCTTCACCATCATCTTGAGATTTTCCTTATTGTTTTCCTATATGGGATTCTTTCTTTGCTGGATCTCATGTTATCTTCATAACTTGGCTTTTAGTTTTAATGTCACCATCGAGAAATCTGACGCTGTTCTGAGGCCCATCTTTTTGTATGTACCTTTATATGGTAAAGGGCTTCCCAGGTGGTACTAGTGATAAAGAACCCACCTGCCAATGCAGGAGATGTACGAGACAAGGGTTCAATCCTTGGGTCGGGAAGATCCCCTGGAGAAGGAAATCCCCTCTCCAGTATTCTTGCCTGGAAAATTCCATGGGCAGAGAAGCCTGGTGGGCTACGGTTCCATAGGGGTGCAAAGAGTCAGACATGACTGAGAGAATAACACATATATGGTAAGCTTTTAGAATCTTACCTTTATCCAAAGGGTTCTGAAGTTTCACAATTTGCTTTGGTGTGATTCCTGCCCACCCTCCCACCACCCCCACTCCCATTCTTTATAGAGGCCACAGTGAGTCCTTTCAATCTTCTAACCCATCTCCTTCAGTTCTGGAAAATTTTCTTAAGTCTTTGATGACAACTTCCTATGTTTATTCAGTGCTCTCTAGAAAGCCTGTGACTCAGAAGGTGGAGCTCCTAGCCAGATCTCCTATACTTCTCTTATTCTCTATTATCTCTTTTACTTCTTACTGGTATCTCTCTAGCCTTGTTACCTAATCCTTCTTTTATTTTTTATTCCTACTACCATATTTTTAACAGATCCTTCATGTACTCTCAATTTCATTAATAGTCTCATATTCTGGCTTCCTGGGGAAGGAAATGGCAACCCTTTCCAGTATTCTTGCCTGGAGAATCCCACGGACAGAGGAGCCTGGCAGGCTGTAGTCCATGGGGTCACAAGAGTCAGATACAACTTAGCGACTAAACCACTGCAGTGTCCTTCCTGTAACTCTGGATGTTAATTACAGTTGTTTTTATATGGCATGTTGTCCAAGTTCTTTTTTGTTCTCATTTTCTATTTTGGTTTCTGTATTTATGTAGGGGTTTTCCTCAAACATCTGGTCTTCACTTCCATATTTAAGAGAAGGAGCATTAAGCTAATTGGAAGCTGTACATGAGGATGTCAGGCTTTTAAATGTTGGGCACCGCACATGTAGTGATTGGCAAGGAACTTGCTTTTTGGTTCAGGAACCTCCAAATGCTGGTACCTCTGTTAGACCATTTCTTTTGGACTGACCAGTTTCTTTAGAGGAATCTTTCAGTCTCCTCCCAGGAATAATCATAAGCTTAGTTACCAGCTTTCCGAGAGTAAGAAGATGAGATCTTTGTTTAGAAAAGGAATAGGAGTCTCATCATTCATTAACTTTCACTTAAGCTCCCTCTTTTTGGTTTAGCACTTAATACCACTTAACCCTCACCTTCAGCTGTGAGGCTGTCCTGTGATCCCTTCCAGCCTCCAATAACTTAACCTCCTAGGTTTTTTTTTTTTTTGGCTAAAGCTAGGGGAAAAGGTAGTTTGCTTCACAGGGTGGGAAGAAAGGATCCAATTTCTCCTTCCATTTCAACCAGTCTCCATTTTTCAGCCTCATACTTTACACTGCCTTCAGAGCTTTTCTGGGGGGTGATGTAGTATGAATTAGCTTCTCCTTGTTTTGTCCCACTACAAGGATAAACAAGCTTAGGTTTTTAGCATTCTCTCATGTGCTGACATACTGCTGACATTTCCTGTTGGCCACAGTCAATCTGCTGTCCCATTCTCTTGTCCCTGTGCATATAGGCCTTCTAGTTTTCTTTATATTATTAGTGAGGCCTGGGCTTGGGGCTTGGGGCAGCCATGATCATGACAATGTTTAACTAAAGCCAATCTTATACATTTTTAAGGTTTAGCTTAGATACTACTGTCTTTATGATTATATCAAAGTCATCTCTCCTTCCACCTATACTTGTGTATCATTCTTAGGACTCTCAACACACAGCTTCACTGGACAGTAAGACTTTGAGATCGAGGTCTGTATCTCATTCATCTCTGTACTTTCACCACCTGAAAGAAGGCCTGGCATATGGTATATGTGCATTAATGTTGTAGAGCTTTAGTATCTTATGCAGTAGTCTCTTAGGAAATGACTTACGATCCCAACAAGACAATCTCCTAGAGAAGAAGCCATATGCCTCTTCACTTTGATGAACCCCATAATATATAATGCCTGTTAACAGGCAGTCAATAAAATGTCTGTTGAATAGTGAGAGCTATTCAGAGGAAGCAGGCTCTTCTTGAGAACCCACCACACTTAGTAAAATCACACATTTTGTAAAACAGCTCATAGTCCCTTTCAAAAGTCTCATTCTGGACTTCCCCGGTGGAGCAGCGGATTGGAGTCCACCTGCCAATGAAGGGGACACAGGCTGGGTTCAACCCTGGTCTGTGAAGAGTCCGCACGCCACAGCACAGCGAAGCCCAGGCACCACAATTACGGAGCCTGGGAGCTGCAGCTACAGAAGCCAATGTGCCCTAGAGCCTGTGTTCCCCAACAGGAAGAGCCACCCGACGAAGAAGCCCGCACATCGCAATTAAGAGACGTCCTCGCTCGTGGAAATCAGAGAAAGCACACTCAAAGCAAAGACCCAGCACAGCCAAAAAGTAAAAATAAGTCTCATTCTGACTCGTTCGGTTGTTGGCTCATTTCAACAACAGCAACAAAGAAGAAAACCTAGGAATCTAAAAATAACTTATATACTATATTCAAAAAGTGACAAACCTAAATCTTCTAAAGTGATACGACATAGATTTGAAAAACAGAGGGAAAAAAATTATAATCAAATTACCTTCTCTGTCTTTCTTTTTTAATCTTTTTCTCCTCCTGTCTATGGTTGCAACTTCAGACTTCAAAGACATGTAATATTTTCTGATTTCCTGTAGTTTTTCTTGGAGAAAAGAAATTCTCTCTGTACTGTTCATATTATCTAATTCATCTAAAAGGCAAAGAAACAGTTACTTTGGATTTAAAAGTAATTCTATAAGAAAAAATAGATGGCAGTTCTTTCAAAACTGACTCATAAATCAACAAAAGCTTTAGTTTATTAAAACCTAATAGTACACTAAATAAGGTTCTATAAAAAGAGAAGACATTAAATCCATGAATAAGATTTCTACATACATCCCGAATTTTCTTGACTAAACATATATTACTTAATGATATATCACTGAAATGATTAGAGAAGCACAAGAAAACATCCAACATACAGCATCTCTGATCTATAATTGTACCTGTTCACCCATATAGTGTCTTTGTATTGATGTTTTAGTTATTTCCAATTGTCAATACAAGAAAGGATATTTAAGTTCCATCAATCTGTATAAATCATTCATGTCTCATTTCGTAACTGGAGACCTTTCTCCAGTCAGTATTTATTAAGTGTAACATATAAGACACAGATTCTTTCATTTATGATAATAAGTAATGGTTATTGATAAGGCAATATTTAGGATACCTAAATAAATGAATTTGCTATTATTCCTTGTTTAGACATTTTAAGATATCACTTTTGACATTTGACATATCACTTTGTGGCATACATTCAAGTTTTCTATAAGTATCTTACTGAGTTGAAAGCTCCACTTATACGTCCGAGGGGATGAATTCGGATGTTTTTCTTTCTGTTTATCTTTTTCTCCATCTTTGATGTGAGGGGATATCCTTGCAGGGGATCGTGCAAGTTTCTGTGGCTTAGATACATTAAGATGCTTTACTGGGGTACATTTACTTGAATTGTCTAGGACAGGAAGATCTTCACTATCACTGCTTTGTCCTATAAGAAGAAAAAGTTAACTCAGATTATAAACTATAAAAACTTTAAAAATGCAACAGATCCAGCAATTACACTTTTTGGTATCCTAAAGAAACAAATGCACAAAAGTGCTAAGTTTTATAACAATAAAAAGATGGAAATAACCTAAATACCCACCAAAAGGGAAATGGCCAAGAATTATATATTATTATTGTTTTTCAGTCGCTAAGTCGTGTCTGACTATTTGCAACCCCATGAACTGCAGCATGCCAGGCTTTCATGTCCTTCATCATCTCCTGGAGCTTGTTCAAACTCATGCCCATTGAGTTGGTGATACCATCCAACCATCTCATTCTCTGTCACCCCCTTCTCTTTTTGCCTTCAATCTTCCCCTGATGCTGGGGAAGGGTCTGGCATTAGGGTCTTTTCCAGTGAGTCACCTCTTCACATCAGGTGGCTAAAGTATTGGAACTTTAGCTTCAGCAGCAGTCTTTTCAATGAATATTCAGGGTTGATTTCCTTTAGGACTGACTGGTTTTATCTCCTTGCTATCCAGGGGACTCTCAACAGTCTTCTCCACACCACAGTTCAAAAGCATCAATTCTTCCACACTCTGCCTTCTTTATGGTTCAACTCTCACATTCATACATGGGTACTGGAAAAACCATAGCTTTGACCAGACAGACTTTTATCAGCAAAGTGATGTCTCTGATTTTTAATATGCTTTCTAGGTTGGTCATAGCTTCTCTTCCAAGGAGCAAGTGTCTTTTAACTTCACAGCTGCAGTCACTATCTGCAGTGATTTTAGAGCCTGGGAAAATAAAATCTGCCACTGCTTCCACATTTTCCCCATCTATTTGCCATGAAATGACAGGACCGGATGGCAGGATCTTAGTTTTATGAATGGTGAGTTTTAAAGCAGCTTTTTCACTTTCCTCTTTCACCTTCATCAAGAGGCTCTTTAGTTCCTCTTTAGTTCCTCTTTAGCTCTTTAGGTTGTTGGTACTTCTCCCAGCAATCTTGATTCCAGCTTGTGCTTCATCCAGCCCGGCATTTCACATGATGTACTCTGCTTATAAGTTAAATAAGCAGGGTGACAGTATACAGCCTTGACGTACTCCTTTTCCAATCTGGAACCAGTCTGTTGTTCCATGTCCAGTTCTAACTGTTGCTTCTTGATCTGCATACAGGTTTCTCAGGAGGGAGGTCAGGTGGTCTGGTATTCCCATCTCTTTTTAGAACAAAAATGACCAAATATCCAAAACAGATTATGAAATGATAAAGTTAAAAAAAACAACAGGCATAGTATTGCCCTATATATGTTTAAAACAAAACACAAAAACAACCCCAAAGCAGGACCAACCCAAACTATATATATGAAGCAGCACAAAATGAACACGCAGCTGTTAACATGTGTATCGTAAGATGTGAGCAGATACTTGGTTGCAAGTCTGCATCCCTCACCAAATCTGCACTGAGAGAGATGCTTTTGGTGTTCATTTAATAACAAATTAGAACTTTCTCTCAACTTTTCTGCTTTATTTCAAAGTCTACCCCCTACTTCCACCATATTTACTCTCAAAATCCTACTTTGCCTTCTATTAAAATGCAAAGTTGTGGGTCACACACCAAACTTCCCAGCCCCTTCCCTACTGTATCTGTCCCTTTGGCACTTTTTCAGCCTCAAAAAGAGGAGACTGTAAATTCTGGGCCAACTACTACAATATCTTCAGCTATACTCTTGAAGCCATTTATTCTCAGCTCCTCTGAAACAATCCAATGTCATTTTATCTTTTCTTCTTTTTTCAGAGTCTATAAACATGCTGTAAGCTTTCCCACCCCTTAGAGAGAGGAGGAGGAAAGGAGAGGAAAACCTCCCCCTTTGGCTGGTACCTCTTTCCTTCTCTTTAGGGTCAAATTTCATGAAAGAGAAATTCTTTGTTATCCTGATTTCCATACCTTCTAATTCATCTCCTTCCCATGCTCTTATTAGGGCCCCTAACACTATTCACCAACTTCAATGAATACATTTTAATCCCATATGAATATTCTATTGCATTTGAACCATCTTTCCTATTCAAACCAACAACTGTTTACTGATTTTCATTTATCTCTAATCTGCTTCTATTCTCCTCTTCCTGGCCCACTTAAAGGGATATGCCACATAATTCCACTCCTGGTCCTTTTTCTTCTCATTTTACAACTCTCACATAGCAGCTTTATCATCTTATAATCCTTCAACAACTATCTTCTAAAACCAGGCTCTTTTCGAAGCTCCAGAGCCTTATTTCCCTAATACTTGGTACCTCTAATACAACATTCCCTAAATTACTCTTCCAACAACCTGCTGCTACTCCTGTATGCCCTATGTTAGTTAACCAGTTCCTCGTATCTTACTACTAACAGAGTCCTAGTGATTTTATGGGCTTCCCTGGTGGCTTAAATGGTAAATTTAAGCCCGCAATGGAGACCCAGGTTTGATCTTGCGTCAGGAAGATCCATCCTCTGGAGAAAGAAATGGCTACACACTCCAGTATTCTTGGGTTTCCCAGGTGGCACTGGTGGTAAAGAACCTGCCTACCAATGCGAGAGACATAACAGACACAGGTTCGATCCCTGTGTTGGGAAGATCCCCTGAGGAAGAAATGGCAACCCGCTCCAGTATTCTTGCCTGGAGACTCCCATGGACAGAGGAGCTTGGCAGGCTACAGTCCATGGGGTCACAAAGAGTTGGACAAGACTAAAGCGACTTAGCGCACACACACACACAGTGATTTTATGTCCTAATTCTCTTCATTCATTCCTTCTTTCACTGCCTCAGTTAAGCCAAAGATTCTTTCCAAAAAGAAAAACTGATCATCTCCTTTCTTTTTTCCTTTTCTAACTTTTTACTTTGAGACCATTTTCGAACTTACAAAAAAGATGAAGAATGGTTACTGAAAAATGTTGCTCTGCCATTTGAGGATAACTTGCCCTGCCATATTTGAGTACCTTATAGTGTTTATGTCTTACAAATGAGAACATTCTCCTTGGTTTAGTTATCTACAAATTAGCCAAAACTTAGCAGTTTAAACTACAAATGTTTAGTATCTCACATGGTTTCTGAGGGTCAGAATCTGGGAGCATCTTGGCTCCGTGGCCTGGCACAGGGAATCTTGTGGGGTTGCAGCCAAGCATTTTGCCCAGGCTCTGGTCTCTGAAGACCTGACTGGGGCTGAATGATATGCTCCAGGATGGCTCACTCACATGGCTGTTAGTGAGCATCAGGAAGCCTCAGTTCTTGCTGGCTGTAGGAAGGATGTGCTTGGTTCCTCACCATGCAGGCCTCTCCATACACTGCTTGACTGTCCTCCCAACATGGCAGCTAACTTTCCCTAGAGCAACTGATCCGGAGGAAAGCAGAGAGGAATCTATTGTGCCTTTTATGAGCTTCAAGTCATACTGCATCACGTCCACTCTATTTTACTAGTTAAAGTGACTAAATATAGCCCATACTCAAGAGGAAGGAACTGGGCTTTGCCTCTTGAAGAGAAGCATATCAACACATTTGTGGATGTGTTTTAAAACCCACCACGCTCCTAAACAACCAGATGTATTACTGTCATCTAATCCTCAGACTCCACACAACTATCTCTGCTACTGCTAAGTCACTTCAGTCGTGTCCGACTCTGTGCGACCCCCTAGATGGCAGCCCACCAGGCTCCCCCGTCCCTGGGATTCTCCAGGCAAGAACACTGGAGTGGGCTGCCATTTCCTTCTCCACTGCGCGAAAGTGAAAAGTCAAAGTGAAGTCGCTCAGTCATGTCCAACTCTTAGCGACCCCATGGACTGCAGCACACCAGCCTTCTCCAACCATGGGATTTTCCAGGCAAGAGTACTGGAGTGGGGTGCCATTGCCTTTTCCGACAGCTCTCTCTAGTTTGACCTAATAATGTTCGTTATACCAATAGCATCCAGGTAAGAATTACCTCATTTAGTTGTCGCATAAATCTCCTTCAATCTGGAATGGTTCCTCCTTGACTTTCATGACTCCAACCATGGGATTTTCCAGGCAAGAGTACTGGAGTGGGGTGCCATTGCCTTTTCCGACAACTATCTCTAGTTTGACCTAATAATGTTCGTTATACCAATAGCATCCAGGTAAGAATTACCTCATTTAGTTGTCGCATAAATCTCCTTCAATCTGGAATGGTTCCTCCTTGACTTTCATGACATTGACAATTTTTAAAATTATAGACCAATCATTCTACAAAGTATCCTTCAGTTTGAACTTGTTGCTGGGTCCTCACGATCACAGTCAGGTTATACATCTTTGACAGGAACGTTACAGATGTGCACGCCACTCTTCAGGGTGCATCCTGTCAGGTGGCACATGATTTCACTTGATCCCATTACTGGTGGTGTTCATTTTGACTAAGGTAATGTCTGTCCAGGCATCCACTGTAAACTTATTCATTTTCCCTTTGTAATTCCTGCTATCTTTCTAGTCTCATCTCCTGTCACTCTTTCTCTATACTCTATACCTGTCTTGTTCAGCCATTAGCCACATCTGGTTACTGAGTACTTGAAATATGGTTCAAAGGATTTTTTTTGAAATGCCCTTTCTCTTAAATAAATTATATGCTCCTTCCTCGGAATATGTGTCTACTGTAATCTAGTATTTCCATTTCAGACTTGTATGAAGGCATGTTTCGGATGTAAAATTATAATTTGTCAAAATCAGCCATGTTTTTTCCTACTATATCCCATAACTTAACTTTATTCTTTATTGTACATACATCTGTTTTTCAGATGTATTTGAAAAACATGAGAATGTTTTTCAAATTCTATTTGTTTTATTCTATTCTTGTTATTTTTTTTCAAGATTTCCAAACATATTCCTCTAATATTAAACTGCATTACAGAAGAAATGCAATAAGCATAAAAAATAACCACAGCTATCTCAGCTCTAAATAAAATCGACAAGCAAACTTTCAGATGAAAATCTAATGGAAAAATTGCTACTTTTCAGAAAAGAACAAACCAAATTTAGTTTTAAACTGACACAGATGACCAGGCCAAAAACCTGCTGAAAGTACTGACACCATGCTAAAGCCAGTGTTGCAAAGCACCGACCTGCTCCATTCTTTTCATTTTTGGCTACAGCACTTGTTCGCTTTGGGGTTCGCTTCTGCTTTTTCGCCAATAATCCACTAGTTCCATCACTTGGCCTCTTCTGACCTGAAATAAGTGGAAAGAGAAAATTAGAAAAAAATCAAGAGCAAGTATGTTCATTCACCTGCCTACATGAATTCCCATGTATATGTTTTTTAAAAAGGGCGGGGTAGAGAGGGAGAGGGGGGGAAGGAAGGAAGGAGAAAGAGAAGAAACACAGGAGGGGAGGAAGGGAAAAAGAGAAGGAAGGAGGGAGGGACAGAAGAAGGAAGGGAAGAAGGGTACTTAACAGATCCAAGCTCCTCAAACTCTTAGCATACTAATTTCGAATTTTAACATAAAGACTGATTTTCTCCCTAGAAGTCCTTACCCTTCTCTCTGCTCTCTCTTTCTTGAACAATTAGACTACAGGTACCAGAGGCAACACTGGCTTCAAAGCCATTTGCTGATTCCCTCTCACAGAGACCTTCTTGAGATTCTTCAGCAATACTGTCAACTTCAATAGTTACGTCACTCTCACTTTTTATACTTCGAGACTCATCTTGGCTGAGAGTAAGTGGTGACGCAGCTGAAAAGTTATGCTGTACTACAGGAGGTAGGGCAGGTGGAAAAGAAACAAGAGAGTTAGATTCAGAGCTTTCAACTACTGCGTCCTCAATGCTGGTTTTATCCTTTTCATCCAAATCATCCAAATCAACTTCATGGCAAACCAAGGTTTCTGGTCCAATCAGAGGCATTGCATCCTCTTCTTCCTTTAGCGGAGTATTTATAGTTTCTTCTGCTGGACCATCAAATTTTTCATTAGTCAATTCTTTAACACATTGGTTTGGCTCTGCTATTAATGATGGCATTCCTTCATTTTCTATTTCAAAGTGTTGTTCAAAATTTAAGTTTTTCATTCCCTCAGATGCAGTGCAATCACTGGTCCTTTCTTGAGATATGCTAGATATGCTATTTGTCATTTCCATTCCGTTCTCAATTCTAATTCTTTTCTCTGGTGATAACTGTCCCAGTATCTTTCGTTTCAACTTTTTTTCTTTCGCACATTGGTCAATTTCATCTTCAGTAGCAGAAGAAAAGTTTTTACTGTCTAAGGAAGAAAATTCTGGACTCTGAGCATCTATATGAGGTTCAGTTCCTGCTTCATCCTGGCTAAATGATGAAATTTTTATAATTTCTAAAGAAAGATCTTTTGTCTTGCTTCGTCTTCCCTTTCCTTTAGGAGATTTTTCTGCTTCTTTCTTAATTTCTTCTTGCTCCACTTTATTTCCTAAAATCTGTACTATTTGTTCATTCTCGCCAACTTCTAACTTTAAGGTTTCCAAAGGCTGCAATTGAGTCCTATCATTTTCTTTTAATATATGTGGAGCAGTCTTTGGATTTTCTCCATCTAGCTTATCATCATTTAAATTTTCATTTTTTTCTAATTCTTCTTTAATATCAGGAGAAAGTTCTTCATTCATCAAACTCTTTTCTAAAAGGTCTTCTGTTTCACTATCAGATGAACAGGAGTCTGCAAGAGAAAACATTATATTACACAAGTTTCTACTTAATTACCAACGTAATTTATAATAAAAATTCTGCCAAAGACAAAACTCTTCATCATGTACCTCTGAATACCTCCTTGTAGAAATTTCTCCTATAAATAAACCATATATTTGTGCCAAAAATGGGGGAGGGGAGATCTCAAATAAAACTCCATGTGAAACTATATTACATAGAAAAATATTACTGTCTCAATTCTGTAAAAGAGCTCTTTTCCAATTTTTACTAGTATCATATTTAGGCCACAGTAACCCTTAGAAAAATCAAAGGACTAGTACTGAAATATGAAGTTAACATATGAAGTGGTTTGATTTGAGAGGGTACTGATTAAAATCTGGAATGCCCATTTTATGTCCTTAGAAAGGAATATGACATTCTACTTAATTCTGAAAAGATGTATAAAAATGAGCTTGAATTCTCAAAAATGTAAATATTCCTCTGATTAAGAGAAAGATAAGTATAGGCCAGTTACCTTTCTGCAAAGAAAACCATTCTCCTAAGTCAGAGCATTTTTAAAATAATAATGTTATAAGATGATATAGAATTAAAATACAAGAATTCTGCCCACATGGTGCTCATATTTTAAAGTGCAAAAAGGCAAGCTTAAATGTACTTTTTAAGTGAAAAGGTATGTAGTTTTATTTTATGGTTTTATCATATACAGAATTTAGAATTTTGTCTCATGTTTTTTAAAAAGGTAGTTTTTTTAAAAGGTAGTTTTTTTAAAAAGGTACTTTTATGAAGCAGTTTAGCAAGAAAATGTGTAATTTTTTAGGCTGTACATGTGCACGCTTCTAAGAGTATTTGCAACTTTGTGAAACTCTCGCATTTGTGTATTATGTCAGCCTTCCAGCAGATGGCAGTAAAGAGGAGGAAAGATGCCCTTTCTAACTTGCACAAAAGCTCCACATGGTGGATTCATGGCAATCCTGTGGTTCAGAAAAGTTTTCAAGGGAGGAAAATTCTTATGTGAACATTTTCTACATTTCACATTTCTTAAATTACATAGAAAAATATACAAAAGTAGAAAAGTTGGAAAAAACGTAAAAGCAGAATAAAATATGTTCACTTATATTCATCACAAAACACGTCCCTACCACTTTAGTTTGTGCTCTCTGAAAAACAGTCTCAGCTTTACTGGAAGATCCTAGGTGAAGAGCAATGGTGAAGATCCTAGGTGAAGGCAATGGCACCCCACTCCAGTACCCTTGCCTGGAAACTCCCATGGACGGAGGAGCCTGGAAGGCTGTAGCCCATGGGGTTGCTAAGAGTCGGGCAAGACTGAGCGACTTCACTTTCACTTTCATGCACTGGAGAAGGAATGGCAACCCACTCCAGTGTTCTTGCCTGGAGAATCCCAGGGACGGAGGAACCTGGTGGGCTGCTGTCTATGGGGTCGCACAGAGTCGGACACAAATGAAGCGACTTAGCAGCAGCAGCAGGTGAACAGCAGTGGCTTACAGGAGACACCAGTGCATGCTTTGTAGGACAGGGTGGCATACGGGCTTGTCAAGCCATGCTCTATTAAAATAGAATATTCTCTGATACTGTCAAGAAAAGGTACTCCTAATTAAAGTAAAATATCACTGAATTTTAAATAGGGTACAGCAAAATAAACATTTTGTTCAAATCAAATTTTGTAATTTAAATCATGTATTAAAAACCTAGATGACTTCCTATGAATCTCTCACACAACTGGTTTTATTATTTCTATGATTGATTTTTTTTTTTTTTAATCAACGATCCTCAAAATTGAGCACCTTCCATTCCATTTGACAGAGGTGAGCTGTCTGGCATATTGCTTCGAGCACTTCTGGTACCTGATTTTCCGTCACTGTTTGCAGCCTTAGACAAACCATACGGCATGTTAGACGAAAGAGTAGATTTTAAAGGAGGTCGTCCCCGTTTTGACTTCTGCCTCTCCTCATCCCTCTTTTCATCCTTTTCACTGTCTTCTTTGTTCTAGGTTACAACAATAAAATGTATGAGAAATAGTACCTTTATGAAAAATCAACACTCTACTTTGCCAAGGAAAACTGTAACTCAAAAAGATTAGTTGTTACATCAACTCCTAATCTGTAGTTATGGAAAAATTAAAATTAAATAGTTTTCTAACATTTTGTACTTAAATGAGTATGATGTTCTACAACTTCAACATGGTAACACTGCAATTATATTGTGAAGGTCAGAGGCAGCACATAAGAGAGCTATACACTACTCAGCTCTCCCCTTGTCTCGCACTATTTCCTGAGGAAAAGGAAGATATGTCATCATCACTACAGCAAAGGCTGAAAATTGAGGGTGTGGATGAGGATAGAACATAGAGCCAATGTATGCTTTAAAACTTGGTGTTAGCTTTCTAGCATTTAAAAATCAGATTTTACTTTTTAAAAATACAGTTGTCTTGAGAGAAAAAAAAAAAATCCCCAAATCTGGCAAGCCTGAGTCTGCACCTGCAGCAGAGTGGTTGGTTCCATCCGCTCTAGATGAGGGATATTACCTCTTCTTTGTCACTCTCGGTCCTACTTCACCACATTTCTAGAGAACCTCGTAAGCCTTTGCACGTGAAGCCTGTGCCCCAGGGGAAGCTGGTTTTTACCTTTCCCGAAATAGTGCAGAAATGTGTTCACCTTTTTTACTTTTTAGCTTCTGGGACGTAAGGGGAAAAGTCACAATTACTTTGAAAGACTCAACATGATTATATGAGAAAACAAGTTTTATAGAAAACACAGTATTAATACAATATGAACAACAACTGTTAGCTAAAGGATACAGTATATAGTATACATACTTTAGCTTTTTTCTTCTGTTTTTTCTTTGGTCCACCTTTGTCCAATGGCCAGATTATCCTGTCAGCCTTTACCCATTCATCATACCTTAAAATAAAGAATATATTTTAAAATTCACAAGAACACCTTATTTGAAATGTAGTCACCAAGTACAAACAACAGTGAGACAGTCTGCAGAGGGCTGAGTTCTATGTCCACAGAAGGTGATGGGCACAGGGGCTGACTTGCTGGTACTGTGTGTGTCAGGTGCTGCAGCAGGTGTTTTGGGTACCTGCCACCAACAGAGCACAGCAAGAGAATTTCTCAGGGCAGACAGGTTTAAGGGGAAGAGTAGGTTAGGCAAACTAAAGAGATTCAAGGCTGTCTGAGCTGCCTTTTCCCCCACAACTCCCACTCATCTGAGCTTAATTAAATAAGCTGATTCTGCATTGGAATTCATTCTAGTAACCAAATAATGCAAAACAAATGAGATAAATTCAAACTTGTAGTATGATGAGTTCTAGATTATTTTATGAAGTCCTTTTCAACTCTTTTCCTCCCAGACTCTCTCTACCCTCCATATTTCTAATAAAATTTTATTCTGAACTGTACACCTCTAAAACTGAAATTTCTTTTAGAGATATTTTAAGTTTTTTCTGAAAACTCATTTTCCCCTTTCCCATAATACTGACACAGCTTCTAGATTTTAATACAGCCAGTCCAAGTTACTAATCAGGGGCAAATAAGAAATTAAACCTCCCAGAACTAAATAACAGCTCTTACATTATAGAAGCATATATTTATAGAGCTATCTATAATTTATATGTTTAATGTTTATTTACAGGTATTTATAGAGATGAACTAAAATCTAAAATCTGAACATTTTAGCTAAAAAAAAAAAAGAAAAAACTACAGGCCGTCCTTGCTTTGAACTGCACCCTGGTGATGTAAACCACACCCTCACTTTGTAACCCAATCACTGTTAACTCATGCAAAGAAGGACCCTGTTCCAATAGGCACAAATTCAGCTGACCCAGTACCATGACTCTACACTATGGTTTAAACATGATCTTCTCATGCATTATCCCAGTATCTAGCAGGGTGGAAGGCCAATGAAAAACTACTAACCATGTGAATTCCAGCTAGGTAGGAAGATAACCAGTTAGAACAAACATGATCATGTAATAAAATGACTGTTAAAGAGTCATAGTAAAAAATTAAAGAGATAAAAAGAGAAGAATGCTAGGAGGGGGAGAGTCTAGATAATAGGACACACACACTGACGGTAAGTAAAAGTGGATGGTTGTGAACTAAATAGACTCAGGAAAAAAGAAGGCTACATTGGGCTGCACGTGCAAAGCAGGGAGGTTTGTTAAGGTTCTCAAGTGTAGTCTATAGCCCTGAATTCAATACAAACAAAACTACTGAGAGATGGACAAGAAAGTTTGTTTTTAGTGTTGGCAGAAATGTGAAGGGTACAGGAGCTGATCTGAGAAAAAAGAAAAGAAATTTTAAAGTTTTTTTTTTAATTTTTACTTTTAAAATTATTTATCTTTAACTGGAGACTAATTACTTTACAATATTGTGGTGGTTTTTGCCATACAGCAACATGAATCAGTCACAGGTGTACATGTGTCCCACCATCCTGAACCCCCCTCCGACCTCCCTTCCCATCCCATCCCTTTGGGTCATCCCAGTGCACCAGCTTTGAGTACCGTTTCATGCATCAAACTTGGACTGGTCATCTATTTCACATATGGTAATATATATGTTTCAATGCTATTCTCTCAAATCATCCCATCCTCACCTTCTCCCAGAGTCCAAAAGTCTGTTCTTTACATCTGTGTCTTTTCTGCTGTCCTGAACATAGGGTCGTTGTTACCATCTTTGTAAATTCCATATATATGTGTTAATATACTGTATTGGTGTTTTTCTTTCTGACTTACTTCACTCTGTGTTAATAGGCTCCAGCTTCATCCATCTCATTAGAACTGACTCAAATGCGTTCTTTTTAAAATGGCTGAGTAATACTTCATTGTGTATATGTACCACAACTTCCTTATCCATTTGTCTGCCGATGAACATCTAGGCTGCTTCTGTGTCCTAGCTATTGTAAACAGTGCTGCGATGAACATTGGGGTACATGTGTCTCTTTCAATTCTGGTTTCCTTGGTGTGTATGCCCAGCAGTGGGATTGCTGGATCATATGGCAGTTCCATTTCCAGTTTTTAAAGGAATCTCCACACTGTTCTCCATAGTGGCTGTACTAGTTTGCATTCCCATCAACAGTGTAAGAGGGTTCCCTTTTCTCCACACCCTCTCCAGCATTTACTTTTTGTAGACTGTTTGATAGCAGTCATTTTGACCGGAGTGAGATGGTACCTCATTGTGGTTTTGATTTGCAAGAAATTTTAAAGTTTTATATGCTATTCATTCAATCCATACTCTTTTTAAAATGATGTGAGAGGACAGAAGCCAAACACGCCCCCGCTAAAGAAAACAGTTAACATTTGCTGAGCACTTAAGTGCCAGGCACTAACTATATAAACTTTCATGTTAATATAATTAGCACTACTTCTCACAAAATCCCTGTAAAATAGATTCTCTGTATTTCCCAACTCAGAGATGAGGAAACTGAGTATGTAGGGAAATTCTGGAACATCTGGGCTCCAAGCAACTACAGGGCCCGCAGACACAGAGAACACAGAAGACTTCCTAAAAAACAGAGCGGAAAGTAGTCCCTGACATCCAGCAACTGGCCTGGCACTATTAGCTGGGACTTGCCGTTGCTACAGAGCCGTCCGGCCCTCACAGCTAGGGCATGTTGTTCTCCTTCTGCAGATAAACAATTTCACAGAGCATCAACATCAGACAGGTCTGTCCCATGACCATGACGGATCAAGACAAAGACAAGACCACTTCCTACTGTGTCTCAACACAGAAAATAACAGGAACACTGTCCAAGCCACAAAAACGACCAAACATCCTTTATACCCCGAGCGACTGCTACTGCTTTACCGACGACAGCATTGTGGGGGTGGTGGGAGTGGCGGTGGTTTAGTCGCTGAATTTGTGTCCAAGTCTTGCAACCCCCATGGACTATAGCCCGCCAGGTTCCTCTGTCCATGATTTTCCAGGCAAGAATACTGGAGTGGGTTGTCATTTCCTTCTCCAGGGGATCTTCCTGGCCCTGGGATCAAACCTGCATCTCCTGTGCCTCCTGCACTGCACATGGATTCTTTACCCATTGAGCCATCGGGGAGAAGTCCAAAGATAGCATTAACCTTGGTCTAGTCTCCCCTTCTTACAGGTAAGATTAAGATAACCAATCAGAATTATCCCCTGCTTCTTGACAGCAACCAGACTAGAGCAACGCCCTATTTCCTAAACCTCCCAAAATCACCTAACAGAAGCTCAGATTTAAGTCTTATCTAACATTCTTATTTATTAATTTTCCAATTCAGACCTATTACCGTGCTTGATACAGGCTTGATTTCTGAGAAATTTAATAAGCAAGTAAACAAGCAAAACCACTTGTGATGTTTGAGAGCCATGGGTCTAGCTCCCTAAAGGATGTTTTCACAGAATCCTGAGCTGTTGCTACTCCCAAAGGTGGCACCCTGCGCTTTCATGACCCACCCTCTAACTGACATGCCACGTGGTTCCCTAAGTTAGGTGTCTTCCCTTACTGCAAATAGTAGCAAACCCAACTTGTTCAGGTACAGATGTGATCCTGGTGATCTTTGGCTGGAAGTATTGACATGGGAAGTAAAATAGTAGGCATGTTCAAAGTCCTGGAAAAATCAAATGCAAGGTGTGCTGTGTAAGTGCATATATACTATTTGCTTTAGTTCTTCAAAACATTAAAAATGATCTTTCTGAACCAAAAACAAATTTCAAAATAAGAAAATACATTTCTTGCTTACCTGACATTCCATCCATAGTAATGTACCAAGTATAAAACTTCTCCATCATCAATTTCAGTGCTTTTAATACTGGCTTCATAGATCTTCTGCGTTTTCCCTCGTCCATATTTTACTTTCACTTTGGTGCCTGTTAGGCAGGGTTCTGTGTCTCCCTCATCTTCTTCCCCTTCAGAGTCACATTTGCTTTCAGTTTCTTCCCTGCAGTAAGTTATAACACTGATAATGCTACTGATAACTTAATGGAAAACAAAATAATATATGCCAAAAGAATCCAACATGTAGAAGAGTCACAACCTAATTATTACCTTCATAACATGTCAGTGGAGGAGGAGAAGAAGGAGGAGAAGGAGAAGATTTTCATAGACTACTTAGTAAGGGACTGATTTATTATGAAAAGGTACACTGTACCAAAAGTAAATCCATACTTCTTAAAGGCAAGTCAGTCATCACAGTTAATGGTGATGTGGGATCAAATAAATCACTTTGGATAAAGCAAAATTAGAACAACATGCTTTGAAGAAGTCTTTAGGATTCAAGTGCCACCTTATATGTGAAAATGACCTAAAGATAGTGTTTAACTTTCTGCAACTGAAGTGTCTTAAGTCTACCTGATTACTACTTTTTGCTCAATTCAGAGTGGTTCTTAACCCAGACTTTTTTGGTGGGAAAAATAATGAACAAGGGTTAACTACCGTAGTAAGTCTTTTAAACTAGTTTATATTTTAAAGGTTTCCCCACCCTCACGAAGAAACAATAGACATCTGGGTATTAGGTCTCTTGTTATCACTGTGGGATAGCACCGGAAGAACAAAGGTTTTGCGTATCTTATACTGGTTCCTATTTGTTTTTACACATCTCCTATCAGCTTTTGTTTTGATAATCATATATAAAGGAGATTCACATAGGAAGATCGAAGTATTTTTAATATTTTCCAAGAAACATTCTTTATTAGCCCAGCAAACATTCAGAACAGATTTGCATCAAAGATTATTCTAGTGTCACAAGAGTTTTAAAAACCTTAAGAGGTACTATGTTCTGTCATAAACATAGGGCATTATTTTAGGGACCACTGGGGGACCCAACATGAGGAAACTTTGACAACTAATTAGCAGTGGGAATGTTTTCTTTACAAGGGCACCTTCCAATTATACTCTGATAAGGTAATTTCAAAACACCATGGAAAACTACTTAAAACAGAAGTCTCTATAGATTAAAAAAAAAGTCTATTTCCAGGATTCCTGCTACTAAATGAGCATACAGACTGTATATTCAGTTTTTGTAATAAAAGGAAATATCGTCCTTCATATTCATGTCTGTGAAACTTTAGGTCTCTAAAATAAATATTCTATTTATATATCACTTGTAAAGGCTTTTTAAAGCAAATGGTGTGTATGTATGTGTCTGTATATATATATATATATATATATATAGTATGTATTACATAAATACTATAAAACATACACATTTTGATGGTTATTTTTAACAGATCTTCAAACTATAGTTAGGCCTTACTTTTTAAATAGTCTGCCACTCCAATCCTCTTGCCTGGAAAATCCCATGGGTGGAGGAGCCTGGTGGGCTGCAGTCCATGGGGTCGCTCAAGAGTCGGACACGACTGAGCGACTTCACTTTCACTTTTCAGTTTCATGCACTGGAGAAGGAAATAGCAACCCACTCCAGTGTTCTTGCCTGGAGAATTCCAGGGACGGGGGAGCCTGGTGGGCTGCCGTCTATGGGGTCGCATAGAGTCGGACACAACTGAAGCGACTTAGCAGCTTACCCTATTAATTTACTGTCCAAATATTTGAATTAATACACTCATATCATTATACTCAACTCCAATTATTTCCTCCTACTTTCCCTAATCCTAATCGTATTTCACTACAGAACTTTCTTTATTCGCTATTCTAATTCACATGTGACTGTGTATATTCCTGTACCTATTTATGCTGAATCATAAAATTACCTTTCCCACTCAACAATCATTTCTATTTTTGCAGTTATTTTTTCAATGGTTAATTTTCAGATGGGTGTCAGCCACTAGTTGGAAACAGCAGGCCACTTTTCCCAATTTTGCCTAATCACTCAAATTTCTAGAAAATTTAGCACTGAAAAATAACTGTGGAGAGCTTCTACACAAGTAAGTGTGTTATGCTGTTGCTGAGTTAAAATTCATTTTTTAGTAGTGTCTAAAAATTAGTAAATCCATTTGACAATAAAGAAATGGCCACAAAACAGTTGGACATTACCATGATCTAGCTGGACTGCCTAATCTCTGGTTATTTTTAAGTCAATTCAGTCCATACGTGTATAAAGCATGAAAAAAAAAAAAACAAAACCAGTTTTCACTCAACAACAAACAGAATGAACATTAAAAAGCCGAAATTTAATGTGATGTGGGGCAAGAATGAATTTTCCAAACTAGAATCAGGGGTGCATGCCACTTAAATTCTAATACAATAACTTGAAAAAGAAAACTGTCTTAGATAAAGCTAACACACAGAAACATCTGCTAGTACTGTGCACCCATGTGTTTGTTAGCTTTCCCACATTGTACCTTTTTTAAAATGGCATTTTTGCTGTCGCTGTTTCCTCTTGTCCACTTCCTCCATTTTTCTCCAGCTCCCTTCCCTGCTGTCAACTGCAGGGCCTTTCTTTTGACTGGGTGGCGCAGCCTTCTTTGAGGCCACTGTTTAGGGCACAAGCGCTATTAAAATGGTGCGACCAGTATATTCTCCAATTCCGAAAGGCGACACACATCATCTTCACAATGTGTCTCACCTTCATCAGACAAGAGGAATGGAAGTCCCAGTAAGAAAGCATTCCCTCAAACCTGAACCTCTAAGCAGGAGCAGAGCACTGCCGTACCCCGGACAGGTGTTTCTGGAGAACAAACATAAGATAATGTACCTCTCTTGGCTTTTCTCTTCCTCTTCCTCTGAGTCTTTGTCAGAATCCTCCTGCTTTCTAATTTTCTTCTCCTTTTGCTTTGGTGTATTTTTTCTCCCCAGTAGTAGTTCATTTTCCTTCTTCTCCGCAGTTTCATAGTCATCATCGACATCCTTATTTTCTGTATCATTATCTCTTAATTTGTCTTCTGTTTTTTCTTCTTCAATTTCCTTTTTAATAGAATTTGCATCTCGAGCAATTCTCCTTCGTCCCTAGTAGAGAGGATGAAAACTTTAAAGTAACTATCACTGCAAAGGGGAAAAAACATAGAAAAATGTTCTCTTTTTCTTAAACCATCACGGCAGCGACTAGTCTTCTTTCTAGCTTGAGATGTGATACTGATAACCCATCAGCTCCTGTGTACTTTTTGCTTCCTCTCAAAGTAAAAAAAAAAATCAACCCATGTAAATTACTTATGTCCAAATCTATTATGTCCCCTGGCTACATACTACATGAAAAATAAAAATTTTTTCCTGTGTTCACTATATTATTTTATCTCATTTTAATATTTCTTGACTACAATAAAAGTTTTTAAAGAATTATCTAAGTGTCAATAATATAAGTTAATAATAAGGAAAATATATCAGTCCCTTAATTTTCTGGAAGTTCTTTCATCTCTAACTCTATTGTTTACTAAGATAAAATTCACATTATCACTGTATTTCAATGTGATTACATTTTATTACATTTTAAAAGAACTGAATTGTATTAATGGCCAAAAAGTGAGCTGATTTCTTTGAATCTGGAGAGCTCACTAGGCCAGTAGTAACTTGTTACAACCTCAGCAGCTGTTATCCAGTCTCTTGTTGCATGCTCAACTGACCGGGAAACTGTTGAGCCATTTCATTTTCTCCTAAATTCTCCTTCCAGTCAACTTCTGCACACTGGCAGAATTCCCCTCTACTTGAAATAAAGTGAGGATTAAAAGAAAAAAAGAGCCAACAACTCTGGGAGCACTAGAATACTTTACAATTATTATCTCAGTATAACAAATGTTTTGCCTAGTTCCTGACTATGTACTATTTAAACATCAACAGTAGGGGGGAAAAAAAAGAACTTAAATTTAAGTTCCATGAGGGCAGGGTCTTTGTCATACTCATGTCTATAACCTCAGATCTAAACAGTGCCTGGCACATGGGCAGGTACTCTAAGAATTTGTAGGTAAATGAATGAAAGCATCTGTTATCCATAAAATTTTAAATTTGTATAACTTGTACCTTTGTCCCAGAAATCTCATTTTTAGAAGTCTGTATTCAGATAAATAAGGAGAACATTTTTACAAGTCTCTATATTTAGATAAATTTGGAGGACATTTTTACAAGTATATTTACTGTAGTACTTTCTGTAATCATAAAAAATTGGAGAAAATCTTGAGAAAGGTAAATTTATGGTACATCCATACTATGCAATACTCTGCAGATGTTTTACATAAGATGAGGAAGCTCTTTATGTAATGACAAGCCAAGTATGTCCACAATACATACAATGGGGCATTATTCAGTCTTAAAAAGGAAGGAAATTCTAATCCATACATGGATGAACCTTGAAGACCTTCTGCTAAATGAAATATACCAGTCACAAAAGAACAAATACTATCTAATTCCACTTATATGAGATATCCAGAGTAGTCAAATTCATAGCAACATAAAGTAGACTGGTGGTTGCCAGAGGCTGGGGAAGAGAAGAATGAGGAGTTACTGTTCAACAGGCAGAGTTTCAGTTTTCCAAGATGAAAAAAGTTCTGGAGATAGATGATGGTGATGGTTATAAAACAATATGAATGTAGTTAATGCCACTGAACTGTGCATGTAAAAATGGTTAAGATGACAAATGTCATGTTTCTTTACCATAATCTTTAAAAATTAAGAAAAGAAACAAAGCACTCTGGAGGTTTCATGAAATTCTCTAGAAAGTGCCACTTACTAAGTAAAATGAACAGTTTTAAAAAATGGTTTCTGAGCAAATAAGAGATGACTTCACCTTGTCTTTTATTAAATACAATTTCACTGAAAAATAAGATGTATTATTACAATAATTGAACTCCTTTCACAATGTGGTAAAATATTTTTTCTACTTCTAAAAGTTGATAAAACCTACTATGTAGACATCATCAGACAATGATCAAAACAGTGGGTGACAACTCCTGACTTGAATTATATATTAGTGGAGAGGAAGAGCAGAGTTAGAAGATAAAACCAGGATGCATGTGCCTAGGAAAGAAGGCAGGGCATGCAAAACTGCCACAAGAGCTGTACAGTGTGTTGTGGATTAAGTAAAGAGAAAGCAAAGATCCCACCTGGCTGAGGACACAGCTATTATAAACAGGAGATTCATTCACTCAACCATCTAGAAAGTCCTTAATATGTGCAAGGCACTATATTAGATGCCTGGGATCTCTGAATGAATGCAATAACACTAATCCCTGCCGTTGTGAACTGTGATTCTAGCCCAGAGTTCGGTAAAAGAACCGTAAATAATAAACAGAAAAAATAAGTAAATTACAGACAGAGCAACATTAGAGGGATTGAACAGGATAGGGGCTTCCCAGGTGGCTCAGTGGTAAAAGAATACACCTGTCGAAGGAGGAGATGCTGGTTTGATCCCTGGGTTGGGAAGACACCCTGAAGGAGGAAACGGCAACCCGCTCCAGTATTCTTGCCTGGAGAATCCCATGGACGGAGGAGCCTGGCAGACCTACCGTCCATGAGATCACAAAGAATTGCACACGACTTAGTGGCTGAGCAGACATGCTTGACCAGGATCTGCTTCAGTGAGCTGACACGTTAGCAAAAGACTCGAAGGAAGTGAATATTTGAGACTGACCTCACTTGAGAATGGCTTGAACAGATATAAATAGAGAACAAGAAATAATATGTGATATATTTAGAGAAAGGGAGTGAAGCTAGCCTGGCTGAAGCATAACTAAATACTACAAAATAAACTACGTTCATAGGAGTATTTTTGTATACATCTGAAACTGCCCATATTAAAAAGGCTAAAATAACGCCTAAAAAACACTAGATAAAATTAGTATTAAGTACTCACCCTTGGAGATTTTAATTCTACTTCTTCTCTTTCACTTTCACTGTTTGAATCAATATTTTCCTCAGGTTCACTCTTCACTTCTACTAAAGGCATTTCTTGATCTATTTTTGGAGCCTCCTCTTCCATGGATTCTTCTAAGTCTTTTATTTCGTCTTTTACTTTCGGTTCATGGTGATGAATAGTTCTGAACTGAATATTTGCAGAACGGCAGTACTCCTCAAAACCATAGAGATACCTAAACAAATGACATTTCATTTTAAGAAATCTTAGTCATTATATTTAATTCGATTACTATACATTGAACAAATATTTTTTGAAAAGTAGAACACAAGCCTTTTAATACAAAGTACTTTTCCTGTTACTGGTTTCTTGGTGTTTTATATAGGATAGTAGAAATACTGACCAGAAAATAAAATGTCTTTCCTGAAAAATCTGAGCTTGTGATAATGGAACACAGCTATCATAGTTTTAATATGAAGGCTGTTCACTATAAAAGATACAATTCTATAACATGTAATTTCAGACAGTTAGAGATACTACCTGTATCTCTAATTTTTAAAACAAAATCCAAACATGAAAAATGGAGTAAAGCAGACTTGTTGCACTGAAGTAACTTTCGATCACAGTATCCACTAACCTAAACCTTTTTACCTACTTTCTCTAACTTTAATGTTCTTTGACTGATGTGTTCTTACTTAACTGTTAACAAATTAAATGGAAAATATTCCTTGTAATTATGTATTCTTTGATGAATAAACTATACTACTTACTTTCTATAAGCAGTTTTTACATTGTAGGAAGCAGCTGAATTCAAAATAGGAATGCCAAGGTCCATATAAATTTGCTTCCATACAGCACCACTATCAATCTGGAAAATTAAGTTTTTATTTGTTAACGTTTGCAAAGGGAAATAATCTTTATACTAATATTCTATGTTCATTAAGAAAATGTGTTTATTACCTAAAGTACATATAACAGTGCAATGCTAGACAATTGTGATTTTCATTACAGTCTTACTTACATTGTCACATCCACCTTGATGATAAACCAGTCTGAAGAGCTTGAAGAGGTTGAGATCTTTATAGCCCAAAACAGGTGGTTTGTTGATTGGAGTACCTTTTTAATATCGAAGAGCCGAAAAACAATGTTAATTTCAATGGAAAATACTAAGTTGAAAACAAAGCTTATCAATTTCTAATTTCCCAAATATCATTAATCAGAGGCATATATTTTAAAGATGCTCAAATTACGTAAGATAGAACAAAATATTCTCTATATTCTTTATACAGCATTGTGGTGATCTTTAGGTTTATTATACTTCCAGAACTAGTAAAATCACCTCTCTAACTGCCACTGAATTTGGATAAAACTGAATCAAACCTTGGGCCTGCAAGGTGTAGCCAATAATGCTGCTGCTTCAAGAAGCCTGGGCAAACAGATACACAATGCAAAGGGCACATTTTAGGCCATGGTTTCACTTTACTGCTTTAACACAAATGTTAAGACTGCTGGTAGTGATCTGAAGTATCAGCGCTGAAGGCCACAAAATGTCTAGGACCAATGTATCTGAGGATTTCCAAGGACTGATGTAATGTCACCAACTATGATTTATAAAGGCTCTGTTTCTTCTAACTTTATTAGAAATCTTACTCTATTTAGATAGGAGCTAATCCATTATGTTTAATTTGTTGAGACCAAGGGTCAGACTAGATTACTTGCCACAAAAACATCATTAGTAAATAATGGGTATGTAGATTTATAGTATGATTGTTCACTTTCTGTTACTCAATTATTCTTATAATATTTTCTGGTTTTATAAGTCTCAAGGAGATAAAATTTAACTATATCACAACTACTTTTCCTCTACATTTGTACTCAAAATAGGTATCAGTAGTTGTAGTATATATTTGTACTCAAAATAGATACTAGTAGTACTAACAGTAGTAGTAGTAATAAAGTAGATGTCTTTATTCCCAATACTTAGTTATTATTATCAGCTATAATTGATTCTTAGGCTTGAAATACAAATCCATACACCCATGATTTAAGCAAAAATGGTATATAAACATAGAACATAAAACAGTAAAAAAAAAAAAAAAAAATCTATTTTTGGGTTGGGGGGAGACACAATGTTGCACTAGTTCCCAGATCAGGGATTGAACTTGGGCCCTTGACAGCAAAAGCACCATGTCCTAAACACTGGACTGTCAGGGAATTCCTAGAAATGTCTATTTTAAAATAATAAGCATGAAAATACCTCTGTCTTCCATAAACTTATAAAGCTGTTGGAGGAAGTTGTCCCTCTCTTCAGGATCAGGTTCTTCCTCAGGCTGCAAAGGTAAAACATAAATATATAGAACAATGAACAGAAGGAGAATATACTGTCCTCTTTTTATTTTTTGTTTTGTGAACCCCAAATTTTACTGACCCAGAAAATATGAATTTTTTTCAAAATCCTATGTCAGATTTTAATTCATACTTTGATACAGCTAGTTTGATGCAACTGTCAAGATACAGTCTCTACTCTTTACTCAATCTATCACTTGAAACTCCCCTTTCAATTATCACCATGGGGACTAAGGTTAGCCATGCGGAAAAGGTTCTGGAATGGAGTAAGAGTGTTTTTACCTCATTTGTTGTTTTTTAAAAAAATCCTCAAAATATCATGTGTTCCGAGTGAATTATTGATAGATGAGCATAACAATTACAAACATGTTACTTTCAAGTAATCCACATACATTAAACTTTTGTTACTGTTGAATGAATATAAACTAGAGGCAGAAAAGTCACACTGCAAAGGTTATTTGTTTGGATAGCACAATGTTTTAGAGAAACTTAAATGAGCCACATAAATTTTATTTTGTCTCAGACTCCACCAGTCCCTCTTGCTGCACAGTAGCCTGCTTTTCTCATTTGTCTTTCATGCATTGCCTCTGTAGCTGACTCTTCAACCCTTTAAAATAGAACAATGAACATTAGTTCTTAGGGACAGAAACTAAATACACACTAAAATTTAGCTCTATGGAAAAAAAAGAAAAACGAATGGAAACATTCATGCAGAAACAACTATTCCTACAAATACCTATTTGTTTGTTATGTTTTACTAATTATAGAAATCTAATCATTTCTTCTTATACAGACAAATGGATTATGGGTTTTAATAAAATATTTCCCTTTCTAGTAGACTACGTAAAAACTGATATTTGGGAAAATTCTAAAATTTAACAATACTATGGAGAAATAAAGAAAACATGGACATATATATGTCTTCCATATAAATCATCATAATTTAATTTCAGAGTACCACTATTTTTGTGTTCCAAGAGAATTCAAAGCCATATTCAAAGCAAAGGCAGTGTCAAGCAATAAACATTGAGAGCTCACAAGTTCAGAGAGCAATACGCTCATTAAAGTCATGTATTTTCAAAAAAATTTGAATAGCTAATAATATAGCCAAGATCAATAAATACGTAGTTGATTAAAATATATTTAAAAAAATCATGCCATCTAGGTCAATTAAAACATATAATTTTTAAAAAACATCAGGCAATCAAGGGAAAGGGAGTAAGATCTTTTAGTACAATCTTGTTTTTTCTTTTATTACATTAAGAATGATTCCTAACATTGGAGTAGTTTCACTTTAATAAAATATAAGAAACTTAAGTCAAAGTTCTAGTAAGCCTCAAAATTTAGCAATATACAGACTTTATAATCACTAGAGTTAACAGAGGTGTTTACTATACTAAATGCTCAAACCAACAGGTGGCAATTTTTCCCCAAGTGAATTAAACAATTTTGCTTTTGCAAGTTTTTTTTTTTTCCCAATTTATTTCTGGCTGTCCTGTTTTTGTTGCTACTCAGGCCTTTCTCTCGTTGCAGTGCCCGAGCTGCTCACTGCAGAGACTTCTGCTGTTGCACAGCATGGGTTCTAGGGCACACGGGCTTCAGTAGTCGCGGCTCCCAGGCTCTAGAGCACGAAACACTCAGTACTTGCGGGGTATGGGCTTAGTTGCTCCACAGTATGTGGGATCTTCCTGGATCAGGGACTGGACCCATGTCTTCTGCGTTGGCAGGTGGACTCTTCAGCACTAAGCACCAGGGAGCCCCCCTTTGCAAGGTTATTAAAACAACTGCCAATGCGTTAACTCAACTGAGTAATCTGGCAGCCTATGAATTATTTCAGATGTGAATTTTAAGGAATTCTGGTAGGGGGAAAAACAAAACAACTTATACCAGACTGGCTCTATGCTTTGCCTGTCCCTCATAACCATAATAGTCTCTCCTCAGACTAATACCTCATTTTTAGTATTTATCACCTTACAGAATTTAAAGAAGACTGTTGTATCCAGTACATGTAAAAAGCAAATCTTTTTTTTAAAAAAGACACTGATTTGATACCAAAGTTTCTTCTAAAAGCAACTAAATGAAATGAACTCATCAAATGCAAATCTGACATTAAGTTTTACCAAACATCTGATAAATTTTTAATGCTTTATAGATGATAAAAAGTCAATAATTTAAATTTATTGGAATTAAAAGTTAGTGACTATCAAGGGTGCTTTATGTCATTGAGAAACCATGGCCCTAAAACTGCTAAGTTCAGAATGCAGTCATCAGGTGTAAAAGCAAGATATAAATGAATAAAGAATTTAAGTTAAAAGCAACTGCCTGAGAGAAAATTTATTTCAAGTAAAAAATATAAGATGAGGCTATACACAAAGATTTAAATTTATCTGATGGGTCTCTGCAAAAATCAAAATTGCTTAATCTAGTAAGTAATTCTTACACAACCACTTTTAAAAAATTAGCTATCTTGTTAGTCACCTTAGAGTAAAATTGCATGTGGTAGAAAAACAATGTCTCCAGCTAGAAGACTCTGCCTTTAGGACTAGAATATTAGGGCTTGTGTTTGCTATCACAGAGTGCTTTCTCTGCTCACAGTATTCTCACACCTACAGGGTCTATCTCCTGGTCAGGAGCCAGGGGGTGCTGCATTCCTCAAGGGTTTTGGAGTTGGAGTCATAATGGGAGGTAGAGTACACTGGACTGCTGACGAGCCTTCTTCCCTTCATTTAATCAAACACGTGAAGCTAACTATGCGTCCAGTAAAATGTCAGCCAAAGAGAGTCAAGGATATAGAAGAGGCATGAATATGATCGTAATTTCCATAATTTCAGTTAGTAGCAATAGACACTACCTGGTATTACAGTAGCTGTGTATCTATCTGTGTGCTCACTCAGTTGTGTCCAACTCTTTGTGACCTTTTGGACTGCAGTGCGCCAGGCTACTCTGTCCATGGGATTTTTCAGGCAAGAATACTGGAGCAGGTTGCCATTTCCTCTTCCAAGTATCTTCCCAACCCAGGGATCAGACCGTCATCTCGCACACTGCAGGTGGATTCTTTACTGCTGAGCTATCAGGGAAACCCTAGCTACTATTATTTTATGAAATTTCTAACTTTGGATAGAATGTCTTCAAATACAGCTCAAACATTTTTGATCATGATGAATCACAGACTTCTACCGCAATTAAAGTGAGAAGGCAGTTTCAGCCTTCCACTTCTGGGCCGCACGTCTAGCAGGAGATGGAGAAATAAAAACAACCAGTCAATTCAACAAAATGTGACATGTCATGATATGGTTTGTTAGATGATATACTAGAGAATCAGAACTGGACACTGTGCGTAGATATGAGGTTTGAGAGAGCTAATTAAGAATTAGGTCAGAGTTATATTTTTAAAAGTTATTTGCCAAGAATAAATTTGATGGATTGGAAGAGAAAAAGGAGCTACTGTCACAGTCCACAAGGAGGAGAATCAATGCCTGAATGAGTCTTGCCACCTGATGATGGAAAGATGACCCCTCTCCCTGAAGAAAGAGTAAGAGAGCAAGCAGGAGAGTGAGAGAGAGGTGTTAATGCTGAGTTTGTCAGTACGCCTCAAAGTTTCAATGTGTTAAAATACTCAATAAGTTCCATGAGGTTAAAGACAAGCTGATTTTAGTCACAATTTTATTATCAATGACTGGCATTTAGTTTCATTTATTATTTTGTGCCCTAAAATTAATTTATTCTAAGAGGAATCACATTTTTATATACTTGGTTTTAAAAAACCCACTTCAATGCAGTACAGAGACTAGACTGGAGTAGGGAAAACACAGACAGATGTGGGAAGCACAAGCTGCTGTTGCAGCAGCCTAGCTAGGTGAAAAAGAAGAGTGGCTTGGACTAGGTGACAGACTAGAAAGAGGCAAGAGTGAGAAGACTAAGGTGACTTTCATTTATCTAGCTTGAGTAATTCGGTAAATGGTGCTTTCATTCAAATGAATTAGGAACAAACAGGGAAAGGACAGATTTTGGGGAAAAGATGAGGGCAGTCTTGTACATATTGAGTCTGAGGACTTACAAAATAGGAAGAAATCCTCATTGAAAGTTTAATAGAACTGTCTGGAGCTAAGAAGAGATATAAAAGGCAGAAACTAATATAGCATTGTAAAGCAACTATACTCCAATAAAAATTAATTTTAAAAAGGACATGAGACATCATGTGCATTGATGCACATATAGATTTGGAGTCAATGCATCATTTAGTTAGGAAGTAAACCAGAAATGAAAGAATTTGAGCAAACTCCATGAGATAGTGAAGGACAGAGGAGCCTGGTGTGCTGCAGTCCATGGGGTCACAGAGTTGAACATGACTTAGCAACTGAACAACAAAACAAGAAAAAAATGTAATATCATGTATGTCAGCTGATTTTAGAAGGCAGGCAAGTCAAAGATGCTGAATACTACTAAGGAGTCAAATGAAATCATGACAAAATTTTGTTGGACTTGGCACAAAAATTTGTTGGAGGTCACTAGTGACCTCAGTAAAGCTCTTTTAGGTGTGGTGAAGTACAAGAGGCACTACAGGAAAACAGAACAGTGTATATAACTGAGCAATCTGGCCATAAGGTGGAGGGGTTGGTGGAAGGAGTCTGGGAAATTACCAGAAGGTTGGAAGAGATGTAAGCATGTTTTAAAAGGCTGATAAGAAGAATACAACAGAAAGGAACAGATAAAAGATGCTGGGAAGGAAAGGGATACATCACAGTCTAAGACAAGGAAGAAGGGAATGAGATCCAGAGCACAAAAAGAGGGACTCATCTTACAGAAGACAACATATTACTAACTGTACATTAAGCAAAGAAGAGCAGGCAGGTTCGGTTTAGAGCTGGCTCCCAGTGTGAAGTTCCTAATCTCTTTCCTAAGTGAGCGGAGTAGGGGTAGGATTGTTGGCATAAAGGAGATGATGATTATAGAAACTGAGACCTGACTAATGGTGTTGAAGGCCCAAGGAAATCTGTTAATGATAAAATTTAGTCGTATCATTCTTCTCTGTAGGGTACACTTAAATAGAAAATTTCAAAAACCACATATCATGCATGATACATTCATTGTATAGTAAGACAGTTTCATAATTTCAGAAAACAGTTTAATAACCACTTGCCTATAGAAAATTAGTAATTTCTCCCACCCCATTTGAAAAGGTTCACTCATCTTACTTTCAGTCATCAAGCTGTAGTTTGGATGCTATTAAATCTAAGGCTTTAAACTCAGTTATACTACCGCAACTATAAGACATATTTTTCTATAAATGCATAAAAATGTAGCAGTATCTGTGTGTACAAATGTGCAATCCTCATTAATCTGATTAGGTGATTCTAACTTGGTTAGAGTTTTATACTAGCATTGTGAAAAAAAGGTTTTGCTAAATACATTAGGTCACTTTTGCTTGCTTATTTATTTAATAGGCTAAACTTTAGCAAATAAGTTATATTTGAATGCAAGGTAAATTTTCACTTATTTATTGAAAATTGGCTTTATAAGACTTGCTCAGAAATACTTAATTGACAGCTGAAGTTATTAGATATACCTAAAATAGTAACATTACCTTTAAATTTTTCTATCAATTTTACTGAATTAACAGTATTTTTGAGTTATCAAGCATTTACTATAGGTTTATACCTAAAGTGATCTTGAATGATCACTAACAAATGCCTTTATGGTTTATCTAAAAAAGGCATAAACACACACAAATAACACTTAAGTATTCAAATTTCCATGAATTTAAAAAATCAGGCACTTATGATTTTTATAATAATGGAATATAATCCTAGGAATTCAAAGTAACAGTGATTTTTAGAAATTCAACAATTGGAAAAATGTGAACCAATACTTCTAAACAAAAAAGAGCATTTTTATAAAAATTCACTAAATTCAAATTTTCATTACTAAGTATGAAAGCAGAGAAGATTTTTGGGAGGTTCCAACATATAAGCCTACCTATAGCAAATCAAAAGGATAAAAGAGCTAAGAGTAGTCAAATTAAGTTTTCTAAACAATCACCTATTTATTTTATTCTTAGACAACTGTCCTACATTGATCCAAAGTGAATATAAGTCAGGAGTATATGAATACCTGGTATCACTGTGTTTACACTGACTTTTCAGTTTCAAAATTCAAAAGGAAATCCAGTAATATCTTTTGATATAAAAATGTCTTGACAAAAGACATTTTAGTAACACCCACAAAAATATTCTTCAGAATCTTTTTAAATATATTATCAATAAGTTAAAGTCATCGATATTCATAGGAACTAACTTCCTATCAGACTCTCAAGGCTCTTCCTACTCAGTAACAGTATGAAATATGTATCTTGTACTCAAATCCTAAACCACGAATGCTCAGAAATTCAAAATAATATGAAGTAAAAAAGATGCTCCTCCATGGTAAATCTCAAATTTCCTTATTAAGGCTATGTTAGGGTACTTAAAGTATCAAATATAAAAACAATGTCCACAGCCCATTAGCACTGCAGAAGTGTCTAACACTTGTTTGATTCTACTGCATAAAATTTACAAACACCAAATGGCAGGCTAAAGTACTGTTATAGTGGTTATAAAAGCTCTTTTTTTTTTATCATTGTAAAGCAATATTAAATCTTCATGAAATGCATAGTATAACTAAATTTTGGAAGAATGAAATATAATGTAATGTAACAGCCTAGCCTCACTCATGTAGTAAAGGCCTATAATGACTAAGCCAGGTAGGCCCTGGCTTATCAGATTTTAATTCCCTTTTATACCATACCCATTTTTTTCCTTTGCTAAATACAGATTAAAATGCTTTTCAGTTTTACAATACATCAAATTTTAAAAATTACTGTTCAAAACAGGTTAGAATGATTCAGCATCCAAATCTTAAATCCAAGAGCATGAAATACAGCTGATTTTTCTCCCCAAAGCAGCCAAAATCTCAGAAGAAAATCTACTTGTATAGCCACAGAAAATGAAGAAATTAGTTTCATTAGGCAATACAATAAAGCATATGCTAAGAAAATTAAGATATGAAAAATAGTTTTAAATTATCATATAATCAGTAACCACATCTTGTGATTTTGCTTTTTCTCTTTCAGTAGATGAAAAGCATCTTGGTTCACTTAATTTTAACAGGTTCATAATTAAAGTAATAGATTTTAAGAAGACATTCTCCTTACAAAGGCCCTTACCTTTTTAAATTTCTTTACTTACTACCTGCAAACAATAGGTAGCCTGCCTCTGCTCTTCAGTCTTTTTTACTAACATTTACTCACAGCTTAAATAAAACATTACGACCTTTATGAAATTAATAGCTATACTAAGAGCACTATTTATTACTTACTATTTTATGGCCATCATCTTTAACCTTACTACAAAGCCTTTTTAAACCTCTTTGTTTAAAATTTCAGGCTTTTTTTGGGGAGAGGGGGCAGGGAGGGAGTAGGAAAAATGCATTTTGAAAGGGATACCAATTAAAAGTATTAACAAAAATAAAGAGACTAATGTATTTCAGTATTTTGCAATATAAGATCCTAACTTCAATGTTAAAAAAAAAAAGGCAAACCCAGACTGCAACAGTTCACACCCTGAAAATGTGGCCTATTTACCCTGAAAACACATAATCTATAAATAAATACAGATACAAATACAAAAATCACATTTAATATTTAAGACTTTAAATCCTGAATTTTGACAAACTGTCATTATCATTTTCATTTTAAAATCTATCTTATGTTTCAGAAAAATAGCCTTCATCCTCTAATATTCTAAAAATAGACTCTTACTGTCTCTTTTACATGAAACAATTAAGCTTAGTTGCGAGTCCTACCATATCAGCCACATCATCAATATCTAAAATTCTTATTTAACCTCATTTTTGGCAATCAAAATGGTAACATATATATATTAAAAAATCTTACCTATATGCTGCATTTTCTTTCATGCAAAATGGTTAGATTCCCCTTCTACTTAATCAGTACAGTGTCTGAACATCTTTCAGTCTGACTTGCAAATATTTGCTTTCCCTCTTAGGGCATAGCATCCGCAGGGTTATACAGCACTACTTACATTCTCTTCCACATAAAAATCAGACATTACATGAAAGGAAAAGAAAGACAGCCCATTTCAAAGCATCTGGCAAACCTCCATTGGCAACCTGCCAAGCCTCTGCAAAACCTTCCTGTCTTTCCGAGCATGCTCACTTAAAACCAACAGCACGTTACCATGGCAACTCTGTAGGCAGCCTGTAAGTATGAACCGCCATTCTGATTTCAGAGTGCAAAAAACCAAATACTGCAGGGGAAGTAAAAGGAAAGAAACACTGTATACCCTATATCACACGCAAGTGTACTCATTTTGCTATATAAATTCATATTTGTGTATCCAAAGAGAAACGAGCACTCCATGTTTTTTCCAAGCAAATATTTTTGATGCTCAAATAGGTCTTCTTTTTCAGTAAACTCATTCTCTTTGTCTGCCACCAAGCCCCTTTACCTCAAAACAGCCAAAAATATACTGAATAGTTTATACCACTTAGCAAAACATTGCTGAACAAATAGACAGCAATATTCATGTAAGCAATTATGTGGGGCTTCATGAATGATTTCCTACAATTACATATACATTCTCAAGAACACAGTGATATTACAAAGAAAACCATTACCATTTATAAAACAGAGTCTGAATCTTCTCTATGATTTATCCAACTGCCAAACAAAATATTCTTTCAGTTTAGATAGGATTTTTTAAATCCCCATTATCCTTGCTGCTGCTGCTGCTGCTAAGTCACTTCAGTCGTGTCCGACTCTGTGTGACCCCATAGACGGCAGCCCACCAGGCTCCCCCATCCCTGGGATTCTCCAGGCAAGAATACTGGAGTGGGTCCATTATCCTTGAGATACTGTGAAATGTCTAAAAGAGTTGAGATTTCAAAGTTCAGACAAACCAGACCTGGGTTCAAATCTCTGTTCTCCACATTTGACCTCTGCCATCTTGGGAAAGTTACTTAACCTTTCTGACTCTCACTTTTCTCTTTAAAGCAGAATAGTAACAGTTACTCCATCTGGCAGTAATTTAAATGAGTTAACTAACACATGGAATATACCTAAAAGTTATACTGTCTTCCTCCTTGGTTATTTGGAAAAGATGTTAATAAATCCACTTGTTGCTCATTTAACCTGAGAAGTTCTTCTATGGAATCTCATGTGTGTGTTAAGTCGCTTCATTTGTGTCCAATTCTATGTGACCCTATGGACTGGACTATAGCCTGCCAGGCTCCTCTGTCCATGGGATTCTCTAGGCAAGAATACTGGAGTGGGTTGCCATTAATGTAATGTAACAGCCTAGCCTCACTCATGTAGTAAAGGCCTATAATGACTAAGCCAGGTAGGCCCTGGCTTATCAGATTTTAATTCCCTTTTATACCATACCCATTTTTTTCCTTTGCTAAATACAGATTAAAATGCTTTTCAGTTTTACAATACATCAAATTTTAAAAATTACTGTTCAAAACAGGTTAGAATGATTCAGCATCCAAATCTTAAATCCAAGAGCATGAAATACAGCTGATTTTTCTCCCCAAAGCAGCCAAAATCTCAGAAGAAAATCTACTTGTATAGCCACAGAAAATGAAGAAATTAGTTTCATTAGGCAATACAATAAAGCATATGCTAAGAAAATTAAGATATGAAAAATAGTTTTAAATTATCATATAATCAGTAACCACATCTTGTGATTTTGCTTTTTCTCTTTCAGTAGATGAAAAGCATCTTGGTTCACTTAATTTTAACAGGTTCATAATTAAAGTAATAGATTTTAAGAAGACATTCTCCTTACAAAGGCCCTTACCTTTTTAAATTTCTTTACTTACTACCTGCAAACAATAGGTAGCCTGCCTCTGCTCTTCAGTCTTTTTTACTAACATTTACTCACAGCTTAAATAAAACATTACGACCTTTATGAAATTAATAGCTATACTAAGAGCACTATTTATTACTTACTATTTTATGGCCATCATCTTTAACCTTACTACAAAGCCTTTTTAAACCTCTTTGTTTAAAATTTCAGGCTTTTTTTGGGGAGAGGGGGCAGGGAGGGAGTAGGAAAAATGCATTTTGAAAGGGATACCAATTAAAAGTATTAACAAAAATAAAGAGACTAATGTATTTCAGTATTTTGCAATATAAGATCCTAACTTCAATGTTAAAAAAAATAAGGCAAACCCAGACTGCAACAGTTCACACCCTGAAAATGTGGCCTATTTACCCTGAAAACACATAATCTATAAATAAATACAGATACAAATACAAAAATCACATTTAATATTTAAGACTTTAAATCCTGAATTTTGACAAACTGTCATTATCATTTTCATTTTAAAATCTATCTTATGTTTCAGAAAAATAGCCTTCATCCTCTAATATTCTAAAAATAGACTCTTACTGTCTCTTTTACATGAAACAATTAAGCTTAGTTGCGAGTCCTACCATATCAGCCACATCATCAATATCTAAAATTCTTATTTAACCTCATTTTTGGCAATCAAAATGGTAACATATATATATTAAAAAATCTTACCTATATGCTGCATTTTCTTTCATGCAAAATGGTTAGATTCCCCTTCTACTTAATCAGTACAGTGTCTGAACATCTTTCAGTCTGACTTGCAAATATTTGCTTTCCCTCTTAGGGCATAGCATCCGCAGGGTTATACAGCACTACTTACATTCTCTTCCACATAAAAATCAGACATTACATGAAAGGAAAAGAAAGACAGCCCATTTCAAAGCATCTGGCAAACCTCCATTGGCAACCTGCCAAGCCTCTGCAAAACCTTCCTGTCTTTCCGAGCATGCTCACTTAAAACCAACAGCACGTTACCATGGCAACTCTGTAGGCAGCCTGTAAGTATGAACCGCCATTCTGATTTCAGAGTGCAAAAAACCAAATACTGCAGGGGAAGTAAAAGGAAAGAAACACTGTATACCCTATATCACACGCAAGTGTACTCATTTTGCTATATAAATTCATATTTGTGTATCCAAAGAGAAACGAGCACTCCATGTTTTTTCCAAGCAAATATTTTTGATGCTCAAATAGGTCTTCTTTTTCAGTAAACTCATTCTCTTTGTCTGCCACCAAGCCCCTTCACCTCAAAACAGCCAAAAATATACTGAATAGTTTATACCACTTAGCAAAACATTGCTGAACAAATAGACAGCAATATTCATGTAAGCAATTATGTGGAGCTTCATGAATGATTTCCTACAATTACATATACATTCTCAAGAACACAGTGATATTACAAAGAAAACCATTACCATTTATAAAACAGAGTCTGAATCTTCTCTATGATTTATCCAACTGCCAAACAAAATATTCTTTCAGTTTAGATAGGATTTTTAAAATCCCCATTATCCTTGCTGCTGCTGCTGCTGCTAAGTCACTTCAGTCGTGTCCGACTCTGTGTGACCCCATAGACGGCAGCCCACCAGGCTCCCCCATCCCTGGGATTCTCCAGGCAAGAATACTGGAGTGGGTCCATTATCCTTGAGATACTGTGAAATGTCTAAAAGAGTTGAGATTTCAAAGTTCAGANCCTTGCTGCTGCTGCTGCTGCTAAGTCACTTCAGTCGTGTCCGACTCTGTGTGACCCCATAGACGGCAGCCCACCAGGCTCCCCCATCCCTGGGATTCTCCAGGCAAGAATACTGGAGTGGGTCCATTATCCTTGAGATACTGTGAAATGTCTAAAAGAGTTGAGATTTCAAAGTTCAGACAAACCAGACCTGGGTTCAAATCTCTGTTCTCCACATTTGACCTCTGCCATCTTGGGAAAGTTACTTAACCTTTCTGACTCTCACTTTTCTCTTTAAAGCAGAATAGTAACAGTTACTCCATCTGGCAGTAATTTAAATGAGTTAACTAACACATGGAATATACCTAAAAGTTATACTGTCTTCCTCCTTGGTTATTTGGAAAAGATGTTAATAAATCCACTTGTTGCTCATTTAACCTGAGAAGTTCTTCTATGGAATCTCATGTGTGTGTTAAGTCGCTTCATTTGTGTCCAATTCTATGTGACCCTATGGACTGGACTATAGCCTGCCAGGCTCCTCTGTCCATGGGATTCTCTAGGCAAGAATACTGGAGTGGGTTGCCATGCCCTTCCCCAGGGCATCTTCCTGACCCAGGGATTGAACCCATGTCTCTTGTCTTCTGCATTGGCAGGCAGGTTCTTTACCACTAGCACCACCTGGGAAGCTCCTGTAATCTCTTACCCACTAAAAATTAGTTCTAATTTGCCTACTAAGCTGAAAGCCATAAAGATCCTCCTCCTCCAAATAAAGCTGAGCTAGAAAAAGACAGCAACAAATAAACAATCTAACCATAGAGAAAATATAGGAAGCTATTATTTTTATAGAGTATTAAACTATTTCTATATGTTACATACATGAAATTTCACCTACCATCTCTTCTTCTTCCTTTTTGGCCTCCTTTTCCTTCTCTTCATCATTTTCTTCAGCTGGGCCATCTTCATCATCACTACTGGATGATTCAAGGATTTCACTTATATCCATTTTCCAATTATCAGGAACAACTCTAGTTTTTAAGAAGATGCTTGCTTTCTGCAGCCCTAAAAGTAAAGATGTATTTCAGCATTTGTTATGCAATTAGCAGCATAGACTAGAAAGCCATGACATTCAGAGTCAGAAGATTTGGATTCAAATTCAGCTATTACTTCTAAAATGATACCGTAAATCTAAATATATTTCATAAGTTACAGTATCACATTAATGTTTATTTTTCTCCAGAGAATACTGTCAGAAATGTTCACAGTAAAACATAAAAAGTATTACAGGTCAAATGCTTTATCTAGAAACTAAAAAAGGTATCAAAGAATAGATAACAACTCAAAACAGCTCAAATGGTGCCAGAAAATATTGTCTTGTTTTAGTCGCTAAATTTGCCATTTACAGTGTCACACCATGAAGTAATAAACTGAGTCATCCTTATTTTACCTGGTTTAGCAGAGAGTTCAGATTCAGGCAGACTGAGAATGTCTACTTCCTTGATATCCTTTCTTGCTATAGAATAACTAATTATAGAGAAGAATAAATGGGAGGGAAACCATTATTAAATAAGAATTATCACTTAAATAGTCAATAGAAAATATAAATCTCAAAATCAAAATTACCTATGAATTATTTTAAAAAGACCATGTATATCCTAATCCTTAAAAAAAGGGCAAGAGGTAATATAGGTAAAGCTAATATCTTAATTCTAAAGATGCACATACTCAAAGTACACTAATTTGAGAGCCTCGCATTTGTAATATTTCTATTTATGCAACCTTCTTGCACACACAATGGGGTGGTTCAATCAGCATGGTTCTTTCCTTATACTATTTTGATCTTTCATATTTCTCAAATTTACTATGCCATTTAGTAATAAAAATTCAACAGAAGGTAATATTAAAATATTTTATCACTGTAAGATACATTATGGTATCAAATTTTTCACAGAGAATCAAAACTCAATAAACAGATAATTCTACAGTTTTTTAGAAAAAAGCAAAGTTGAGGTTAAGAAAGGCTTCTAAAATATCTGACTTTTTTAAAAAATTAAATTTTACTGGAGTTCAAAACATGACTTTTAATCAGAAAAAAGTCAAAATAATTATTCTAGTAATATAAATCCCATTAAAAGTAAATTTCATTTTTCATAATATGAAATGGTACACATGATAAAAATATAGAATTCTTACAGTTAGGGAAAAAATCAACACTATACTTCATTTAAAAACTTTAAAAATATTATTCTCATATATTATTCAGTTTTATATAAAAATTTCAAGTAAAAAATAATCTACATTATAAAAAATGAAAAAGATTTTAGGTAATAACTTCTCAGGTTCATAAAATGATTAAACCTTTAAAATTAAAGTCCTGATTTCCATTTTTTTCCTCCCAATGTAACACTATTAAGTGATTCATTACTCACAATTTAGAATCGATAAATGACCGAATTAAACACTGGTCTTTTTTCACTGTGATATCATCATTACAACTGGGAGATATTACCTGAAATATAAAATAAGAACATATTCATCATTATTTTCTCTCTTCAAAGAATGTATTTTCTAAAATAATTATCCTGGAAGCCCTAACTTCTTAAAAGGATCGTATTTGATAAGAAATAGGCACACTGTCAATAATAAATTACTTACAAACTATCAATTTATAAGTTTTCTTTAGCATGTTGGTTTTCTATATATTTAATTTATACCAATTAAATAATTAATTAATTGCCAGTCCATCCTAAATGAAATCAGTCCTGAGTATTCAATGGAAGGACTGATGTTGAAGCTGAAACGCCAATACTTTGGCCACCTGATGCCAAGAACTGACTCATTTGAAAAGACCCTGATGCTGGGAAAAATTGAAGGCGGGAGGAGAAGGGGATGACAGAGGATGAGATGGTTGGATGGCATCACTGAATTCATGGACATTGAGTTTGAGTAAACTCCGGAAGATGGTGATGGACAGGGAGGCCTGGCATGCCGCAGTCCATGGGCTTGCAGAGAGCTGGACACTACTGAGAGACGGAACTGACTGATATATTTAATTTACCCAGCCATTATATTATAAAATGAATAATTAATGAAATATAAATAATAATGTGACCACTTTAAAAATATTAGGATTTATTCTAAGCCAAATAACAATTCATTTATTGTTTAAGACACAAAATGTATGAGCTATAATAAAAATAAGGCATATTATAATTTTTTAAAATATACTTGAATCAGGATCTATTCTGAAATTTGGCGGTTTAAAATAAGCACCTAAGTTCCCATTCTTACCAAGGCATGCACAATTTTTAGTAATTAAACAGATCAGAGACAATCTGAATAATGAACTTTCAAAGTTTTTAACATTTAAAAATAACAGATGTCTTAACATTAATAACTAACCAATCTATTTTTCTACAGTTTGGTATTTTAAAAAATTAAAGTCTAATAAATTGCTGAAATGTACCTGCTCAACAGTAGCCCCTCTGTGATAACCTAGCACCAACCACAGACCCTTATGCAAGATGGAAATGTTCTCTGTCTGCACTGACCACTACAGAAACAGTGAATCACGAGCACCTTAAATGTGGCCAGTACAACTGAGAGACTGAAGTTTTTATTCTATTTAATATTAATTTCGTTAACAGTTTAAACTTAAATAGCCACATAGACTCATGGCTAGCATTAAACAGTGTATCTCCAGACAATTAAAAAGTCTTGGAAGGTATATCAGCTGTCTCAATATCAGATGGTATTAAACTTTTTTTGTTTGGTGTTGGAAATTATAGGATTAATAATATAGTCTGCCCTCAAGGAGCTAACACTGAAATGGAGGGGTAAATACAAAAAGATACACAAGAATATAGCCGAGGAGAGGGACAGTGATACCACCGGGCATAAGATAAAATAAAAATAACTAGGAGGAAGATCCATATTATCTTCTGCCCTCAATCCACATTATCTTCCCAGTCTTATTTCCTATTATGCCCCTATTCATATCTAATATTTAGCCAAAATGGATTCCCAAACCACAGTTTTGTGAAGAAACTCCTTCTTTCCTGTTATTTCTTATTCTGTTTCTTCTAAGAAAATCCTCTAGTGAAGTTTTCTGCTGACTAACTTTAAGTCCTTCAAGTCTCAGCTCAAAAGCACCAGCTTCATAAAGACTTTTTAAAATTATTTCTTTCAAATAAATGCAAGGTATCGGGACAAGAAGTCCTAATATTGAATGCAAACTATCTTATATTACAATTACTTGGATTATCCCTGCTACCTGCTAAGTCACTTCAGTCGTGTCCGACTCTGTGCGACCCCACAGACAGCAGCCCGCTAGGCTCCTCTGTCCCTGAGATTCTCCAGGCAAGAACACTGGAGTGGGTTGCCATTTCCTTCTCCAATGCATGAAAGTGAAAAGTGAAGTCGCTCAGTCGTGTCCGACTCCACACTAAAATCATCAAATGTAAGATTTACTCTTACTCATCTTTTTTCACCTCAGAAATGATAAGCCTGTTGAGTAAAGGCATTTATTATTATTTTTAAATCTCTTGGCAAATTATGATCTGAGTATTCTGAATCCAAGCCCATTTACTTGTCAGCCTGTACAACTGAAAGGTTCAAACGACTTTCAGACTTTTCCTTTATAAAGTAAATGTACTACATAGGAAGTAAGTCATGTATTTACACGCACATAGAAACCTAAAAAAAAAAATGCCCTCAGTTTCTTAAAGGCGTCTAATCTAATCTGGGACATATTTTATGGAAAAACTATTATTAGAGATATAAGTGATATCAAAACACAGGAGATAGGTATTACCAAGTTTACTGATTCTTCTCGTGAAATAATTCTCTTGCCCATACCTTCTCATTCCTTCCCCAAGTAAGCAAAGATTAGTTTTCTCCACCAACCTACTCAAGATTTGCCATTTCTAAAGCCAAGGTGTAGCCTTCCTTTCCCTAATTCTCTTTGTCCTATTCTCTTGTCTACATCAAGTTTTAAAAATTACTATATAATATTTAACTAAAACATTACCTTTTAGATGTTTATAGTAAATTCCATGAGGGCAATGTGTTACAAGTTTCATACATCTTTATTTTCTAAGGTGCTTAAAGAAAAGCTGAACTCACTGCAAATCCTCAGTAAATACCAATCAATTTAAGGGGTAAAGGACTGGAGGAGTGAAGGGTCTTATACAGGGAGCAGTTAAGAAAGAACCTTAAGTAGACAGCTTACAGTGAAAATGGGAAACAAACTAAGAACTAGGGATGACCTCGGATGTCCATCTAAAGAATACAAAATTGATCCTAACGGAAGTCAGTGCAGGGTTCTTTTTTTTGAGAATGGCACTATCATGATTACACCAGTATGGCAAAATTTCTCTATAAAAAGTTACTTCTAGAAAATTAGTTTGTATTTAGTGAAGAAGGCATTCTAGCATCAAGTTAAGCAATGCTGGAAGTAAGCAGTATATATCAGGTAAAAAAAAAAGTAATGGGAACAGAGTAAAAAAGAGACCACTGGACACATTTTGAAGGAAAAACTGAAAGACCCCAATAAATATTTGGTTATAGAGAATTAAAGAAAGGAAATAACAAAAGAAGGCAGTGAAGTATGTGGGACTGGGGAAGGAATGCATAATTTTGCAAGGAAGTCCAAACTAAATATATGTAACACTCTCAAAATATTTTTAAGTTTCTAAAAATCCATATTAAATACTTTTAAAGGCTAATTAACTTGCAAAAAAACTATGCTTACCAAAGCAGGATACCATTCACTCTTCTCAGATGTAGATACTACACTCACAACTTTTCCTAATAATTCGTCATTGAGACGTCGCTTATCTTCATCTTCCTCTTCACTACTTTCCTCTTCTTTTTCATCTTCGTTACTAAAAGTTAGAATAACTTTATCATGATCTTAACATAAACCATTTTGATACAGTTATTATCCCAGGGTAATAGCTTCTTCATCCACACTGGAATTGAGCAGATATTTCCCTGGTGCCACAGAAGTAGTTCTGAGCTATCCACTAGATCAATGAGAATCAGGACTTACACTCTCATGCCAACCACTGGCTGGGACAGAAAAGCTATTTCATCATGAAGTACTTACTGTGCCAAATACATTTTAAGAGACTGCCCTTAGACTTTTTATGCATGCCAGATGCCTGATAATCACTCCCATTTTCTAAAAGGTTACGAAAAGATCTCATCAAACACATCAGAACATTTATTTAGTTAACCTATCTGGATAACTAAACAATTAGACAAATTCACAATGAGGGAAAGTCTACAAAACAATTGGCCTGTACTATTCAAAAATGTCAACATCATAAAAAGAAAAAAAAGNGCCCATACCTTCTCATTCCTTCCCCAAGTAAGCAAAGATTAGTTTTCTCCACCAACCTACTCAAGATTTGCCATTTCTAAAGCCAAGGTGTAGCCTTCCTTTCCCTAATTCTCTTTGTCCTATTCTCTTGTCTACATCAAGTTTTAAAAATTACTATATAATATTTAACTAAAACATTACCTTTTAGATGTTTATAGTAAATTCCATGAGGGCAATGTGTTACAAGTTTCATACATCTTTATTTTCTAAGGTGCTTAAAGAAAAGCTGAACTCACTGCAAATCCTCAGTAAATACCAATCAATTTAAGGGGTAAAGGACTGGAGGAGTGAAGGGTCTTATACAGGGAGCAGTTAAGAAAGAACCTTAAGTAGACAGCTTACAGTGAAAATGGGAAACAAACTAAGAACTAGGGATGACCTCGGATGTCCATCTAAAGAGTACAAAATTGATCCTAACAGAAGTCAGTGCAGGGTTCTTTTTTTTGAGAATGGCACTATCATGATTACACCAGTATGGCAAAATTTCTCTATAAAAAGTTACTTCTAGAAAATTAGTTTGTATTTAGTGAAGAAGGCATTCTAGCATCAAGTTAAGAAATGCTGGAAGTAAGCAGTATATATCAGGTAAAAAAAAGTAATGGGAACAGAGTAAAAAAGAGACCACTGGACACATTTTGACGGAAAAACTGAAAGACCCCAATAAATATTTGGTTATAGAGAATTAAAGAAAGGAAATAACAAAAGAAGGCAGTGAAGTATGTGGGACTGGGGAAAGAATGCATAATTTTGCAAGGAAGTCCAAACTAAATATATGTAACACTCTCAAAATATTTTTAAGTTTCTAAAAATCCATATTAAATACTTTTAAAGGCTAATTAACTTGCAAAAAAACTATGCTTACCAAAGCAGGATACCATTCACTCTTCTCAGATGTAGATACTACACTCACAACTTTTCCTAATAATTCGTCATTGAGACGTCGCTTATCTTCATCTTCCTCTTCACTACTTTCCTCTTCTTTTTCATCTTCGTTACTAAAAGTTAGAATAACTTTATCATGATCTTAACATAAACCATTTTGATACAGTTATTATCCCAGGGTAATAGCTTCTTCATCCACACTGGAATTGAGCAGATATTTCCCTGGTGCCACAGAAGTAGTTCTGAGCTATCCACTAGATCAATGAGAATCAGGACTTACACTCTCATGCCAACCACTGGCTGGGACAGAAAAGCTATTTCATCATGAAGTACTTACTGTGCCAAATACATTTTAAGAGACTGCCCTTAGACTTTTTATGCATGCCAGATGCCTGATAATCACTCCCATTTTCTAAAAGGTTACGAAAAGATCTCATCAAACACATCAGAACATTTATTTAGTTAACCTATCTGGATAACTAAACAATTAGACAAATTCACAATGAGGGAAAGTCTACAAAACAATTGGCCTGTACTATTCAAAAATGTCAACATCATAAAAAGAAAAAAAAAGGCTGAGGAACTCTTCTAGGTTAAAGGAGACATAAGAACCACAAAAACTAAATGCAATGCATGATCTTGGACTGAATCCTGGAAACGGAAGGTAGTATAAAGACTATTATTGGGACAGGTGGCAACTTTAGATAATAGCATTCTATCAGTGCTACCTGTTCTGAATTTGATAATCATACTTTGGTTATATAAGAGAATGTCCGTATATTTCTACTCAAACGAGGGGTAAGTAATATGATTGCAACTTCCTCTCAAATGGTTCAGCCAATTAAAATTATTAAAAAATAATAATATATGCATATAAAGAGAGGAAATATAAAGCAAATATGACAAAAAGTTTTAATATTTCAGTGAATATAAGAAGATAAGTATATTAAAGTTTATTGTATTATGATTACGATTTTTCAATTTGAAATATTTTTTAAATAGAAAGGTTAAAAAAACACATTATTCTCACTTAAAATAGAAAAATCATCATATCAATTAAAGCATTTGGCATGCACACACAAGCACGCCTGTGGTTGTGTGTTATGTGTGTGTGCACACACGCATGCGCATATGCATGCACATGCTCAGTTGCATCCAACTCTTTGCAACCTCATGGACTGTAGCCTGCCAGGTTCTACTAGCCATCAAGTTTTCTAGGCAGAAATACTGGAGTGGGTTGCCATTTCTATGCTAGGGTTTCTTCCCAACCTGGACTGAACCCGTGTCTCTCGAGTCTCCTGAATTGGCAGGTGGATTCTTTACCACTGCGCCACCAGAGATGCCAAGGAATCTGGCAAAGTAATTCAAAACAAAAATAGTCTGTTTTGTTTTAAAAAGGGGTTGTGATCATTATTTTTATTACTTCGTCCAAGAATCAAGAAAAAGGTCTGCTCAAGGTAAAATGTCTAAAACAAGGATACAAGATATTATGGAAAGGTCACCCAAACAAATTTGGCCACTGTAGAAAAACCACTTGTTTAATGTTGTGATAACTGTAATGTACGTGAAAACACTCACACAGGCAGAGAGGACCTCCTTCCTCTGTTCATCTTCTTTGCAATTACTGGAGTTCCAAAATGCTCTGGATTTGTTAATGGAAGCTGGTCAAGTGTCTGGATAAGAAACAGACAAATTAAATCACTTCTTGCCTCTATATTAGTAGCTGCTGTTCAATTCAAAATGTTCATCCATGGCACTCTACCTCACTCTCAGCAAAATGTCTCTCTCCTTTTAGGCAAAGAGAGGTACGTCTCAGTGTTCTCTCATCACCATCATCAAACACTGCAATAAACAAGACATCAGAGAATTTATTCACACTAAATAAAATTAGAACTGCACAGAATGCTACTGTTGCTATTTACCTGGGGCTTAAGAACCATTATGTTAGTTACACTTCAAAATCTTTTAAATTATACATACCATATTTTGCATTCTGTAGATACCAAACAAATACAAGTTAATGGCTGTCCCCAATTGCTTAAGTGTCTCCATTTACTTCTTCAGTTTCTACCAATACAGAACCACCTTCTTAAACCATTAACAACCTAGTCAAACCAGATATTAAATTATCTTTAGTCCTAGAAGAATTAGCAAAAACGTTGTTGAAAAAAAAGGATTACGGGTTTTTCTGGCAACAGTTATCAATAGAGTATCTCTAACATTCAGAAACTGTTTAATTTCTGGTAATGCTGTTGCATTACTCTACTGCTTCTCCTTCTTTGCATGATAACCCACTATAACAGAAATACTTGCTGCCCAATTCTAAAGTGACAAGATTCAACTTGTTTCTTTTGCTAGAAGAGGGTGAAAGATGTTTAGTAGTAAAAGCAGAATCAAGGAAACATTAGAAAGATGAAAAACTTTTTAATTCTAAAAAATAGGTCATAATGGCACAGCAACTTTCTCAGGTTTTTACTTCTACTACCTTAAGAAGAAATCACATTACTTGTAGAGTATGTGTAAATATTTCAAGGATATGAGGGTAAGGAATGTAACAGCTCCCAAGTGGCAGTAGTGATAAAGAACCTGTCTGCCAGTGCAGGAAACATAGAAGACTCAGGTCCAATCCCAGAGTCAGGAGATCCCTTGGAGGAGGGTGTAGCAACCCATCCAGTATTCTTGCCTGGAGAATACCACTGACAGGGGAACCTGGCAGGCTACAGTCTATAGGGTCACAGAGAGTCGGACACAACTGAAGCAACTTAGCAAGCATGCATGCTCTCCATATATCTAGCTATATATATTTTAATAATTTTATAAGTTTAATCTTTCAGACATATACTGATTTTAATATCTGATATTCACAAAGAAAATGTTCTCAGAAGACACCTGGTACCCAACATTATGAAAAGACAAAATACAAGAAACAGAACCCTTACCTCTGATATTTAAAATGCCATGTACACATCAACAAATGTTTATATATGTTATGGAAAAAGCACATACACAGAAAAACATACATACACAAAAAATGATCATTAATTTCAAGATTTAATCTTAATTTTTAAAATTCTATGTTTTTCTATTTTGACACAATAGATTAATGTTAAGAAAGGAAAATTCTACGTCATCTTAATTTAATAACATCTTAGAATCTTTACCATGCTATTTATGTAATTGAAGTCTTGAATTTTTCTTGAAGGGTTGTTTTATTAGTAAACACTCAGCCTTCATATCATAAACTTACTTTTGCTAGAAACATAATTATATAAGAGTGCTCAACTCCTTTAATATTTATCTACCTCAGTCAGCTCTTCCTCTCAGACTAAAGATACCTAGTTTTAGATTCTCTTACATGCAGAAGAAAATAAGAAAATTAAGAACTCCTGATACACATATTTAAAGAACCATAATGATTACAAGGGCTTCCCTTATAGCTTAACTGGTAAAGAATCTGTCTGCAATGCGGGAGACCTGGGTTTGATCCCTGGGTTGGGAAGATCCCCTGGAGAAGGGAAAGGCTACCCACTGCAGTAGTCTGGCCTGGAGAATTCCATGGACTGTGTAGTCCATGGGGTCACAAAGAGTTGGACACAACTGAGTGACTTTCACTTTCACTGATTACATAAAATCATCTGTGTTATATACTGTCAATGATGCATAAATTAATGACTACCTGCAGATACAATGACAAGATAAAACACAAAATTCTCTAATCTACACTTGATGAACAGTTTATTGCATTATGATAAACATTTATATCACAATTATAATTCATATAGTATCATCAAGTCTGATAAACCACTGTACTTTCAAAAATTCAAAATCATGAAATTAATGTATCAAACTTAAAATAATTCATGTTTTTACTAATGTAAGGATGCTAAAGAATAAAACCTAAAATTTCCAATTTTCCTTAATGCCAGCCTTAGAATACAGAAGCAAAAGTGATGACACCGGACACAAACATATACACTAATATATACCACATTTAAGACGCAAGAGTGTGAGGAAGGAAAATGTGGGTTTAAGACCAAGCACTAATATCAAATTTATGCAACAAAATGTTTTTCACAATTTTATTAATCAACAGTAGCCCAAATCAAAATGCCCTGATGAGAAATTTCAACAATTTAATAATATGAGTTCTCTTTTTTTTAATATTCACTTTGAAATATATCTACTTTTTCAAGAAAAAAAAAATTACTTTCACTTCAGCATACTTTATCATGGTTAGAAATGACATAAAAACCAAAGACAACAGTGGTACAAACAACCATTGTGTAGTTTTACCTAGGAACCCTTCCAACTTCAAGTCAAAAAGAGAAGCAGTTTAAGAACTGTTTTTAATTCATAAAACTATACAAAGATATGTGTTTGAGTACTTTATACAAGTCTGTTGAGCCACGTAATTTCTCAAGATGTTCTAAAAGACAAACAGAAAACCCAACAATATAGTGGACCTATTTAATCAGGACATCCTTGATTATAAAAATCATGAAGAAGTTCCATCTATATGAAGTTTTCTCTGTAACTTCCATGTTACAATTATCATCTAAAAGAACACATAATTTAACGCACTAAAGAGTGACTCTGGCACTTTGATAAGAGTGAAATAATTAACTGGTGCATATAGTAAATTTAGCTTATTTTTGGTTTGAGATGGATATTAGAGCATGCCAAGAGAAAAAAAGAGCATAAGATTTAGTAATCATAAGGCACAAAATGTCTTATACTTGCCAAAAATGGCAGGCAAATATATTACTGATTGAGTGCAAGAGAACAGTACAAAAATTATATCATCAGTATATTTTATATAAATACTAAAACCTAAGCTGATGACAGTAACAAAGCTAAAACTTGATAACCTTAATCACACGAGACAAAATAAAGCTTATGCAAAGCATACAAAGCCTAACCCTAAATTGTTAGAATTCAAAGAAACAAAAGAAACAGGGATCCAATCTAACTACTAAACATAAAAGATCTACCTGTTATCACAGAACTGTTAGATGATGGAGAATAACTGATAACAACAATAGTAAATTAACTTTATCTATTCAAAGATACAATTGGCTATTACTTATTAATCTTCCACTATGTCGTAATCCTCAGAGTAACCTCGGCAGAGTAGGCATCACTATCTTCCTTTTATAGATAAAGAAGTTGAGAATTAGAAGGTTAATCTATGAGCTACAATTTAGTTAAGGAGGGGATCAAAATGATAATAAATAGGTACGAAGCAGAGGCATAAAATGAACACTGGGAAGGAAGTTAAGAATTTTGACTCTGATAAACAACAAAGTCCTACTGTATAGCACTGGGTATGATGTTCAATATCCTGTGATAAACCACAATGCAAAAGAATATAAAAAGAATATATACATATATATATGTACGGGCTTCCCAGGTAGCACAGTGCTAAAGAATCCACCTGCCAATGCAGGAGATGGAAGAGAGGCAGGTTTGATCCCTGGGTCAGGAAAATCCCCTGGAGTAGGGCATGGCAACCCACTTCAGTATTCTTGCCTGGAGAATCTCATGACAGAGGAACTGGGCAGCCTCCAGTCCACAGAGTTGAACACAACTGAAGAGACTTAGCAGTCACAATTAACACAATATTTCACATAATAAATACTTTAAAATTATGGATATCCTTGGTAAAAACAATAGTTCTATTACTCATAAAATCATTTGTGATAACTACAGATGTCACTCAGCAGCTAATATCAAAAAATTAATGAATCTGGAAACCTAAGATATTAATGTTCAAATGTATAACTATAGTAATAAAATATCATAGGAATGCTAAGCCTCAGAAAAGACTATTTAAACAATGGGTTAAAGCCTATCACAGGACTGAAGAGATGTGCTACTTAGTACTTTTTTTGTTAGTGCAACTTTTCTTGTCAGTGGAATAACCACTTGGCTTTGAAAACATTTTGTCGTTGACTTTGGTTATAACAAATTTGTCATAAGGGAAGTGAAAGTCACTCAGTTGTATCCGACTCTTTGTGACCCCATGGACTATGCAGTCCATGGAATTCTCCACGCCAGAATACGGGAGTGGGTAGCCTTTCCCTGCTCCAGTGGATCTTCCTAACCCAGGGATCGAACCCAGGTCTCCCACATTGCAGGCTCCAGCTGAGCCACCAGGGAAGCCTTGTCATAAGAGGTTCTAATCAAATTAAAAGCCTCTTTAAAAATAAATAAATTAATTAATTTTTAAAAAAAGCCTCTTAAGCCTAGAGAACGTTCTACAAAAGTCAGTTCATTCACCAGTTTAATCTTAACCCTCTTCTGCTCCTTTAACTTAGACTTTCCATGAGATACGATAAAACTGATATGCAGAACAATAAGTACAAGGTACAAAAAAAATCTCAAATCTTAAAAAACATGACAAAAATATATGATTAAAAAAGATTTCAGTGTTAAACTTGAAATATGACCTACGTACATTTATATATAAATTAAAGCAAACAGCAACTAATTCCTTTACATTTTTCTTATTTTTCGCTGTTTCCCTCACATTTTCCTTGTTTTTCAAATATAGTGTGTTATTTTTATATTCTAATAAAGCAAAGGAACAGTTAAAGAATGTCTCACTGACAGTTGAATTTGGCAGATTTTTGATGACTGGACAGATTAACAGTACAATTACATACATTCCTCATCTTTAATGCAAGGATAAGAACTGCCAAATAATGAACTGTACTACAAAGGCAGTGTTTTATTATAGGAAGAGGAGATATTTCCAAGTCTCAACACCCCCCAACCCCACCCAAAATCCATGAACTGGTGTTATTCGTCATTTAGCACTTAGAGGGCAAGGTAATATTACATTTTTTAAATTGAGTTATGGTAGATCCATAATCTCTTTAAAAATTTATTGTTGTAATAGGAAAAATTAATACCTGTATTATATAAAAAGTTAATATTACCTTCTCAGATAACTTTTTGATAACTAATGATTATAACTCCTATTTTATCCAAACTAGTAGTGTGGTATCCCCTTTTGTTTTGTTTTTTTAATAGTTTGACATAATTTCAAGTTCTTTTAAAACCAAAAATATCATTGAGAACATTAATAACACTTTTGTATAACTTTCTGATTCTACCTATGTTAACACTTTGCTAGGAATCAGAAATCAAGAAAAATTACAAAAGGAGAATTTAAATCCAACAGATAAGTAGGCACCCAATTATAAATACAGGAAGTCTGTGATCCATGAGAGATCACACATTTTATTCTGCCATCTTCTAAATCTGATCCTTCTTTATGTGGTCTGCATCCTTTGATATCTAAACACTTTATATAGCAGAGTGCTACACTGAGTCTCCTTAAAAGAACAGTATCTCTTACCGTCTTAAAATTTTTTGATCACTGTGTCTCACTACACAGATGCAAAAATCTTACTTTGCATTTTTCTCCCAATTAGTTTCTGTTTTGATAAATGTGGCCTGTTTTCGTAACTGTGTACTACCTGCATTAGATTCAACCAATACACTTATAAAAGAAATTCCTGGGTTGCCATCCTAGACCTGCTAAACTGGAGAGACCTGGGGTCCTCAAATTCTCATTTTTTCAAAACTAGCACCATATGAGTCTTATGTACACCATTTAATACATGAATCATATGCAATTAAGATTCTAAGCTCTTGCAGGAAAAAAATTATACAATTTCTTCTGTAATTACCTGTCATAGAAAATCACCACAGAGAATGCTCAGTATCAACTAGCTTTTTTTTTTTTCAACTAGTTTTTTAAAGTATCAATACTAAAATGCCATTTATGTAAAGGATAGAAATAGCTATTCATAATTGAAGTATTATTCTGGGGCGCAGAAGTCCAAAATGTGAAAACCTGAAAAAAAGTATTGCTTCTATAAAAGCTGAGCATTATATCATTAAAATTTCACAAGCACTGTGAATGTAACCTTGATATTAAGTACCAAATAGGATGTATATTAGTATCTGAACATGCATCATATAATGTCCCATGCTTCTGCACACATCAACTCCTTTAATTTTTACCACTGCTTTATTTAATACAGCAAAATTGCATCTACCTAATCTATAAGAGTTAACTTTAAACTTAGTTTTAAATCTCTTAACAACTATCAATGGCCACAACCAACCCTCCTAAAAGTATATAGTTCAGAATAATAGCACCATTGTGAACCAACATCAACTTCTAGAAGGTCTAAGAATGAAAATGGTTAGAAAATAATAGATACATAGAGCAGATTGCTACTATTAATAGAAGCTACACAGCATAAGACACAGGAAGTACAACTTTCAACTAAAGACTGTTCCTCACATCTCTGAGCATCAACTAGAGATGAATGACTTTTATCCAAAGCAACAAATCAAGTAAACTAAAAATAAATCTAAAAGGTCATTTCTTTTCCTTCTGCAGGGAAACCACAATATTATAATTACATCTTTTATACCAAGACATACATGTATAAACCAAACAATGCCATAGATATTCAGTGTGGAGCCAAGGATAGGATGATCTCTTCAGGACTGTGTAATTTCAAAGTACTGAAAGGAGACTTGGAAATATTAATTGTTGTTATTCTCATCAGCACAATGACAGCAACTATGTAGGTACTATATTCAGGTTTGCATTTACATGTATTGTGACACTTGTTGCTACTCACTAAAGTTTTTTAAAGTCAGCATAAGTGTATGCATGAAATGTTAATAATGTATTTACATTAGCAGCATATATTGTTGTTGTTTAGTTGCTAAGTTGTGTCCAACTCATTTATGACCCCGTGGACTGTAGCCCACCAGGTTCCTCTGTCCATGGGATCTTCCAGCCAAGAATACCAGAGTGGGCTGCCATTTCCTACTTCGAGGGATTGTCCTGACCCAGGGATCGAACCTGTGTCTCCCATACTGGCAGGCAGATTCTTTACTGGCAGGGAATGACCCAGTAACATATATATCTTTCTTGAAAGGTGTTGTTAAGAGTCCTGACTTCATTGAAAATCAAAAATTAAGCTATGATCATCTAGGCTTGAATCTACTCTGGCCAGGACTTTTTCAGTCTGTGAATTCTGTGGTAACATCTGTATTACCCTTATATAAAGACAGCAATACAATAAAAGACTGCAACTATGTAATTTTAATTCCAGAAAAAGTTTAAAAGTCTGATGACTAAGTTGTACTGACTTTTCTAAAGGAAGAAAAATAACCATAGAATTCAACTTTCTTGAAGGGAAATATCAAGATAACCTAAAAAAGGAGTACACTCTTGGATGAAATAACCCTAAGTGGCCAAGTTACTGTGAAGAGATAACTGATAATTACCATCAAGGTGTCATTAAAATTTTACCCATCTATATCAAGTAAATTGACAAGAAAAAGTACATATTTCTCCGCCAATATAATGTTTCAATGTATTTACAAAACAGAGGTATATACATATGAAACCCCCCCAAATTAAATCCTTTCTATTAAATTACTTAACTACTTACCCACAGTATACCAACTAGCATCTGTCAACTTGCTGATAACAGCTTCCTGAAAGGATCCATCAGATGTCCTTGTTTCAACAATAGCTCCAACCTAAAAACATAAAATCAAAATTTCGTCATCAAATTTAAATAAATAAACTAAATCACTCCTACCAACCATATGACCTGGGTGAAAAACTATATCTATTTATCTTACATTCCCAGAGATCTTTAGCATTTATAGTGCTCTAACATTTATCATGCAGTTCCAGCCCCAAAACACTGAGGCTTACGTAAGATAGTTATTATTGCCCCATTTTATACACTGGAAATTGTGGCTCAGGAAGAGAAAATAATCTGCAAAGAATCCAGGATGAGAACCCAGTCTTTTAAGTCTTATTTCAGAGCTTTTTTACTATATCATATTGCCTATAAGAAAACTGTGGAGTGTAAGAACCAAAAACCATACAGATAACAAAAATAACTTCAATTTTCCTTCATAGAAATGTTGACTACTGGATTCAGCATTTATATTTAAGGACCTTTTAGATAAAGCTTCACCTGGATACACAGAGATGGACCAGCTGAACTTCTTTCAGCTTCCAGACCTCTGTATATCAGATATTAACTGAAGTAGTACTTTGACATAACAAAGATTTATAACTTAAACAAATGGCCAGACATGGATGGAAAACATAATGTAGGCATTCATAATGAATGATTAAGTCAACATAGTTTACTTGTTAAGTTTGAACAACAGAACATTCAGACTTATATTAGTATAGCACACTTAACAAGTTAAACCTCCGTGGTAACAATATGAGAAACAAAGTATTCAATCCAAGAAATCAAAACAAAAAGCAGTGAGACTCATATCCATATGTATTAAAATACTCTTCTTAAAGACACTCAACATTCTTAAACTAAGGATACCGACACTGTTAACGTCATAACTTATATTAACTATACAACACCTCATTTGTATTGTTGTTTTCTAATTAACATGTAAAAGTGTATTTACACATGTAAAATTCAATAAATCACTGTATGAATTTATGACTAATCATTTTAGATTTTAAACTGTACAAAATACGTACTCTTAAAGGACCTTTTACTTGGTCATCTTGCACCAATTGTGTAGTATTATCCTGTTTCAGGAGTACCTAAAAAACATTTTTGCACAACGGTTCACATGTTACTTTTAAAATAATCTATTTATGGTAACACTGTAACAAAAAAGTCCTTAATCTATGCGCATCCTGTGGTTACCTCTGGTATGATACTTATTACATTGTTTTATGTTTGTGTTTATTGTCTCTCCCATTAACTGTGAGCTCCCTGAGGGCTAGAATCCTCTTTCATCACTGCATCTGCAGCAGTTAGCAAGTATCAATGCATATCATAAGCACCTAATAAATATTTGCAGAATTAACTATACAAGACTTATAATCTGTAGTGATTACAGTAAAACTTTAAAACTGCCTTCATTTCTTTTCATCAACGAGTCATAAAAGTTCGTATCATCACCAAGTTTATTACTCCAAAAAATAAAAACAGTATCAAACTTTATCCCCTATATGCAAGGTAAACAAATTAAAAACACACATTTTTTGGCTCTTTATAAAATAAACCTAAATAGTCATGTGATAAGCAATTTAGTCACAAATAAGTGTTCCTTTCTATTACAGATCATCCTACATATATAACTTGTTCTATTAAGAGAGGGACTTCCCTGGTGGCTCAGACAGTAAGGAATTCGCCTGCAATACAAGAGACATGCAGAAGATCTGGGTTCGATCCCTTGGTTGGGAAGATCCCCTGAAGGAGGGCGTGGTTACCCACTCCAGTATTCTTGCCTGGAGAATCTCCTGGACAGAGCAGCCTGGCAGGCTACAGTCCATGGGGTCACAAAGAGTTGGACACAACTGAGCCCCTAAGCATAGCACATTAACAGAGAGGGTTGATGGGAGAGGGAAACTGAAATGGAACAAGTACCCAATAAGGAGAAACTTCAAATTCTAGGTAATTTATGTATGATAAGACCTCCTGGAACAAGCATGGTATTGATTTTAAATTCAGTAAGTTAATCTATAAAGAGCTATGATGTTAATAAAAAGTTAAAAAATTCTCAAAAGAATTCCAAGCAAGTATTTGGTAAGCAGATCCTGTATAGCTGATATTGTAAAAAAAGGATATAATGAAACAAGAAATTAATGAATGTCAAATGATATCCTAACAATACTTGAGAAAAGTTTCACCATCAGATGAAAATTTAAACAGAAAGTTTATAATAATCATAGATAAATCTATTTGCCCACTACACAAACCTCATTCCTCTAGTTCAATGGCTCTCAAACTTTAACATGCATCAAAAACACCTAAGGGCTTGTTATGACACCATCATTGGACCCCATCCTCAGGGTTTCTGATTCAGTATGTCAGGGGTAGGGACCTGAGAATTTGCATTTTAAACAAGTTCTTAGGTGAGGCTGATGATGCTGGTGCTGGACCTATTGTTCATTCATTTATTCAACATTTCATTTATTCAACACATTTTAAGCACCCACTATGTAGAAGATACTAATCTAGGTATTCAAACAGAACAAGACAAACAATTTCTCCTTTCACAGTACTTAATTTTTGTAGGAAAGCAAACTGCAAAACTGAAAGTAGAGCATGATCCAATGAATAATAATAAAAACAACACTTGTTATTGAAAGGCACAGCCCCAAATCTAGAACACATCAAATCTCATTGGCATACTATCAAAAAGGACTTTTATGAATTTTATTATACAGCTCTAGAATGTTAAAAATGTTTATAATAAGCATGGATTACTTTTGTAGTCTAAATAACTAAGATTATTAAAAACATTTATATAGAAAAATTACTTGGGGGAAACATAAAAATGATACTAGTGTTTCTGAAGTAAACTATTGGTTTTATTCCTCTTCAGTACTTTTCTATGTTTCCAAATACTGTACAGAATAAGTAACCGTTTTTCTGGCCATAAAAGCATCTTAAAAATAGAATTCTTAAATCATTTTTAATGCTGTCTTGAAATTATAATTCCCACGGTTTTGTTTTTAGTAATCTACTGCTTTTTCTAACCACTTGAAATCGCCTCTACCTAAATAATAACAAAGGAAAGATAACAGATTATAGCCCACCACAAATAGGAAAGATCCAAATAATGCGAAGTACCATGAGTACAGTATTTTCATAGCAGCAGTTTGGAATAATTTCTCATTCTGAGTTATTTTCCAGTTCCTAATGTGCCTTTCCTGCAGTGTTGTATATAACAGTTTTTCACATACTAATGATTCAGTAAGTGAAGTAATGATTCAATAAATAAAGTGTTGATTTGCAGTCTCCTCACCCCTAATTCTCTTCAATTGAGTTAATAAAGCTGTTGCATTAAAAAGAAAAATTACCTTAACCTTTACCAGCCTTTTCACAGTCTTAATTTTTGCCTCACAGAAGGCACCTCGGTACTTGGCGCTGACATCAGTTCCCACTGTCAGGTAGGCAGGCTCATCCGCTGCCTGATGAAAGAAAGATGAAATATTAAAGTCACTACTGTTTTCCCCAACTCCAACCCCAAGTCTCACTGAAGGGTTCTATATTACAAGTGGTAGGAACATTAACATTATTTATTAATATCATTAATAATTTGAAAAATATTCCTAAAGCACTTTATTAGCAATCCTTTACTTAATAAACTATATCTTGATAACATAAAACACTTTAAATTGTAACTATAAAGTATCAGTAGGGAAATATAATGTTTTCTCATTCAGGTACAAAATGATTCAACAATTTTACAATATATTTAAGAAATGAAAAAATTTAAAAATTCAAAAAAGTCTATTTATATTGTCTCATAGAATTTTAAGTTATTCACTTATGGCCTCCCGAAAATTTTATTTTCAAATTAAAAGAAATATGCTGTTAAAATTAATAATAACTAGTAATAGCTTCTTGCCTGGAGAATCCCAGGGATGGGGGAGCCTGGTGGGCTGCCGTCTACAGGGTCGCACAGAGTTGGACACCACTGAAGAGACTTAGCAGCAGCAGCAGTACATAATTAAATGTTTAATATAGTTACATAAAGGCAACATTTTGGATACACTATAACAGTATAGATAATTAACAAAGCCAATCTTTTTGACAAAGAGAACATTATTTAGAAAAATCATTGGTTAAGTGCTGCATTTTAGAGCTTCAAATCTAAATTATCTGATTAATGCAGAGATATGAATTGATGGTAGTAGTACCAAGTTTATTACACTAATCTTGGTATTTTTTTTTTTTAAGTTTCAGAAAGAAATACCTGCTTTCAGCAAATGGTCATGATCAGAATGATACACTGAAAGATGTGAGAAATATCATTTCTCCGTTCATTTTAATCTTGATAGTAAGAGAATAATTGCTATCTCAATCTGTCATTTACCAACTTTTTTCAAAAGTATATGTATACAAATTCAACATTGCTAAGTGCAATGGTGACAGTGTATAGTGGAGAGAAATACTTTCAAGTAGAAAATGATTTTTCATTCTATTTTCCCAACTAACATTAAAGAAGGTACACTGTCACTTCAAAACTTCAAGGAGATAGGAAAGCAAGAGGAAGTTCGGGAAAAGACTGTATTTCAGAGTTCAATACACTGAAACAGTAAATGAGAAAGAAATCAAATTTAAAGTTAGTGCATTTATGAATAATGCAAATTGATGAGAAATACTTTTTGCAAAACTATCTGACCTGAAACATTCAATGCCTCAGAAATACAGGTTGATATACCTTTTAAACATCACAGGATGTCTGCAATATCAGCTATCTTCAGAAGAAATTTTTTTAGGTTGGGTATATGTTTAAAATATTTACTATAAGTACTGAACTGAAATTAAGTGCTATTAGTTATGATAATAATATACAAAATTTAGTTTTCCTTCACCTTCAAGTATATTCTAGCCACAAAATTTCACTTTATCCCCAGAAGAAATGATATGTCCCTAACACAATACACACATTCCTTCTTTAGAACATCTCACTGGCACTGGGGAAGAAAAAAAAATTCAAAAAATCCCCCAAAGAACCAAAGCAGGACAAAAGCTTTACTTCTGCAAAGGTTGCTGCCAACACAGGAAGTGTTTAAAAATACTAGCCCAATGGACAACAATGGAAAGGCTGCAGCAGCCTTTCCAAAGTGCTAACTGCTTCGGAGAAGGGCCAAACTGACCGCATTTAGACACAATGATCATCTCTTACCCATTCAACACGTCCTCATTTTCAGAAAGCTCTGCTTAGTAAAGGAATCAATTTTGAGTAGCCAAAAAAAATGACATTCCACAGCACCAGCCTCACGACAGGCAGTGTTCAGGGCACGAGGTTCCGAGCAGCGTCGACTCCACTTACCTTCATTTTCACTGGCGATCTGTGGGGTTCCAGCTCAACGAGCTATCTTCTCCGTCGCTATAACCAAGGGGAGGAGAAAGACAGGCACAGAATCAGTCAACGGAGGGGAGCGACCCGGGGAAAGAAAGTAAACAAACGCCAGCGGGGAGGGGCAGAACCCTCACCACGGAAAGGATAAGATCCCCTCCGAGGGCAGCCAGGACGCAGGAGCCTAGACAGCGACGAGAACCCCACCGGCGCCTAAGGGCAGCGGGTTCCACCGCAGAGTTCTCCAGCGGCCCACCGCGCCCCCGCCTCGCTAGCCACTTTGACCCGGAATGCTCAACTCAGTGCCCCCGGACGGGTTGCTCTAGAGAAGGGCAAAGCGCCGTTTGGGCTTCTCCGGGCTCCTCGCAGGCACGGCCGCACAGCCTTCTCTCGGCCGCCCCCCGGATACCCCGATTTCGGCCCGCGCCCCGCCTCCGCCGCTCGGTCCCCTCGGCCCGCCCCGAGCCCGCGGTGGCGGCAGCGGAGTGTCACGGCGCCATTGCTCTCCTTCCTCCGCTCTGCACCATGTCAGGAAGGAGAAGCGCTTCTTCACCCAATGGGGCAGGGGCCGTGGCCTTCAGCCTGGAGGCGCGCGAGGGAGAGCAGACCCGAGAGGGAGAGAGGGCTGGGGGTGGGGGGGGCGGAGAGGAGGAGGGGAGGTGGCCCGGACAGGGTGTGGGAGGGGAGGGGAGCTGCACAGCGGCAGCCGCCGCCTCCTCCCCGCGCCCGCCTCAACTTTTTGTACAGCCCAGAGCGGTTCCAGCCACCAGCCCCTCGGGTCCTGCCACGGACTCCACCCGGGAGGACGCACCACGGAGTTCGGGGCCGGCTNCTGACAAAGCAAGAGATTTTATTGGGAAAGGGCACCCGGGTGGAGAGCAGTAGGGTAAGGGAACCCAGGTTAAAAGTCAGCCTTAATACACCAAAAGTCTGGAATCAGTGATATTATGATGTATCCTCTGTCATAGTTGGATATACTTTGTTTTAGCTTTTTTCAGTTCAAAAATGTTTGTACCATGAGTATTTCCTCTCCTACCATTAGTTAAAATCCAGTATGTGGCATTTAGTAGCTAGTGCTGACACACACCAGTATTAATCTGACTAAAATTAGCCTAATTAAGATTGTCATTAAGCCTTGTACAAAGCAGAAGTGCACAACACAGTAGGTAGCTGTTATCTTGGCTTTTAAGTGACACTGATATTGAAATGCAGATGAAGTATATCCAAATATCTTCCAGGCCTTCCTCTTTAAAATAAAACTTGAAAATTCAAATCCTAATTCAAAGTTCTTCATGATTCAGGTACAGCCAAGGTGCTGGTCCTTTTATATATATATACCTTCTACTAGTTTATATATAGTCATATATAGTACCTTCTACTAGTTCTAATAATTGACAGAGTTTCTTTTTGGTTGGAATCAAAGTGCTTGATAAATTAAAAAATCAAGCCAGGGATCCAGTTACCTTCATTGAAAGTAGGATTATTTCATCAAAACTACTTTTTCTCTAATATGGTTTTCAGAACTGTGACACCAAGAAATATCATGGTGTATACCTTCTGCAAAATACCTGGCAGGAAGTTTTGTAAACACTAAAAAAAGTAACATGCAAATATCTAGCCTGAATAACTCATTCATTCAGTTGTTCATCTGTTTAATAAAAGCACATCGATGTTCTTAAGTTCTTACTTTTAAAGTTGACATCAACACTGGGATTAAATTTGAGGTAAAGTAGACCAGAAAGAAAATAGCTTTTTTTTTTTCAGGGAAAGTAATTTTTCCATGGGTTGGAGGCGGGATCGGGAGGGTGAGGGATTTTCGGGATTCTGCTCATCTCAGAGCAGTGCGTCCTCCCTTTGGAAGTGGTTTCGGCAGCTTGTCATGTTCTGCGATCAAAGCCACCGACTGAAGGTTCCTCACCAGTTAAGATGGGGAGGGGAGGGTTCTTAGTTCATCCTCCGTGGGAAGGTGTTTCCGCGTGCTCCTCACGCGGTGAAGCAATGAGGAGACAGAAGGAAACGCTGAGTTTGGGTGCTGAGGAATTTGAATTCCCTTGTTAGCACGACTCTGCTGCTCTAACCACGGACAAATGGCAGAGCCATAGTGCACGGGGCTCTCGCTGCTTTTCGAAAGGAAAGAGCAGTGGATTTGCAGGGACTGAAAACATTAAATGAAAGGACCTCCCCAATAGGACTTTGTTAGAGCAGCTATTGATTTTGCTCCATGAGCAAGATTTTGTACTCTGTTTCAGAAAACTCTCATTTGAAATGTTAGGAATAAAGTATTATTGGGCAAGTTATTTTAAAGACTGAAATAATCAAGGAAATGTAAAGTATAGACAGTAATCCACGTTGACTAAATTTACTCGAGGACATCTTTACTAAAGCTGAATCAATTTTTCACTCGTAACAGTTTTTTCAGAATTATTTGTTAAGAAAATGTAATGCTTGTTAGTATTTTTATCGAGTCACTTAATTACGCTGATTTGAATAGCTGCTTAAAATGATCCTCATAATACTTGTTTTGAATCCTATTGTTGTATTGGTGGGGCTCCACACTAGAAAATGATCGAGTGATGTAATGATTTATTTGGGCTTTTTTAGCAGTTGGTCTGAAGAAAACGGAACAGCTCAGTGACAGATATCTGCAAGTATTCCTGAAGTGAGTTCTAATGTCTGTAAAAATGTTTGGAATTGGGGAGAGTGCCTGGAAAGTCTTTTATGGATCAGTAAGTAGAGCCATAAATAACAAAATCAAAGAGTGGTAGTTTAAAAAGTCTTTGGTCAAGGGTTCAAATGAATCTGTAATTCCCTTCCTGACAGTGATACTTTAGAAGGAAGTCTTAAAGTTAGGACACACATGAATTTGTTTACCCACTCATGCTGTTCCTATTTCTAGAATATTGAGTACTTAATACTTTTATCAAGGAATAATATGGAAATTTTTATGAGTTTTTTCCTCCATATTTAAAAATGTGGCATACAGAGAAGATGTTTCAGTAAGAATTTGGAAGTTAACCTTTTTTTTTTTTTTTAAGGAAATTATAGAATATGTAGTACTGTTCAGCTTCCCCAGGGGGTAATCACCTGTAATGCCACTGCCTGACTTAAAACTTATTATCTGATCCAAATAATGCCTGTCAGTGGGCATTTGGAAATTACCAAAAAAACAAAAAGAAGTATCTTGTATCACCACCACCAAAAGGTGAATGCAGTTTATACCATTATTATATATTATTCAGAGAGATTTCTCTTTTTCTCTGGTTTTGTTTTACAAAATAAAGGTCATTCTAGTCGTGCTCATTTTGTCATTCAAGTTTTTTTCTTTGTGGGAAATACGGGGAACATATGAGTTCATGGTTGCATAGTGTTCTGTAGGATAAATGTGCCATATTTCATGTAACCAGATCTCTTAATTTTTGTAATAGCAGTAACATGTCTAAATATCCTTGTGCGTGTTTTACAAAAGATACTCTCTGAGAACTGATGTCTATGACTAAAATTTCTACGCATCTAGGTATTTCCTGACATGCCCGATTATTTCTTCAGAATAAATTTTTAGAAATGGAAATAAAAGGGCAAAGAAATCATACCACTGTCCATCAAAGCATTTGCTCTTACTTTTTTTCTTGTACTTTTTCCTTTTATTACTCTCTTTCTTCTCCTGCCCCCCTTTTCTTTGTATAACTTAGCTTTATTTTTGAGCTTTATCTCCTGGGTCTCTGTTTAGTCAGGTAAAATTATCAGTCTTTTGTGTCACCCATATAGTAAAATAAATGAGAATTTTTTGGACCTTAGGCGTATATTCTTAAAATTTATTTTTTTGCTCCAGTACAGTTAGGCGTTTGTACAGTGAAACACTTTGTTATGCAAAAGTGACATTTCAGATTACTAAAAACAAATTATTTTTATGGTAGAGTTAGTTGAGATTAACTATGTTTCCATGTAACCTTCCTGAAAGTGAAGTGAAAGTCGTAGTTGTATCCAACTCTTTGCAACCCCATGGACTATAGAGTCCATGGCATGGAATTCTCCAGGCCAGAATACTGGAGTGGGTAGCCATTCCCTTCTCCAGGGGGTCTTCCCAACCCAGGGATTGAACCCTGGTCTCTTCCGCATTGCAGGCAAATTCTTTACCACCTGAGCCACCAGGAAAGCCCAAGAATGCTAGAGTGAGTAGCCTGTCCCTTCTCCAGCAGATCTTCATGATCCAGAAATTGAACTGGGGTCATTCCTGGGTGCTTTTGTACTCATAGCACCCCCTGTGTGCCTCTCTCATCACGTTTGATCACTGTTCTATTACCCTACCGGATATATGTATGCTATCACTATTTCTTATGAATCTTTATGTACTTTTATATAGAAAACATGAAATAAGCAGACATGTTTTCTTTAACAGGAATTCTCTTCTGAAAGTTTGTATTTCACCAGTGCCAGCTTAACTTTCAAATTTTTTTAATGTTTCAAATACTTGGTTTAGTACTGAGTTGAATTGTAATTGCTCATGTAATAAAGATTTAGAAAACCATTAAGAGTTTAATAGACAAATTCATAACATTTGTCTTTTTTTTTTTAAAGATTTTATGATAATTTAGTGGAAGGTAACTAGAGGTGAATATTAACTGAACATTTATAAATCATCTCTTAGGAATAAATGAAAGAAAATTAATTTTGATAGAATTGGTTTTTGTAATTTATTTCAGTGAGCCCAAATTGTTAGAATAATGTTTCTACAGAATCAAAATTGTCAAGTTTTTAATAATGTTTTTATGAAGAAAAAAACTATTTTGAAAGCAGAATATTTTATTTATTTGGTCAAGGATTCAAACAAGCGAGTAAAATCAGCTTCATGGACATGCTCTTAGGGGCTTCCCCAGTGCCTCAGTGGTGAAGAATCCATCTGCAGCACAGGAGTTGCAGGTTTGATATCCCTGGGTAGGAAATATCCCCTGGAGGAGGGCATGGCAACCCACTCCAGTATTCTTGCCTGGAGAATCCCATGGACAGAGGAGTCTGGTGGGCTACAGTCCATAGGATTGCAAAGGGTCAGACACTACTGAAGTGACTGAGCACGGACATGTGGTATTTTAGACTGAAATCTCAAAATTAGAACATCTCTATGAATTTTTTTTTACCCATTGGTGGTGTTCCCATTTCTGAATTTTTAATGACAGCACAGTCAATGTTTTCGTGATTTTTTTTTTTTAAACCTATGGTAAAACACTTGACATACAAAGGTCTCATCAGAAAAAGTGTTTAGAAATGAAGCAAAACAGTCTATTCTGTGGGGAGGGGTGCCATATAGCATACTCAAAAAAGTCTTTTGTTTTCTAGAGGGAGCCTCACTCTGAAAAAATGGAAAGGTGTTCCAGTTTTTAAAAGACCTGGATCTACTATCTGTTGAAATTATATTTCTGGTATGCAATTTTATTTAAATATTCTTTAGTAATCAAGATGGGCCTTGTTACTATTATATGTCTGTCTCTTTAAAAATGATAGAATTTGTCCCACTGTACAGTTATCTCTGAATGTCTATATATTGAAAAGTATAGCAAATTGTTGTGCTGAGTGTAGCTACTTTCCTAATGGTTTCCTTATTTTTTGAAAAGTTACTAAATTTGCTTATTTGCAGCCAAAGCAGCCTTCATAAAACTATATGGTCTTTTGCCCTAGTAGATGTCTTCTTATTTGGATTTAAATCATGGCGTATGAGAAAAATAGATTTGTCAAAGTTCAGTATATAGTTAAATCTAATTGTTTTTTGCAGCAAATTGGTTTTATAATACAGAACAGAAATAAATATTTTTAGCCATCATTGAAGACTTTTCAAGGTTAATGATATGTAATATGTAGAATTAGAAGAAAGGAAGTCTTTCTAAGCGGATGAAGGTTGTGAACAAGGATGCAGTACTTAAGAAAAGCTGTGTTTGGGACAATGAGAAAACCAGTTTGGAAAGGATGGCTGATTAAAGATTACCTTGGGAATATTGTCTGAAACCAGCTTGTCAAGGTTTCTAGAATTAGTTGCACATCAGAATTTTATATAGTGCTTGTGCTGTATACCTTTGGAGATTTCTAGAGGGCCTTGAGAGCTGGGACGTGAGCAGAAAGTGATTATTTTTTTATTTGCAGATTTTACAAATCAAGATGGAATTTAAAAATTACTTCTAATCCCACCCTAACATTAGATTTTTTAATTTGCTTCTTCCAGTCTGTGCACATATAGTTTTTTTTAGACGTAGAGAAATTTTTGTTTTTCTTCATTACTTAATATTGTAATAGGTATTCAATATGACTGCATGGCCTCCACAGTAATTTTAGTGTCTGAAAGTTTTCCATCAAACTATTTCCATCAAATTTTATTTTTCTATTGTTTACCCATAGAAAAATTGTGCTATAATTATCATCTATGCCTGGTAGGCTGCAGTCCATGGGGTCTCTGAGAGTTGGACACGACTCAGTGACTTCACTTGCACTTTTCACTTTCATGCATTGGAGAAGGAAATGGCAACCCACTCCAGTGTTCTTGCCTGGAGAATCCCAGGGNGGGTCTCTGTTTAGTCAGGTAAAATTATCAGTCTTTTGTGTCACCCATATAGTAAAATAAATGAGAATTTTTTGGACCTTAGGCGTATATTCTTAAAATTTATTTTTTTGCTCCAGTACAGTTAGGCGTTTGTACAGTGAAACACTTTGTTATGCAAAAGTGACATTTCAGATTACTAAAAACAAATTATTTTTATGGTAGAGTTAGTTGAGATTAACTATGTTTCCATGTAACCTTCCTGAAAGTGAAGTGAAAGTCGTAGTTGTATCCAACTCTTTGCAACCCCATGGACTATAGAGTCCATGGCATGGAATTCTCCAGGCCAGAATGCTGGAGTGGGTAGCCATTCCCTTCTCCAGGGGGTCTTCCCAACCCAGGGATTGAACCCTGGTCTCTTCCGCATTGCAGGCAAATTCTTTACCACCTGAGCCACCAGGAAAGCCCAAGAATGCTAGAGTGAGTAGCCTGTCCCTTCTCCAGCAGATCTTCATGATCCAGAAATTGAACTGGGGTCATTCCTGGGTGCTTTTGTACTCATAGCACCCCCTGTGTGCCTCTCTCATCACGTTTGATCACTGTTCTATTACCCTACCGGATATATGTATGCTATCACTATTTCTTATGAATCTTTATGTACTTTTATATAGAAAACATGAAATAAGCAGACATGTTTTCTTTAACAGGAATTCTCTTCTGAAAGTTTGTATTTCACCAGTGCCAGCTTAACTTTCAAATTTTTTTAATGTTTCAAATACTTGGTTTAGTACTGAGTTGAATTGTAATTGCTCATGTAATAAAGATTTAGAAAACCATTAAGAGTTTAATAGACAAATTCATAACATTTGTCTTTTTTTTTTTAAAGATTTTATGATAATTTAGTGGAAGGTAACTAGAGGTGAATATTAACTGAACATTTATAAATCATCTCTTAGGAATAAATGAAAGAAAATTAATTTTGATAGAATTGGTTTTTGTAATTTATTTCAGTGAGCCCAAATTGTTAGAATAATGTTTCTACAGAATCAAAATTGTCAAGTTTTTAATAATGTTTTTATGAAGAAAAAAACTATTTTGAAAGCAGAATATTTTATTTATTTGGTCAAGGATTCAAACAAGCGAGTAAAATCAGCTTCATGGACATGCTCTTAGGGGCTTCCCCAGTGCCTCAGTGGTGAAGAATCCATCTGCAGCACAGGAGTTGCAGGTTTGATATCCCTGGGTAGGAAATATCCCCTGGAGGAGGGCATGGCAACCCACTCCAGTATTCTTGCCTGGAGAATCCCATGGACAGAGGAGTCTGGTGGGCTACAGTCCATAGGATTGCAAAGAGTCAGACACTACTGAAGTGACTGAGCACGGACATGTGGTATTTTAGACTGAAATCTCAAAATTAGAACATCTCTATGAATTTTTTTTTACCCATTGGTGGTGTTCCCATTTCTGAATTTTTAATGACAGCACAGTCAATGTTTTCGTGATTTTTTTTTTTTAAACCTATGGTAAAACACTTGACATACAAAGGTCTCATCAGAAAAAGTGTTTAGAAATGAAGCAAAACAGTCTATTCTGTGGGGAGGGGTGCCATATAGCATACTCAAAAAAGTCTTTTGTTTTCTAGAGGGAGCCTCACTCTGAAAAAATGGAAAGGTGTTCCAGTTTTTAAAAGACCTGGATCTACTATCTGTTGAAATTATATTTCTGGTATGCAATTTTATTTAAATATTCTTTAGTAATCAAGATGGGCCTTGTTACTATTATATGTCTGTCTCTTTAAAAATGATAGAATTTGTCCCACTGTACAGTTATCTCTGAATGTCTATATATTGAAAAGTATAGCAAATTGTTGTGCTGAGTGTAGCTACTTTCCTAATGGTTTCCTTATTTTTTGAAAAGTTACTAAATTTGCTTATTTGCAGCCAAAGCAGCCTTCATAAAACTATATGGTCTTTTGCCCTAGTAGATGTCTTCTTATTTGGATTTAAATCATGGCGTATGAGAAAAATAGATTTGTCAAAGTTCAGTATATAGTTAAATCTAATTGTTTTTTGCAGCAAATTGGTTTTATAATACAGAACAGAAATAAATATTTTTAGCCATCATTGAAGACTTTTCAAGGTTAATGATATGTAATATGTAGAATTAGAAGAAAGGAAGTCTTTCTAAGCGGATGAAGGTTGTGAACAAGGATGCAGTACTTAAGAAAAGCTGTGTTTGGGACAATGAGAAAACCAGTTTGGAAAGGATGGCTGATTAAAGATTACCTTGGGAATATTGTCTGAAACCAGCTTGTCAAGGTTTCTAGAATTAGTTGCACATCAGAATTTTATATAGTGCTTGTGCTGTATACCTTTGGAGATTTCTAGAGGGCCTTGAGAGCTGGGACGTGAGCAGAAAGTGATTATTTTTTTATTTGCAGATTTTACAAATCAAGATGGAATTTAAAAATTACTTCTAATCCCACCCTAACATTAGATTTTTTAATTTGCTTCTTCCAGTCTGTGCACATATAGTTTTTTTTAGACGTAGAGAAATTTTTGTTTTTCTTCATTACTTAATATTGTAATAGGTATTCAATATGACTGCATGGCCTCCACAGTAATTTTAGTGTCTGAAAGTTTTCCATCAAACTATTTCCATCAAATTTTATTTTTCTATTGTTTACCCATAGAAAAATTGTGCTATAATTATCATCTATGCCTGGTAGGCTGCAGTCCATGGGGTCTCTGAGAGTTGGACACGACTCAGTGACTTCACTTGCACTTTTCACTTTCATGCATTGGAGAAGGAAATGGCAACCCACTCCAGTGTTCTTGCCTGGAGAATCCCAGGGCGGAGCCTTGTGGGCTGCCATCTATGGGGTCGCACAGAGTTGGACACGACTGAAGCGACTTAGCAGCAGCAGCACCGTGCACATAGAATGTTTTCTGTCTTTTACACTGTTCTTTTAGGATTGATTTAAAAGGTTTAGGTCATGGCATAAAAATGTGTGAACATTTTTATGACTCTTTGAAACGTTGCCATGTTGTTTTCCAAAAAGAGTTACAATTTACATTGTCACCTTTCCTGTGAGTTTAACTACCAGCCTTGGGTAGCCTTTAATTATAATCATTTTTGCTGATTCAATAATATGTTGAACTCTTTCTTTGTAATATTTTGTTGTTAGCTAATGAAACGGGACCTTTATCCATAGTTTCACTTACTGATTCTTAGCAATGGACAAGTTGTCTATTCAAGGCTTTTGTCCATTTGTATATATGAGAGTTGTGATATTTCGTTCCCTAATTCTTTTTTTTTTCCCTAATTCTTTTGATTTCATTATATATTTAGTAGTAAGTTGTTGCAGATACTTTTGCATAAAGACTTCCCTTTTGATTTTCATTATTTTTGTTGAGGGTTTTGAGTAGATACAAATACAAAATGTATTATTGGAAAATTATTTGGAAACGATCCAGTATGACTAGAGAAGTGACACAGGAATCGAAGGTAGGGAAACCATTAAGATACTCTTGCAGGGGTGTCAGCATGAGGTGAAACTGGCGCGAGTAGGGCCTGGAGAGAAGAGTAGGTGAGCATGAGACTGTGAGAAAAAGAGCATTTGATTTCTAGTTGATGATATGTGATTTCCAGTTGATCAGTTGATGACAGAAGTAAAGAAGACGGAAAACAACTTCAGGATTCTAAAAAGTGGGAAATAGATGGTGCCGTTAATAAACTTGGAAAGGCAGAAGAGACTACTGGTTGATAAGGAAGGTGAAATCAGTTTTAACCTGCTAGTTAAGAGCCTGAACAGTAAGTGTGTGTTCTTCCTTTTGTGAAAGTGCCTGTGAGATCCCTAGGGGATAAGGCATATGCTAGGCCTTGTATTGTTTTCTGTATCCTGACTTTCTGGCCATGTGGTGTAGCTTGTGGGATCTTAAACTTCCCCAACCAGTGAAAGCGAGGAGTCCTAACCACTGGACCTCCAGGGAGTTCCCTGTATTCTGACTTTTAATTCCATTATTCCATTAGATATTTTGGTGCTTTTATTAGGGCTTTCTTAGTTCTGAGTTTTAAAGTACAACTGGGAAAGCAAAGTTGAAGTGGATTATTAAGTAAAATAAACAGAGGAAGGCAACGGCACCCCACTCCAGTACTCTTGCCTGGAAAATCCAATGGACGGAGGAGCCTGGTGGGCTGCAGTCCATGGGGTCGCTAACAGTCGGACAGACTGAGCGACTTCACTTTCACTTTTCTCTTTCATGCATTGGAGAAGGAAATGGCAACCCACTCCAGTGTTCTTGCCTGGAGAACCCCAGGGATGGGGGAGCCTGCTGGGCTGCCGTCTATGGGGTCACACAGAGTCGGACACGACTGAAGTGACTTAGCAGCAGCAAACAGAGGAAAAACGGATGATTCTTAAACTAAAGTTCAAGAAAGGTAACATGTACGTTATATCTCAAGTACTCATAACTGGCGGTTTGTGCCTTTTGACTACCCTTATCTAATTCCCCCTCCTCATATTCCCCACCTCTGGTGACCACAAATCTGATGTCTTTGTTTGTTTTTGACAAACTACTGTCTGTTGGTTCTGGTACACAACATAGTGATTCGATATTTCTATACGTTTCAAAATGAGTATACTGAAAATTGGTAATTGTAGCTATCATAGTTTTCATTTTTGAAAAAAATTAAAATATTTATCTTGTATATTTCAAAGACTAAGTCACTTGAGTTACGTCTCCCCAATATCCCCACTAGAATTACAATTTTAAAAATTATTCAGGAATAGCAAAGAAGATACTTGAGCTTTAGAATATATATATGTGGCCAGGCTTTTTGTGGGGATGGGTGGTTTAGGGTAGATTTCTTAACCTCTGCCTCAGCTATAAAATAGGGATAGTAATAGAGCTGACTTGGTTAGGATTAGTATTAAATGGGGTAAGTAAGTAAAGTCACTCAGTCGTGTCCGACTCTTTGTGACCCTGTGGGCTGTAGCCCACCAAGCTCCTCAGTCCATGGGATTCTCCAAGCAAGAATACTGGAGTGGGTTGCCATTTCCTTCTCCAGGGGATCTTCCCGACCCAGGGATTGAACCCAGGTCTCCCACATTGGAGCAGACGCTTTAACCTCTGAGCCATGTAAAGTAATGGCAACCCACTCCAGTATCCTTGCCTGGAAAATCTCATGGACAGAGGAACCTGGTGGATTGCAGTCCGTGGGGTCGCAAAGAGTTGGGCACTACTGAGCAGCTAACACCCAGCACACTTATAATGATGCTAGATATTAGGTGGTAGTGTCAGTGTGTGTGTCCTGTTACATAACGCTTGTCATTCCAAGAGAATTTCATATTTATATACAGAAATAAAGCATCTAGACTCCTTGGTCTCCCCTTCCTGAAGCTCATATCAACCTCTCAAAACTTCATACTTCCTCCCTTCAGGTAATACTTGTTACAGTCACACTAAACTGTCTTGGCTGTCCTGCATAAGCTCTGTATTTTCCCAGTTCTTTGTTTTTATTCATACTTTTCTCACCATCTAGAATATTGCCCTATTGTCAAATACTCAAAAGCTGCTTTTTTAAGTGATGCTTTCTTGATATTTCTGCAGCTGTAGGTAATGTGTCCATATGAATTTCATGTATTTCCTTTTGCATAATTTATACCACTTTCTATATTGCTTTATTACCTTTTTGTCTACTTAAATGTTTTTCACTAAGTTATGATATCTTAGAATTGTACCTTATTCACATTTGTAGGTTTAGAACCTGTCACAGGCCTTGGCACTTAGAAGGCACTCATTTGTGTAGTAACAGTTTATAAAAAATATAACAAGCTAAAAGGTGATAGTTAATGGACAGTGCATGCCAGTAAAAACTGTGCTTTGTCAGTTTTTGTACACTAGGAACAACCTGCCTGATGAGTTACTTAAAATGAGATCACTTGAGGTTTAGGAATTGGGTCAGATTCCAGAATGTATAGTGGGCTAGATGACTCTGGGGAATATCCACAGGTCAAGGATTTTCGTTAGAATGATTTCCTATTGCTTTATAAAGGCTAGTATGTCTAATTAACCACCAGAGGGATTGTTTTTCTGACAACCGCATTTTCACAGGTCTGCCTGTCCACCAGTCTTCCTCATTTTCAGTGTTCCAAATGTGTGAAAACTTTGGCCAGGATTAAGGGTACATCTGCTGCCAGTAACAATATACAAATGACCTGACTCAGTCAGTTATTGAACCCATAATCTCTCTCTCCAAGTACATTTTTCTTAGCATAATACCATAATGCCTCTAGACATGAGAGGAGGAGTAGGCTGAAAATAGGAACTGGGTGAGATAGTATTTCTATCCCTAAAAGGTTAACTGATACTTAACAACCCCTGAAAATCAGAAGTATCAGACATTGACTTGGTAATTTTAGCACTTTGGGAATTTGCTGCTATTCCTGCTGAACGGGTTCAAATTGACAGAAGCTTTAATGTCCTTACCCAGTCTCACTATTTTATATCTAACAAGTGTTCTGTCAAAACAGATACTTGGAATTATAGCTAAGCAAGGTCATTGATTAATTTCATTTTAGTGATGTTTCTGTTCTGTGTATGGGTGTGTACTTCTCATACACACAACAAATGAAAGTACAGTGCACTCTAGTTTTTTTTCTCCTGTGGTTCACTTTTTAAAGAAATCGGTTGTGACCTGCAAATTAATTTTATATCATATAGATGTGAACCTGCTTTTGAGGAGTAGGAAAGTGGACCTGACTGACAATGGTTTACATTTATTTGGTAGGTTTTAACACTTAGAAGGCACTTTGATATATTTTTGTACCCTTAAGTGTGATGGCTTAAAGGTGAAGGTACAAACTGTTACCTGAAAATGCTTCTAGTTGTTTTCAGCAGCAGTGAAATTGGGTGTAGAGGGTGGCAACTTGAAATCACGGGGGAGGATTCTTTTTTACTTATGATATGTTTGATAATGTTATTGATTCTGCTAATCCTAACAGCCCATTTAAGGGTGTATATTTATTTGTAGTTAGGATGAGTCTTTGTGTTTCTTAGTCTTTAGATCCAGACATAAAACTCCTTTCAGTGTTTGTATAGTTTTGGTGGCTTAGCTTTTGGTCAGACAGGGTAAGGAGGGGGATTTTTAAATGAAGTAACAAAAGGAAAACCATCTTCCTGTTTCTTATTTCTCTGTGTATCATGTGATACTGTCTTTTTAAGACCTTTAAAATGCCAAGGGAAGCTTGGTAACCAAGGCAGGGTTTTGTTGTTTTCTTCTCAGATTTGTAGTTCTGCATTTTATTACACAGTCACGAAGAACTTAGTCTGTTACCAGTAAAAACTGAAGCCGCAAGACTTGCTTCTCTATGCTGCCAAATACTTCCTGTTTTGTCAGATTTCCATTTAGGGAAGAGAATGGATTTAGAGAAGACAAGCCTGAAAGCATCTCTTCTGAAACTCATTTTGAAAGCTGTCCAAATATCTAGATTTAGGGAGAGGGGATGGCACGACAAGTCTTCACATGAAGTCATATGTCAGAAAGCTTCAATTGGCTTATCATGAAAGGGTTGCCAACAAGGAAGAAAAACTTTCAGAAGTAATTGCTAAAGTATAAACTTGCCAGCATTGGTGATTGCCTGTTAGGCTTTCCATGTCAAACGTGTTTCAATATGTTGAGTGAATTCATTGTATTGCCTGTGAAGGAAGTTTTATCTGTGTTCATTTCTAGTAGACCTTTCCTCTAGAAATATGTAAGAACTGCATTCAGCCACATTTATTCCATTTACAGTAGGGACAGGTGAAAGATCAAATAGTGATTAATTGAAATGGGCTACCTTGTGAATATTGACTATCTTTGGGGAAAAGGCTGCCGTAAAATGATGTTAATCTCTTGTTAAAATAGTAAATAACATTTATGTAAATAGAATTATCTGTCACTTATTCTTTATCCAGATAGCTCAGTGGTAAAGAATCCACTTGCCAACACAGGGGATGCAGGTTTGATGCCTGGGTCAGGAAGATCCCCTGGAAAAGTAAATGGCAACCCACTCCAGTATTCTTGGCTGAAAAATTCCATGGACAGAGCAGCCTGGTGGGCTACAGTCCATAGGGTCGCAAAAGAGTCAGATATGACTTAGTGAGTAGATAGCAGTAACATTTTTATCCTATGAGATGAACTTCAAAGTAGTTGTTAATAGAACATGTAATAGAACATAGCAGTAGAAGATGGTTTCAGTGTAAACCTGAATCCCTTCACATTGCTGGTAAGGGAGTCTTGTGTGCAGGTTCTTTGCAATGGCAGAACTGAGCCCACATGTAAAATTTTCTTTGACCGTATTGACCTGGCCTGTTTTAAATCAGAATTATTTTTCTCTCTTGACCTGTTCGTAAAATATAAAAGATGCTCTTTGGTTTTTTTTAAGTTGCTTTTTAATCTCTGAACTCTTACATTTTTTTTTCCTTATCAGCTACCTGGCTCTGTCCCGCTTCATGTTGAAGATGTTCAACTGACATTGAATCAGTGAGATACTAGAAACCATCTATTAAGTTTCTACCATATATTTCTACCAAGTTTCTACCATATATTTCTTTTTTTCATCTAGTTATGTGCTCCTGTTTCTGAAACATGTTACTTTAAAATCCAGTGGAAAAAAGTTTTCCCAAGTACCCATCATGCCCTACAGCTTCATCTTCCATTTTGCTATACATCAGAAATCTAATCTCTTAAAACTCTTTAATAATCATTTGTTGCCATATTCTTTTTTAAACTATATCCAAATTAATGATTCTCACACTTTAGTGTATTCAGTCGCATTACATCAGGTACTTGTTCAAAATAGATTCATGAGACTCAATTCAGATCTCATGAATTCACTTCTTTGGAGAATTATTATGCAGGTGGTCTCTTAACCAGATGGAGAAACAGTAATCTGCTGCATGCTTGCCCATTTGTTATCTCTTCTTCATATTCTTACATGAAATATTCTTTTTACTTTGTTTCAATTATTGACATCTCAGTTTTTTTCCTATTAATTGTTGACATCCTTAGTTTTTCTCCTAAATTCAGTGGTTGAAGAGCTTATCCACCAGATATCCAGGAAACGGTTCAAGACTCCTTTCCTTATTTGTCAGGATTTATCACTTCCCCTTCCCAAAGCACACACGCTTGGAGGTCAGTACATACATACTGGCTATGTGTACATAATAATACATGCACATGTACTTCTAATATATCTTGCTAGTGATTTTTCCCAAAGGGGGAAGAATTGCATAATACTTGGTTTTATTTTTAGTTTTTCCTGGCAATGTGATATATTGTAGACATCTAAATATTTGCATTGAATCTTTACTGTGCTATCACTTGATTGCTGCTGACTCTTAAACCCAGTCTGCTAAAGGTGGGTTATTGTTTTTCTATGTCAGATTTTCCCATATTACATTACCCTTGAAGCCTATTGACTTTCCCCCCAAAATTAAGTTTAATGAATTCCCTATTGATTGTATAGTTGAACTCCTTAATTAAACGATTTTTCTAAAATTCCACTTCATGGTTCCACATAGTAAAAAGTTAGATTCCAATCATACACGTCAAACACAAACTCAAGATGTATTAGGACCCTTGCTCTGTAACAGTCTTTATAATTACACCTGCATTTACTTTAAGAATTGTTATTTGTTGACTGGAAAGGGGTGTGTGTGTGTGTAATTACACCTGCATTTACTTTAAGAATTGTTATTTGTTGACTGGAAAGGTGTGTGTGTGTGTGTAATATGGTGATTACCTCTTGCAGTGTTAGGATGGTTAAAGAAAGAACATTAGTTTTATTTTTAATACAAATTTGAGTCTTTTTCCTATTTTTTTTAAATTGGGTTGTTCAATTTTCAAGAGTTTTTATGCATTCTGGTCTGCTAACCTTTGTCAGATGTGATTATTTTCTCTAGAGTCTTTTCCTTTTCATCCTCTTAAAGGAGAGCAGAAGCTTTTAATTTGGGTGATATTCAGTTTGTCAGTTTTTTTCATTTATGTATCATGCTTTTGGTGTATTATAGTATCTGAGAACTCTTCTTTAAACCAGGGTCACAAAGATTCTTCTTTGCATCTGGAAGTTTTAGACTTTGAGGTCCATTTTGACTCACCATCACTTTGAGTTAATTTCTGTATATGGTACAAGGTATGGTTTGGTTTTGGTGTTAGTTTCTTTCTGTATACAGATGTCCCCGTTGCTCCATTTGTGGAAAAGGACTGTCTTTCTCCACTGATGCGTCTTTTCACCTCTTGTCACAATCAACCATGTATTTAATGAGTGGTTTTAGACTTTTCTTTTCCATGAATAATATTACACTAAATTTATAGTTAAGTCTTGAAATAAGATGGCATAGGCCTTGTAACTTTTTTTAAAAAATGTTTTGGCTATTCTAATTTCTTTTCCCAAGTAAATGTTAGCAATAGCTTGTTGATTTCTTTACACACACCCCACACATACACTCCCCAAATAAACCACTTGCAAATTTGATTGGGTTTTACATTAAATCTATAAATCATTTTAGAACTGACAATACTGAGTTTTCCCATAACTTTATTTCATTTTCTCACCAGCATTTTTAATTTCCAACACAAAATCTTGTACAAATTTGAATTTATACCTTAGTATCCTTGTTTTCGATGTTATTGTAAGTGGGTATAATTATTTTATAGATGAGGGAATAAGTAACTTGCCCAAGCTGAAGTGGCAAAGCCAGTATGAAACCTACATTAGGTTATAAATCACTATCCTGGTTTTCATTATGATATTGGTTTTCTTATTCTGAAATCATGGTTATAGTGGTTGCAGAGAGGAAGCCCTAGTTTTATGGCAAGAAAAATCCCAATACCATGCAGGTATGATTCTTCCAGAGTTTATGGATTTCCTGAGTTTAGGTTTTCCACATCTGCTCAGATCATAAACCATGCTTGTCTTAATTTAGAAGCCTCTGATCAGTACAGTTGTGAACTAGTATTTTTAAGTATGTCTTACCCTTTAGTTAACTAGTATGAATTATTTCATTTTTAAAAATACATACCCTTAGCATTTGAATCCCTACTGTGTGCTCACCAGTACAGATACGAAGATGATTTCTTGAACAACTCCCATGGGAGGCTAGGTGGGGCGGAATACATTTTATTATAGTAAGTATTATAGTAAACACTATAATAAATACATACACATAGTCAGTTAAAGCTTTTACTTGGTTGCAATTAAGAGTAGCTGTACTCTTGTTTCATGTTTTAGAATTCTTTTTAAAAAATAACTTGAAAACAGTTAAGTGGAAAACATGTAAAGGGCTTTGAGAGGGAGAAATCTGTCAATCACTTCATAAGGATTGCTTTTGCACTTGATGGGGAATCCTTAGCAAAGACCAGTTAATAACCTAGGCATGATAAATACAATATGGTGTCATACAGTGTAGGTAGGAAAGTAAAAAAGGTTCAGTATGAATTTCATTTTGAAAGGTGAGGAACAATATTTGAGTTTTTACATTAAGACTTCATTTTTTTCATTTGTGGATTTCTTCTGACTTAACAGCATTTTGATAAATGTATTAATGAGAATTAACTTGTAATCTAATTTGCTCTTCAAATTTTGAGTATTCTAATGTTTCAATCAGTTAAATATATTGAGGATTTACAACTTAATTTTTCTTATTTTTCAGATTCCCTTGTGAATGATAGAAATGAAAGTGAATGGATAGTCTTATCAGATAAGTTTTTTCAGTCTAAATGTATTTTTCTCCATAAGATGGCTCTAGTGCTAATCTGTATTTGAAACAATTTTGTTACATTGTATCATGACAACTGACCTGTCAGCATGCACTTTAAAAAATGTTATAAAAACGGGTGAATTTTTGTGTAGCTATTTTAATACTGAAGGTGGAAAAAGAAAAACATTTTCAGCATATTGTGCCTTTTTATTTCAAAAAAGGTAAAAATGCTACTGAAACACAAAGATTTATGCAGAGTATGGAGATGGTGCTGTGACTGATTGAACATCTTGCAAGTGGTTTGCGAAGTTTCATATTGGAGATTTCTCACTGGACGATGCTCCCGCTTAAACTAGCTAAAACTTGATGAAAAGTGTCTGTAATTAATCAATAGAAAAAGCATAGTCTTCCATCAGGATAACACAAGACTGAATGTTTGATGACCAGGCAAAAACTGTCTTAGTTTCGCTGGTAAGTTGATTTGTTTTCCATATTCTCCAGATAGTAAGCCTTCAGATTTAGTTTGGTCTTTAAAAAATTATCTTAATGAAAAAATTTCAATTCCCCGGAAGACTGTAAAAGGCACCTGAACAGTTCTTTGCTCAAGAAGATAAATTGAAGGACCTTTCTGGCCAATCCAGTATTTGTAATCTGTAAGCCAAAACTGTATTCCTTAAAACATTTTTTTTTTGATACTAGTATCGAGATCCTGAAAATAAATTTGTAACCTTGTGAAAGCAAAATGTACCTGCCATTTTCTTCTCTCCCCAAGACTGGTTATACCTCAGTTACAAAGTGCCCATGCAGTTGTACCTAGATTATTTATTAATCCTCTGTATAGTATATATAGCTAGATATATCTGCTTGGTTTTAGATTTATCTGATTATGTTTTGAGGTGGCTTAACTGCTTAAATTTAAATTTCATTAAAACCACTGAGTGAACTCCAGGAGTTGGTGATGGACAGGGAGGCCTGGTGTGCTGTGATTCATGGGGTTTCAGAGTTGGACACAACTGAGAGACTGAACTGAACTGAATGGCTATTCCAGTGTGAATTTAAGAACAAGTGTACTCACACTATGATGAAACTAGAAGATTCATGTGCCATTCATACTTGGAAGTAGGAAGAATAGAATGGTCAGACACTGGCTTAGGGTATTAAGCTTATTACCCAATTAAATGTTCTTTCGGTGTTTCTCCAAGGCCATTGGGGTCATTCGCAGTTAAACACGTGAGTTGTAAAATGTAGCAGATAATTTTACATAAAAGCAGCCATGATAATGAGAATTGGTTTTTAGTTGTTTGTATAGTAGTTAACTATTCTTGCACGATTTGCTATTTGAACTATACAAATGCTCAAAGTTCAGCAACACCCTACTGCCAAACTCTGACCTCAGGAAAGTATGACAGTTGAATGGAGTGACACTGGCACGAGGCCAGTATAGGGTGTGTGTAAACCTAGCATACTTGGCCTGAGTTCAGATTGTTCCTCCTGTGAGTGCTACTGTTCCTTGACAGCCACAAAGCTGATTATGCCACTCAATAACAGTTTTTTTGTTTACAGAGCACTTACATATGCATTGTAATATATTTTTAAGCATAAAATACAGCTTTTTAAATTTGAACTTATGGATCAAGAAATTTTTTAAGCGACACAATGGGGACTTTGTGAATCCTTAAATCCACTCCTCAAAATAAAATTCTAAAGGTTAACAGTGGGTGTTAACCAACAATTACTTTACTAAACACAAAGCTGAGCAGTGGCATCAATTACCTATGAAGCTGGTAGATGCAAAACACAACAGTCCAGCAGGATATGATACAGATGAGCAATGGGGTTTTAAATTAATCTGATTCCAAAGCCTCTGTCTACAGTATTTTAACTAAGGAATTTTACAACAGACATAAAGCTACATCTTAATGCTGAATAAACAGGTGCTCAATTACCCCCACCAGTTTTGTCAGGCAAATATTAACCAAACTTGAATCGTTACAAGACAAAAATTTAATGAAAATTGGTATGTAATAATCCAAAGGGCTAAATAGTTACATGGGACTGTATTAGAAATTTAATATACAAGTAAATGTTACATGTTATCATCATCTGATTCATCTTCTTCCTTCAAAGATTCCTGGTAAGAGAAAAACGGTGTTTAAAATCTATTTTTAAGCACTGCTATAACAACCTGAATCTAAGTGCTTGTCATTCAAAATTCTTATAAGTAAAATGGAACACTGGTTTAGAATGTTACACTTTACTTGAATGTCTTAAGTACATCCTGCTCTATCAATGACTATATTCTTGATAGGATACACACTAAGTAGGAAAGCATTAAATGTTCTCAAAAAACCTTGCCATTTTCACATGCACAAAAAAATTTTTTTGGAACCAGGGCAACTTTATCCCCATTGAGGATAACCTAGAAAGTTTCTTTTAGTTCTGCTCAACTCTCAAGTATTATTTAATAGAATTCAACATATTTCCATGATGCTTTTACCTTGAGCTGTTTTCATGCTATGGCTTACCTTGGCGTATTTCTCTGCCTCTTCCCTTATATCTTTAGGAACTATTTCATGTCTTCCATTAGTTACTGTAAATTAAGCCATATATTTAAATGAATTAAAAATGAGAACTGTCACTGTGATTTGAAAAGACTAAACAATCTAGCCAATCCATAGGTAATACCAGGTTCTTTGACCTCATCTTTGTTCTTCCCCTACATAAGCACTTAAAGAAATTATGCTCTGATTTATCCTGGTGCTATAAATCCTGAGCATTCATACATATATATATTCACAAACACAGTCAAAGCTATGGTTTTTCCAGTAGTCGTGCCGATGTGACAGGTGGACCAAAAAGAAGTCTGAGTGCCAAAGAACTTAGGATGCTTTTTTGAACTGTGCTGAAGAAGACTCTTGAGAGTCCTTTGGACTGCAAGGAAATCAACCCTGAATATTCACTGGAAGGACTGATGCTAAAGCCAAAGCTCCAATACTCTGGCCACCTGATGTGAAGAGCCACATGGAAAAGACCTAATGCTAGGAAAGGCTGAAGGCAAAATGAAAACGGGGCAGCAGAGGATGAAATGGTTACACAGCCATCACTAACTCAATGGACATGAATTTGAGCAAATTCTAGGATTTAGTGGAGAACAGAGGAGCCTAGTATACTGCAGTTCATTGGGTTGCAAAGATTCATGAGTCAGCGACTCATTCATTCACATTATGATTAGATTTTAAAATCTGTCCCTGAAGCCCTATGGTTGCCTTCCTAAAAAGAAAAAAGGTTACTTTCCAATAATACTGTATGCAATGGATGTTTCAAAGTAAACTACTCGCAACTTTATATAGTCTCTTATTAAGCAGAACTTTTCCATCAGTACCTCCCCTAAATTTATTCTAGCCTTGTATTAGAAAAGCACCCAGCAGTCAGAACTCACTGTGGCCAGTACTGCAATAGAATGAATGCTTATTTCATGATCCACCAATTCCACTCTTAACATAAATTTCTAAAATGCTACTACATATGTATGCCACAGCAGATGTAAAGGACATCCAGAGCTGCATTATTCACTTCAGTAAACAATGGAAAGACCCCAGTTGTCTACTGGAATTCAAGACAATGGTTACTTTTGGAGAAGGTAAGCATTGTTGACTTAATGGAGGCCTAAGGGTTGAGTTATTTCAAATCCTAAAATATGATGCTGTGAAAGTGCTGCATTCAATATGTCAGCAGATTTGGAAAACTCAGCAGTGGCCACAGGACTGGAAAAGGTCAGTTTTCATTCCAATCCCAAAGAAAGGCAATGCCAAAGAATGCTCAGACTACCACACAATTGCACTCATCTCACACGGTAGTAAAGTAATGCTCAAAATTCTCCAAGCCAGGCTTCGGCAATACGTGAACCGTGAACTTCCAGATAGCTGGTTTTAGAAAAGGCAGAGGAACCAGAAAACAAATGGCCAACATCCGCTGGATCATTGAAAAAGCAAGAGAGTTCCAGAAAAACATCTATTTCTGCTTGATTGACTATGCCAAAGCCTTTGTGTGTATCACAATAAACTGGAAAATTCTGAAAGAAATGGGAATACCAGACCACCTGACCTGCCCCTTAAGAAACCTGTATGCAGGTCAGAAAGCAAGAGTTAGAACTGGACATGGAACAATAGACTGGTTCCAAATTGGGAAAAGAGTATGTCAAGGCTGTGTGTTGTCCCCGTTCGTTTAACTTATATGCAAAGTACATCATGAGAAACGCTGGGCTAGAAGCAGCACAAGCTGGAATCAAGATTTCCAGGAGAAATACCAATAACCTCAGATATGCAGATGACACCACCCTTATGGCCAAAAGGCAAGAATAACTAAAGAGCCTCTTGATAAAAAGTGAAAGAGGAGAGTGAAAAAGTTGGCTTAAAGCTCAACATTCAGAAAACTAAGATCATGGCATATGGTTCCATCACTTCATGGCAAATAGTTGGGGAAACAGTGGCTGATTTTATTTTTCTGGGCTCCAAAATCACTGCAGATGGTGACTGCAGCCACAAAATTAAAAGATGATTTCTCCTTGGAAGGAAAGTTATGACCAACCAAGACAGCATATTCAAAAGCAGAGACATTACTCTGCCAACAAAGGTCCGTCTAGTCAAGGCTATGGTTTTTCCAGTAGTCGTGTATGGATGTGAGAGTTGGACTATAAAGAAAGCTGAGTGCAGAAGAATTGATGCTTTTGAACTGTGGCTTTGGAGAAGACTCTTGAGAGTCCCTTGAACTGCAAGGAGATCCAACCAGTCCCCCCTAAAGGAGATCAGTCCTGGGTGTTCGTTGGAAGGCTGACACTCCAATACTTTGGCCACCTTATGCAAAGAGCTGACTAATTTGAAAAGACCCTGATGTTGGGAGAGATCGAGGGCAGGAGAAGGGGACGACAGAGGATGAGATGGTTGGATGGTATCACGGACACAATGGACATGCATTTCGGTGGACTCCAGGAGTTGGTGACGGACAGGGAGGCCTAGCATGCTGCGGTTCATGGAGTTGCAAACAGTCGGACATGACTGAGTTACTGAACTGAAAACTGAAGGCAGGCTGGTCTACTGTTGACCAAATTAGTGTTACACTAATGTATCCAAGCTGTTATTTGTGTACTTTTCTGTGGGTACAGGCCATTACTAAGTTTTTTTTAAGATTGAAAAAAAGTGGCACTTATAGTAAATTAGGCTTGGTACAGATGACTCTGAGAGCAAATAAGTACAGAGTAATCACTTACTTTCACCAACCCAGCTGAGCTCTAGTTCAAAAGCTTTATCCTTAACTTCATCGTGTACTATGTAAATTCTAGAACAGAAAGAATAAATTAACATTTGGCCATCTACAAACATAGTTCATGCACCCAACTCAGCAAATCAACATCCATTCCTGATACAAGGATTTATAAAATTATACACAGTATAGTCTACATTATGAAAATTAACTAGGACTGATAAAAAATTAAACGCTACAAAGGATTCACTATACCTTATACCTTTATACAACCCAAGCTGTTTACTTTGACACATTCTTTCAGAGACAGAACTAAGATGTCACATAAGGAACTTTCAAATGGGAGAAAGCTATTACCTGTGCCTTTCGAGGATATTCAGTATTTTCCATTCATTAACTGATTTTTAAACAAAAACTAATTTGTTAGTTTACAGCTAGTATTCATTCTGCACTTTCTTGGCAGGGATATTTTTAAACCCCTTTACTAGTCTGGATGTCCCTAAACCTGCCCTTTAAACAGTACAAGACAGACTGCAGCAAACAAGGAAGCAGTGCCACACAACACATTACAAGTGAAAGTAAAAACCAGGCTTCCCGCGTGACTCAGTGGTGAAGAATCTGCTGCCACTCCAGCAGGTGGGCTTGATCCCTGATCCCAGAAGTCCCACATGCTGCAGAGCAACTGGACTATGGGCCCCAACTACTGCACCTGTGCTCCTAAGAGCCTGGGAGTTGCAACTACTGAAGCCACCAGGCCACAATGAGGAGCCTGTGCACAACGAGAGAAAAGCCTGAGCAGCAGTGAGGACCAAGCACAGCCAAAAATACAATTACTTATAAAAAGTAAAAACAAGTATCAGCAAAGCTTTTTTTTTTTTAATTTTATACTTTACCATCTCCCACAACAAAGTAGCAAAAGTAATTTGCAGGGTATTCCTAAAGCCCTGCTATAACAGCTGTAACATAAGAAAGCATCTTAAACTTTCCAGAACTAAAAGATGCATAGTGCTCCATTTTATTAAATGATGAAAGGATGGCTTTCCTACACAGAACAATTTAAAAATAAAAGCTGTGGTAAGAACTGATAACCAGACGACTTCTTGATGAAGGAAAAAAACTGTTGTACAATTCAATGATTACTTACTTTTTATTCTATTCTATGTTAGCTGTCAGTGTCCTCTAGGTTGTCGTTATTAATAAATGACAATCACAGAATGGAATGGATTCCCCTTCACAAGAAAGGGCAAGGGTCTTATGGTAAAAAGGCAGTGGGGGAAGGAGGGCGTCAGTAGCAGGAATGGTAGATTAGTATAAAATTATAAAACACTTGTGAGTTTAACATTTTGTTACAACTATCAGTACAGAGATTATCATCCAAACAACAGGTTTATCATCGTATGATAGACCCTCCTGGACTTTTTTTCCCCTTGCACGTATTGTTAGATGTGAGACCTGCTGACTAGACCAAGATGACGTGGTTCTAATGTGGAACAGAGGTGTTATGGATTCTCTGGAATATTACATTTATTACTCTAACTCTGAAAAGCTAACTACAAAACCAGCATTTTATCAGATTTTTTGAAATACTAAATGCCTGCATTCTTTGATCTAAAAAAATAATGTATTTTGAAGCATGGTCACTAAGATTTTACTGGCATTGTTGTTGCTTACTAACTGTTAAACAGCTTTCTACCTAGGTATCTGTAACATAAACTACTTCAGGCTTTCTTAAGCTATTTCTAGATGTTCTGAAATACTTCTCTATTCATCTTGTTATAAGAACTTCAGCTGTAGACCTTAAAGTTATAAGCTAAGGCTAGTATTATTGGGACTTCTGAGATTTAAGAAGTCAGGAGCTAGCAAATGAAGTCTCTAGAGGTTCACTGTATCCTCCAAACCTTGAATTCTGTCAACGGAACAGGAGTATATTTTATCAAAAGCTGTTTTTTCCCATCACTGTCACTTATAATGAAACCTCTCAGAATGTTGGATTCACCTTCTAAAATTAATGCAATAACTAATTTCCAAACAAAACACCCCCTTAGGATTAATGTATAAGGTAAGGTCAAGTGAAATACTTGTCAATACTAATGAAAATTTCAACTTACATTTTTGCAACTTCTTTAACAACATCACGGCAGGTCATTTCTTTCATCTATAGAAAATAAAATATATATTCATCATGTTACGAGTCAAAGGAAGAACACTTTCCACTTGTGTAACTTTTCAGATTCTTTGTCTTAAATATAAAACCAAGGAAAATAACCTGAAATTCAAAAAGACCAGAACTTAAGCTTTTTATTGTTTAATGTTTTTAATGATTATGCAAAAAAAAGCCTTGGGCACCAATAATTTTGTGAAATATATTAAAGTTTATAAAAATCGAGATTCCTTTATGAATTTATTCACAGGCAGACGCTGACATTTAAAAGATTACCAAGAAATTTTTTTTTCTTTATAGTGAATTCAGGATAATAAAAACAAACCACAAATACTTCTATATGCTAGATAAACAGGGATAAATTATCCCTCATGAAACTGTTGAAGACAAAACTGCAAAATGTCAGGGAAAGCTCTGAAGAACCAAGATCTGAATGGAATCTTAGAACACAGATTTATCTGATTTGATTATGAGGAAGACAAATGAATTGCAAAAGTGAACATATGGAAATCACAGCAGAAAAATAGCCTTTAGATGCCCAGCAGAAAAGTCTATTATACTAAAGGTACTGCAAGTAACCAGTGCAGAAATTTTTTTAAGTATATGTGTTGCTGAACACATTTGACAAAATTTTTTTAAATGTGGAAACCTGGTGTTCATATTCTGAATATGTGGAGGATGGAAAATAGTGAAAAAATAATGAACAGTCATACAGCAATCCAAACTTGAGGTATATCTCTAAATTGGGCTTATTAATATTTTATTTTTTGTATTTTTAAAATATTTACAAATCTTGATGCCCAGGCTCATAAAAATAGGAAAAATATTGGAAAGCAACAACTGTTCAGTCTAGACAGAGATGTTTGTTGTATGGTATTTTTTCTGATTGAATTTCTGATTAAACTTTTTCATGGCAAATTGGGGGTAAAGAAAAGGAAAATACTGATATTCATATTTTTGCCCTTACAAGTTAAGGTCTATATTTAGTAGATTAATTATAACATACAAAGGTAAACTTAAACTTGAAGCGATACATCTTAAATGTCAAATACATTTTTATATAAGTTGGTAAAGTTTACTTTGTAAAATTATATTCTTGGTAAACAGAACACAAGTAGAAAGCAGACCAGAGTAATTACTCTGAGAGTAATTGAGAGCAGAGGCTGGCAAACTCTGTTAAAGGGCCAAGTAGTAAATATTTAAGACTTTCATCATAGGGATAAGGTTTTCGGTCTCCATTCCAACTACTAAACTCCACTGTTGTATTAGAGCAAAAGCAGCCAGTGACTGGACATGGCTATGTTCCAATAAAACTTTAAAAAGCATTGCAGCTAGAGATTGTCATACAAAGTCAAGGAAGTCAGAGAGAGAAAAACAAACGCTGTAAAATATCATTTATGTGTGAAATCTAAAATATGACACAAATAAACCTAATTATGGAACAAAACCAGACTCACAGATTTAAACAGAGTGGTAGTTGCAAAGGAGAAGGGAGAAGGGGGCTAGTGGAGCGATGGAGCAGGATGTTGGGGTTAGCAGATGTAAGCTATTACATATATAGAATGGATAAACAGGAAGGTCCTACTGTATAGCACAATGAACTACATTCAATATCCTATAAGCCCTAGTAGAAAAGAATATATGACAAAAAAGACCACTGGTCTAAGAGTTACAAGGTCTCGGATTGTTTGTAACCAACAGTCTATGACTCTACCCAGTGTGTTCTAACCGAGGGTTGGACTTGGGCTCTAAGTGATCTCTAAGGTCCTTTTGTCAATTTTATCAATCCTAAAATACCAAATAAATTAGGCTTTTACAGGTCTAGAACTTGGTGTTAAATTCCAAGCACTAAAAGCTTAGCATTAAAAAAGCTGAATAAGTGAATTAGTTGAACAAGGTTCCAGTACAGGATTAACATTAAATGTACAAGAAATTTTTGTCACTGTAATTTACCAAAATACTGCTAACTCATATGCCTGTCTTTTAAGGAAGTTTCTGATAAGCAATGAAGAGTTGGTGGGTACTATTTCAATGTTAAGTTCATCAATTTATAGCTAAAAGGAAAGCCAGCAAATTTTTAAGAAACTTTTTCCACACTAATAGATGTTGGGAACAAAGGAAAGAGAAGCAAAGGAGCACAGACTTCAATGTGTAAGACTTCAGACAAAAGCTGTTTTCTAGATGAAAGAAATGATACAGTAAAAGACCAAAGTTCTGAACCGAAGGGGCACAGGGTTCAGTGAATGGGTCTCAAGGATTTTGTGAAATTATATGAAATTTTTTTTTTAAGATTAGACAGCCATAAAAATCATAAAAGGACCCATGACACAACTCTAAAGATAATATGCTGCCAGCTTTCCTGCTCAACCAATCTAGCAGCTTCAGAAAGCTTGACTCAAAATGGCAAACCACACTTGGGACTAAAAGCTTTAGTCTGTGGTGGTGAAACTTAACCACATGAGAATAATGGTATAGCAGAATTTTAAACAATAAAAATTATTACCTGAAGCTTTTCAATTTCTGTCTTTGCAGCCTGCCTGGCTTTGCCAATGGCACAGCCCCAGTAACCCTATTTAAAAAGAACATACACCAAAAACAAAAAAAGTATTATTTAAGTCATTAATGACTACTGTTTCTATTTAAAGATTAATAAAAGGATGCTAAATGACATTCAAAAGCACATATGGAGAAACACAGTAAAAAGACATTTACTAAAATGAATAACAAGGGACTCAAAAAGTTTAAAATATCAAACAAGTATAGAATAACCTGGATTATTTTCAAGAAATATCCAAAGGAAAACAAATTATATCATTTTACACACGCACACAGAGACCATGAGCTAGAGGTGTATTTGAGGCTAGAAATAGAAAAACAATTAGCTTTATGAATTGGTATGATTTTTGAGAGAAAGAAATAATCCTTAAGAGTTAAATATGCTGCTGCTGCTGCTGCTGCTGAGTCACTTCAGTTGTGTCCGACTGTGTGACCCCATAGACGGCAGCCCACCAGGCTCCCCCGTCCCTGGGATTCTCCAGGCAAGAACACTGGAGTGGGTTGCCATTTCCTTCTCCAAAGCATGAAAGAGAAAAGTGAAAGTGAAGTCGCTCAGTCTGTCCGACTGTTAGCGACCCCATGGACTGCAGCCCACCAGGCTACTCCATCCATTGGATTTTCCAGGCAAGAGTACTGGGGTGGGGTGCCATTGCCTTCCCCGGTTAAATACGCTAAGCCTTCTTAATATATATATATACACATTTTTTGGCAGCACCAGTGCGGCTTGTGGAATTTTCAGTTTCCCAAGCAGCAGGCAGTGAGAGCACGGAGTCCTAACCCATGGACCAACAGGGAATTCTCTAATTTATATTGTAAAGGTTTTTTTTTTTAATTAAGTATGCCCATTCATACTTGTATAACTATACTTGTATGTAATGACAAAACCTAAAGAGCCTTAATTTTGTTAATGAGTACAAAAACCATTAAAATCTCAGAAGACACTTCAAGAAAAGATTATTAGAGAAAGATCCAAGAAATCTCACTTAAAATCCTTTGTACTGGGGAATTCCATGGCAGTTCAACAGTTAAGACACAGGCTTTCACTGTCATGGACCTGGGTTAGATCCCTGGTTGAACCCTGTTCAGGAAACTTAAGATCCCACAAGCCATGTGGTGCAACCAGAAAAAGTACAAAACAAAACCCCAAAACAACATCAAAAAACCCAAAAAACTTCAAAAGGGAGGGCATTATATTCATTTTAAAGACACTGCTAATATTTATGGTAATAAAATAGCACATATTCAAAATTTTATGTTGACTATGCAGTTTCTACATGGCAACCCACTCCAGTATTCCTGCCTGGAGAATCCCAGGGACAGAGGAGCCTGGCAGGCTACATGGGGTCACAAGAGTTGGACATGGCTCAGCGACTAAACCATGCAGTTTCTACAGTAGCATATTAAAAGCCACAAATCTGGGACTTCTCTGGTGGTCTAGTGGTTAAGAATGCACACTCCCAACACACACGGCACAAGTTCAATCCCTAGTCAGTTCACTAAGATGCCTCATGCCATGTGGCACAGTCCAAAAAAAAAGTCACAAATCTTCGCTCTGTTTCATACCCACAGGTTCTTGTTATTAATGTTAAATAAGAAAATGTTAAATGAATATTAAAGAAACATCATATAATCTCAATATATGATTTAAGTGAGAGACCATTAAACTGAAAATAGAATTTCAGAAGATTCAAAATTAACTCACATATGAAACACCCGATGGGTCAATCATGTAGAGTTGTGCACCGTCATTCACACTGTAAGACCCTAACATGAAACTGCACAAAAGTAATCATTTTAAACCATGGTTCTTAATACCAAAAAGTTTTAAAAAGTACAGTGATAAAAATGCAATTTACTTTCTAAGATAAACATTGACTAATACCCATATAACTGACAGTAAGCACTCTGATAATATAGTTTGGATAAAAACTAGTATATACTTGAAAATGTTCAAACTTCATGTGCCTTGTTTAGTATTACTTTCTAATCAACCTTTCCTACGAGGACAGCACTGCAGGGAAAGGAGTACTGATAGACATAACATGAGGGCCCAAGAGCTAAAGGCATAAACATGAAAAAGCCAAGGGAACAAAATTCCTGCTATGAACACACTGAAGCTACCTCAAACTCTTGTTCCACCCTTCATTCTTTCTTGGCTATTCCCGAATATTCCTCCAATTATTTTTCTGCAGTAATACAAATTGATTCAATGCATTTTTTATGTGCAACAAAATTAAAATTACGGTATTGAACAATCATATGAATTACTGATTTTTTGGAAATTATAAATAGAAACCATCCTCATCTTATATTACTACTTCATGTGCAGAATACCATAACAACCAATTCCCATTTAAGAGCATTTTACCTGTTGCTTACACAAGATAAGATGAAAACTAATGAAAAAACTGAGATGTCAGTACAGTTGACCACGTAATAACAACAAATGAACTCTATTTAAAATCAGTTTGGGGGGCTTCCCTGGTGGCTCAGTGGTGGAGAGTCTGCCTACCAGTGCAGGACACACAGGCTCGATCCCTTATGTGGGAAGATCTCACATGCTGCGGAGCAACTGAGCCATGCACCACAACTATGGAACCTGTGCTCCAGAGCCCAGGAGCCACGACTGTTGAAGGCCGTGCGCCCTAGAGCCTGTGCTCGGCAACAGAGAAGCCACCACAATGAGAAGCCCACACACCACAACTGGAGAGCAGCCCCTGCCCTCCACAGCTAGAGAAAAGCCTGCACAACAACGAAGACCCAAAATAAAATTTTTTAAAAAATTTTAATAAAATCAGTTTGCAACTTCCTGAAAATGTCTGGATCTCTTTCAGAGAATTCCCCCCCCCAAGTTTATTAATAAATAACTGACATGCATCACTACATTAAATTTAAGGTGCACAGCATAAAGGTTTGATTTATATACACTGTGAAATGCAATGATTACCAGAGGTTTAGGTAATATCCATCATCTCACATAGATACAATAACAAAGTTCAAGTACTTCTTGATGAAAGTTCATTTCTTAAGGGTATAAAAGGTTAATAAAATGCTGGGAAAACAGATAACTAGTACAGATATCACTGAATATCTCACTAAATTTCATACCTGCAGCCGAAAGGTCTAACAGCACTGTAGAGTGTATACGCGTGTACATACATGGCCACTCTGTCTGCAAGATGCTGTGGGGGGTAAAACAGAAGAGTTTATTAAGACTCTTCTCTTGCTGTTCCAGAGGCACAACTGTTACCAACTTACTTTTAGTGGAATGTTATATCCAAAGTTAGATCTAAAGTTGGAAGCCTCTTCTCTTGCAATGTCTGCTAAAGAACGAGCATCTGCCAACAAACCTGCTACTGCCTGAAAAAAAAAAAAAGTACCAATTAATATTCCTATCACAAATGAAGGAAAAGCATGTGACTGTGATAGGCTTACTTGATATTTTTAACAAGCATCATCATTAGAATAAATTAGTTTGGCTTAAAGGTCTTTGCAAGAATCAGACACAAATTAGTGACCAAACCACCATCTTTGCAAGGCATTCTGGAATTTTGATGCTTGAGTATGGGATAACAGTTTGGAAATTTCCCAACTGTGACTTCATTCTTTTATCAAATGACCACATTAAAAAAAACTCATGTCTCCCTATTTCCCACTTCATTATAAAGACTAAAACAACCACAAAGAAGAAACCATGCATGGGCTTTGGTTAGAACTGGTTTTTAATTTAAAGCCATTCTATGTTTAAAAAGTTATTAAAAGTTTTGATTTAAAAGGCATAACTTCAAAACTCCTTTCTTTTTCAGCGTACTAATAAATTGTAATGCCAAACCACAAATCTAGTGGCTTAGAACTGCAATTACCAAAACACACACTGACATATCCCAGGGAACTACAAAACTCAGAGTTGTGGGGTGTTTTAAGTTTTGGGGGAAACACATATTGAAGTAGTTCAGTTTCAACATAAGATCATTCCACATTCCTTTCAATGCCATCGGATCACTGAGAAGCTGGGGCTGCCGTGATAGAAAATAAGCACTGTGCAAAAATCAGTGTGAGACAGGAAGCAGGGTCGGGTGGGGCACAGCATCTAATTCAATTCCAAACTTTAAGAAACTGAAGAGTACATGTTAGTAGTTGTAGTTGTTTGAAAATAAAAACATTTTTATTTTACTGTCATATGGTGAGGTTTTGTTTTTATAGCTACCAAGTTTTTAGAACATAAATAGTTATTTAGACCTACATATATAATACACAGAATCACTGGGTATTTCTTTTGGTCTAGGGAAGCCATGAAAACAGAAATGTTGAAACAGTTACAGGTACTAGAAACCACTGACATAAGAAAATTTTCAGAATAAATGTTATCAAAAATTTTAATAGCCTTTTCTTCTACTGCTACCTAGTAATAGTAATGATTATCAAAATCCTTAATCCATTATTGATCACTCATGACATGCTAAGCATTTTACATAATTACACATGAGGATAGGCACTATTACCACCGTAGTTTTGCAGGTGAGGAAACGAGTTTAGAATAACCCAGGTAGTAATTTTCATGATTTAAATAATCTTCCATTGCTTTGGATAAAACTGTGAAGTTTAATAATTTGTCAAACCACTTGAAGATGACAGTTGTGGAGACAGACTAATCCTTTTTTTCTCCAATCTTCTTCAGTGTTTAATGTTTTGCCAATTTCCAGTTGCAAGGAATGCCATCAGTTTTTAATAACAAATGAGACAAATTTGAAAATTCTAGGAAAATCTTTCCACCACTGAATTACCTATAAGCATATATGATTTTTTTTCAAAATACACCTACCAAAAGCTATCTTTTTTACTAAGTAAAAGAAAGCAGAATTCACTAATTCCCTTCTACCAGTTAGGTTACAATCTGGCCAAGTTTCAGGAAAACATACCAGTTTCACTGGCAGTAATAAATTTGTTCAGGAGAGAAAACAGATTCAGAAAAATAATTGAAGGAAAAAAATGTATCTGTAGCTTTATAGATTACTGGTTATATTTTGCTAGTCCTTTCTGTGTTGTATGTAACACATCTTATTTAGAAATACTAATACTTGGGCAGAATGAGTAGACCCTACAGAATCTCACCCTGCAGAATGGGCTCTAGAGTAACACACAGACCATGGAGACCCAAGTATGAATCCCAGCACATTTTGTAACCAGCTGAGTGTTTCCTCATCTGTAAAAATGGGATTAATATTACTTTCAATGGTTTGTCAAGATTACATGAGATAATTTTCGTAAAGAACTTCTGGTATAGTACCCAGCACACAGAACACGTATTCCCTTTTCTTCCTTTTCAGAAAGCAGGGTTAAAAATCACTTTTCTCTTTTTTCCAGACTGTTATACTTACTGAAGAAAGTCTGATATTTATATAGGAGGACTTCAGTATACCCTAATAATCTATTTATGTCATACCAGCTGCATGAAATAAATATAGTGATGCTTATGAAGCTACTAAAAAGGATGTGCTCACTTTTCCTTTCGTCAGACATCCTTTCCTGATACTCCACCTTACTATAAAGGTATTCTCTTTCTGATAACATCTTCAGTGTGACAGTTATCCCCAGAAAGGATACAAAAAACTAAAGACTTATTGCCTCTCAAGCATGTGCCTTGATTGGCGATCTATGCTGCCAAGATTTTTTTCCCCAAGCTTCTCGCTCCTCTCCCCTCCTCATTTTCAACTTGGTTTATCATATGTATCTCCAACTGGGTTATACGAATGCTACCAGTATTCTTCCTGGAAAATTCCATGGGCAGAGGAGCTTGGTGGGCTACAGTCCATGGAGTCACAAAGAGTTGGACATGACTGAGCAACTGAGCATGCATGCACACACCTTTCTTTTAGACAGTGAACTGTTCACAAACCAGTATGGCTGCTCTCTGATCTGTTTTTGCCTCACCTCAATGCTAAAGTAATAAATAAGTTCTTATTACATTTTGATATATTCCAATTAATTACGTCACAAGAAACTGGACAAAGCAAAAAGGAACATTTTTAACTGTGACCTTACCATTCCAACATGTCGATCAACATTAAAAAGTCGTTTGTTGGAACCTTCTTCATAAAGTTTAGACAGGACTAATTTTTCTACCCCAAAGACAACGCCATCTTTACATCTGATTCCAATAGCTGTACTGAAACAAGTAGATGGGTTATACGAATGCTACCAGTATTCTTCCTGGAAAATTCCATGGGCAGAGGAGCTTGGTGGGCTACAGTCCATGGAGTCACAAAGAGTTGGACATGACTGAGCAACTGAGCATGCATGCACACACCTTTCTTTTAGACAGTGAACTGTTCACAAACCAGTATGGCTGCTCTCTGATCTGTTTTTGCCTCACCTCAATGCTAAAGTAATAAATAAGTTCTTATTACATTTTGATATATTCCAATTAATTACGTCACAAGAAACTGGACAAAGCAAAAAGGAACATTTTTAACTGTGACCTTACCATTCCAACATGTCGATCAACATTAAAAAGTCGTTTGTTGGAACCTTCTTCATAAAGTTTAGACAGGACTAATTTTTCTACCCCAAAGACAACGCCATCTTTACATCTGATTCCAATAGCTGTACTGAAACAAGTAGGAAAAAAATCAAATTTTTTAACTGAAAATAAACTTCGTGAACTCAAGTTAAAGAAACAAAAAACGGGCAAATTTGTTTCTTAGAATATATCAAGTTTTTAAAGCAAATACATTTGAAAATTAGAAAGGGCAAGCATCCTAAAGTGTGATGAATAAGATCCATACAAATAATCATGTGACCAAAAGAAAAAAAATTTCATATCATGACATGGAAAGATAATAATACAAAAATGAAAAAAGATGCTAACAAAAGGTGTAACAAGTAGCACAGTATCTAGCATATGCTGGCTATCTTATGACAAATGCTGACTAGTCATGTCAGACTGAGGGACTGAACTGAATCTGGGTGGAAAGATTATAATCCTTTCCCCTCCTTTTGATTTTTCAGCATTAACAATGTATTCCTTACAGTAAGTGTAAAAGAATAAACATTCTGTTCAACTGTTTAAAACAAAATTGATCAAAAAAACAAGTAAAATGTGGAGAAATTATATACCGCCATTTTAAGAAAAAACAATTACTTTAAATCTTCTAATTCTTTTAACAAAGAGAATTCTTTCAGAAACAACCAGAAAAATGAACTGAGTCACATGCACAAATTTTGTAAAGAATTTCAGATACTCCTTCCCCCATACTTCAGGTACCTTTTTAAGTTTAAATTCCTTGGTCCAAATTTCTAATTCCCAAGAATCTGCAAAGCCCATCTAGCTAATTCAATTTCATATTATAAAATCTGTGCTCTACTGAATTCAACCTCACTGTTGTCCCTCAAACACCATTTTTGTTTTCAAGTCTTTATTGAAGTTATCCTGGGTACTAGAATATACTTTCTCCTCATCACAGCACATTTAAATAAATTTCCACAAACTTTCACAAGTTTACTTGAATAGTCTCAAACAGCCTTTCCCAATTATTACAATTTCTCATCTTCCTCATTTTTCAGAATCTAAAATGTCTTTTTCCCTAAACCAAAAGTTCTCAAAGTGTGGTCTGTCGGGTCAAAATTATTTTTATAAAAATAGAGAAACATCATTTGACTTTCTTCATTGTGTGGATGTTTGCACCAATGGTATTGGCTAACAATAAATGGTAGCAGTAAATACTACTCATTGGAGAAGAAAAAAGTGTGGTGACAATAAACAGTAGCAGTAAATACCACTCATTGTATTCTTTATTGCTACGCTCTCAGCGGGGAAGGCAATGGCACCCCACCCCAGTACTCTTGCCTGGAAAATCCAATGGACGGAGTAGCCTGGTGGGCTGCAGTCCATGGGGTCGCTAACAGTCGGACAGACTGAGCGACTTCACTTTCACTTTTCTCTTTCATGCATTGGAGAAGAAAATGGCAACCCACTCCAGTATTCTTGCCTGGAGAATCCCAGGGATGGGGGATCCTGGTGGGCTGCCGTCTATGGGGTCACACAGAGTCGGACACGACTGAAGTGACTTAGCAGCAGCAGCAGCACGCTCTATCTTTTTATTATCCTAACAAAAAAGCAAGTTAGCCAAAGTTCTNGGCTGCCGTCTATGGGGTCACACAGAGTCGGACACGACTGAAGTGACTTAGCAGCAGCAGCAGCACGCTCTATCTTTTTATTATCCTAACAAAAAAGCAAGTTAGCCAAAGTTCTGCTGCTGCACATCAAAATATGATGGATGCCTACAGAAAAAAGCACTAATAAACTGCGTTCGGGTGTAAATTTTTTCATGGAACATCTGTTTTTACCATCAAAGAATAGTAACTATGGTTATTTCCACTTAGTTATGTGGCAGACTTTTCTCTAAAATGAACAAAACGAGCCTGTCACTTCAAGGAAAACAAAAGAGTATTTTCTTGCCAGTGATAAAATCAGAGTTTTCAAACACAAACTGGAGTTTTGGAAAACATATTGGTGGTGAAATTTAAAAATGTGATGTTTCTAACAGTTTATAATGAAATATGTCTACTTTGGAAGGTCTGTTATAACTCAGTGAACCAATATTTTCCAAATGACCAACACACAATGTTACAAATTGTGCATAGATAAAACATGCAAAGTAAAAAACAGTGCAATAGATTTTAATAATAGTACAAAAAGTTCATTATTATGTTTTCAGACTCCACACTGCAACTAACCTTTACGAAACTAAAATTTGTCCAGTATCAGTTCAGTTCAGTTCAGTT
>SJYX01016964.1:0-11880 GCA_006410675.1 Oreotragus oreotragus
AAATTACCTGCGAGCTCCTGACTCCATATACACACCATGTTTCAAACACACCAAACCGGAGGTTCAGACATTGACACAGGCTTTTCTCTCCACCTGAAAAGACTTTCCAAGCCTTCCTTGCCTCAAAATCCAGGTTGAAGGCACCTTCCTTGGGGAAGTGCTCTCTGGAGAGCTCATGCAGAAGGGAGAGTTCCTTCTGAAATGTTCTAGAATGTGTTCAAGCTGCTCTGACACCACAAACCACGCACATGTCATGTGCGTATCATCCCAATTTACATGTATTTCCCAGGCAGCTCAGCTGGTTAAGAATCCTCCTGCAATGCAGGAGGCCCTGGTTTGATTCCTGGGTCAGGAAGTTCCCCTGGAGAAGGGTTAGGCTCCCATTCAAGTATTCTTGGGTTTCCCTGGTGGCTCAGATGGTAAAGAATCTGCCTGCAAAGCAAGAACCTGGGTTCAGTCCCTGGGTCCAGAAGATCCCCTGGGAGGGCATGGCAGCCCACTCCATTATTCTTGCCTGGAGAATCCCCAGGGACAGAGGAGCCTGGCGGGCTACAGTCTATGGGGTTGCAAAGAGTTGGATCCAACTGAATGACTAAGCATAGCACTCCCCTTGATTGGGAACCCCTGAACCCAGAACCATGGGGCTGCCATGGAGGACATCTAGGAAATGTTCTGAATGACTGACGTGGAAAAGCAAAGCTCAGAGCAAGCACAGTCATCGCTGCCTGCTGAGACTGTGAGTGGTCAGTCAGACCAGGGAAGGCCAGAAGGCTTCTAGCCGCTCCCAGCCCTGCCTCCCAGTTTCTAGCCATGCCCTGGGTGGTATCCGCCAGCTTTCCAAATACAACATCCCATATAACACAGTCGTTACCAAGGTGTCTGTAGATTTCCAGGGTCATGTAGAGGGTCTAGGCCTGCAAGCCCCTGCGTGAACAGAACATGTAGCTAGGTCAGAATCTGCCAACCGCTGACAATGAAGTTAAGAGCTGGTTTCAAACAGGAGGATTAACCACGTGCAGAGGGGCCACACCTCCAGGGACAGGCTGGCATAGGGCTTGTGTGCTGGCTTATTTATCGCAAACCTTTATGAGTATCTTGGCTTCGGACCCACCGCTTAGTACAGGAAGAGGATGGGGCCAGGACGGGGCCAGGAGGTGGCCCAGCTCTCTCTCGTGGAGACCAGTCTGTGGAGAAGTTGAGAAAGATCCCCAACCCCTTCTCTGCATTTCTGGGTCCAAGGCATTCTGAAGACTGAAGTCCTCCCCTGCTGCGGCTCACTGATGACAGATGAAGGCCACGAGCTCGCGGGGCAGCAGGACCTTCAGCCATGCAGGGCTGCTTATGGTCCTTACGTACGAAGTGTGAATAGCGATATGTTTTAATGTAGAAAGGCTACTGCGCTTGATTACAAAATGGTATCCAGAGGCCGTGCGATATGAAGGTGCTAGTCGCTCAGTCATGTCCGGCTCTTTGCAACACTATGAACTAGGGCCTGCTACGCTTCTCCATCCATGGGCTTCTCCACGTAAGAATACTGGTGTGGGTAGCCATCCCTTTCTCCAGGGGATCTTCCCCACCCAAGGATTGAGCCTGGGTCTCCTGCATTGCAGGCAGACTCTTTACCATCTGAGGCACCAGGGAAGCCCATTGTGCTGTATATGGGTGCATATATGCATGTGTGTAGATAATATACAGATGTACTATTTTGAAACCTAAAACTTCCAAACTCTAAAACACATTTGCCTCCATGGGTTTTGGCACAAAGGTTGGTGGGCCTGGAGTTACGTCCTGTTTTGGGGACCCCTGTGAGGGACATCAGGGTGTGGCGGGGGGTGAGGCACCCCAGGAGAGTCGAGGTGACAGGCATGTCTGGGTGACTTGTCGGGAGGTGGGAGTCACCGAGGGGCTGTGTCTACAAACCCTCTGGCTGGGTGGTGGGAACAAGATGGGGACAGGGGCCTGGGGGAAGCTTTGCAGAAACCACCCTAGGACAGCCCTTCCCTGAAGCCCCCCTCTTGGCTGGTGATGGGGCAGCTCTTCCCAGCAAGAGGCCAAAACCACCGCCCTCTCCTGGAGGGTGGACTGGCCTCGGCTCTGACCTGCACAGAAGTGACCCTGAGCCAGTCCCAGGACCCCAGGGCACTGTGTGCATCTCCCCTCATCCGTGACCTTCTGCCCAAATCCTTGTGAGCTGCCGGACCAGTGGACTGGTGGCCGAGAGGCTGGGGAACTGAGTCTATGTCAGCGTGTGTCCCGGCCAAGGCTGCAGGTGCAGGGGAGAGCAGGTCCGAGCACAGACGTGGGTGAGGGGACCTTCGCCCACTGCCACGTAGACCCCCAAACTGTAAAATGTGGGTGAGGGGACCTTCCTCCACTGCCACGTAGACCCCCAAAGTGCAGAACGTGGGTGAGGGGAACCACTGCCACGTAGATCCCCAAAGTGAAGAATGCGGGTGAGGAGACCTTCCTCCACTGCCACGTAGACCCCCAAAGTGCAGAATGCGGGCAAGGGGACCTTCCTCCACCGCCACGTAGACCCCAAAGTGCAGAACGTGGGTGAGGGGACCTTCGCCCACCGCCACGTAGACCCCCAAAGTGCAGAATGCGGGCGAGGGGACTTTCCTCCACCGCCACGTAGACCCCAAACTGTAAAACGTGGGTGAGGGGACCTTTGCCCACCGCCACGTAGACCCCCAAACTGTAGAACGTGGGCGAGGGGACCTTCCTCCACTGCCATGTAGACCCCCAAAGTGTAGAACGTGGGCGAGGGGACCTTCCTCCACTGCCACGTAGACCCCCAAAGTGCAGAACGTGGGCGAGGGGACCTTCCCCCACCTCCATGTAAACCTCAAACTGCAGAACTGTGAGTGATCCAGACGAGCGTCCTCTTAACCCATGAAATGTGGGGCGGCTGCTAAGTGTGGGGCGCTACCCGGTATATATCCAGGAGAGGAGGAGACGAAGAGAAGAGAACCCTCTGGCTGGGTGGTGGGAACAAGATGGGGACAGGGGCCTGGGGGAAGCTTTGCAGAAACCACCCTGGGACAGCCCCTCCCTGAAGCCCCCCTCTTGGCTGGTGATGGGGCAGCTCTTCCCAGCAAGAGGCCGAAACCACTGCCCCCTCCTGGAGGGTGGACTGGCTTCGGCTCTGACCTGCACAGAAGTGACCCTGAGCCAGTCCCAGGACCCCAGGGCGCTGTGTGCATCTCCCCTCATCCCTGACCTTCTGCCCAAATCCTTGTGAGCTGCCGGACCAGCGGACTGGTGGCCGAGAGGCCGGGGAACTGAGTCTATGTCAGCATGTGTCCTGGCCAAGGCTGCAGGTGCGGGGGAGAGCAGGTCCGAGCACAGACGCGGGTGAGGGGACCTTCGCCCACTGCCACGTAGACCCCAAAAGTGCAGAATGCGGGCGAGGGGATCTTCCTCCACCGCCACGTAGACCCCAAACTGTAAAATGTGGGCGAGGGGACCTTCGCCCACCACCACATAGACCCCAAAGTGTAGAACGTGGGCGAAGGGACCTTCCTCCACTGCCATGTAGACCCCAAACTGTGAGTGATCCAGACGAGCGTCCTCTTAACCCATGAAACGTGGGGCGGCTGCTAAGTGTGGGGCGCTACCCGGTATATATCCAGGAGAGGAGGAGACGAAGAGAAGAGCCCACAGACGCCACCAGGCCTGCCCCGGCCAGGACACCTGCGCCCACGAAGGATGACCGACGCTGGCTCCCGCCCNGTGGGGCGGCTGCTAAGTGTGGGGCGCTACCCGGTATATATCCAGGAGAGGAGGAGACGAAGAGAAGAGCCCACAGACGCCACCAGGCCTGCCCCGGCCAGGACACCTGCGCCCACGAAGGATGACCGACGCTGGCTCCCGCCCCGCCCACGCCTGAAGGCAGGGAGCCCAGAGCTTGTCCCAGTCCCAGGACCTCATTGTTCCTCCGTCTGTGGCTACAACAGTAGGACTCCTTGCGATTCCTCTGAGAGACAGGAGGCTGGGGTTTTCTCTGTGTATCTGATTACCAGGTTTAACCAGGAAAGAAAAAACTGAATGGTCATAAATTGTCCCACGAGAAGACGTTCCCAGGCCATGAGGCCACCGGTCCCCGGAGAAGCAGACAGCTGTCATTGGAAAGACACACGCTGCTTTGTTCCAGTTCTGACTGCAGCCTGGGACCTGAAACGGTTAGCGCCGTGGAAACCTTTGCTGCTTCTCGCATTGCAGGCTGAGAGCACCTTCCCACAGCACAGTGACGGAGGGAGGACAAGCTGAGAGCCTCGGTGGCTTGTCGGGACGCCTGGGCATCTGGTACCATCTGGTGCCGCTGATGAGACAAACGGCTGCTTCCCTTGTCGCTGCAACAGGAGCCCAGGGTGTCCCCTCACTTCCTGTGTCCCAGCTCTGAGGCCCCTGGGGTCCCCTCACTTCCTGTGTCCCTGCTCTGAGACCCCTGGGGTCCCCTCACTTCCTGTGCCCTGGGGAGCACCCAGTTTGTTACGTGGAGTCAGGCAGGACCAGGCCGTCCTCGGGAGCTGCCCGTACTTTTTGATCTTGGAGAAAGCGAAGCCCAGCGGTCTTTCCACCTTGCAATGTAGAGGGACTCCCCCAATACCGCACCCTGTAGGCAGTGCTGGCTTTGACATTTGCTGGGCACGTGACTTTGAAAAGCTACCCAAGCTCTCCGGGTCTTTGAAATCACATCTTACAGTGGGGATAATAACAGCAAGCGCTTGCTGGCTCTTTTGAGGATTAAAGGAAATTGAGTAAACTCTGAGAGCAGAGGTTTTGTCTAGGTGTTCACCTAGGTACTTGAGCAGGCCTGGCACATAGTAGGTGGTCAGTAGATATTTGTTGACTGAGAGCATATTAACCAGCAAAGTGTATACATTTTAGCCATTGTACCCAGCCTACATTAATAAATGCATAGGTACGTGCCGCCTCACGCGTGTGCAGCCCCGCTGCCGTCAGCGTTCGGTAAACATTAGCTGCTGTTACTTCCACTATTACTGTCATTAGCCACTTTGCCTCACAGGGTTGCTGTGAGGATGTGTAAAACACACAGGCTTCCCTGCTCTGCTGAGCAATATTCCAAGGTCAAGGAGGAAAAGCAGTCCACAGATACAAATCATTACTGTCAATCTCAGCTGCGCATTTCAGAATCCCACTTCTGGACACTTTATTTACTCGGTCATGGAGCAGGGCTTTGCTTTTGGTCGGAATGCTGCGGATGAGCGCCTGCCCCGAGGAACGGGCACATCTCACGCTGCGGAGAAAGTCGTGGCGGCTCCTGGTTCCCCAGACGCGCTGGCTGTGCGCTCAGCGGGTGCAGACATCTCAGTGCCCAGCTGCTCTAGGCCCAGCTCAGGGGAAACCTGCTCAGTACGGTTCCCCAAGTCCTCCTCCAGCCAGGAGGGCGTCGAGAGGCTTGTCCCTCCCCGGAGGAAGGCCTTTGTTGCCTGCTGTCTACCTGCTGCCTTCTTCCAGCGGTCAAGCCCCAAGTCGAAGGTCACCTTCCCGCTCACCCCACTGAGATCCTGAGGGCCTGCTCCTGCCAGCGACTCTGGGTGGCGTCCGCAGCTGCCCACTGGATTGCCCTTCTGCAATCCTCTTGACCTCCGTCTTGGTCCCTCCTGAGGTGAGACTCTGCAGCATCCTGGGCAGCCCAGTGTCACTGGGCCTAAAGCAGGCCAGATGAGGTAGGCCTGGGAACGGATGTTTATGGAATGCCTGCAGCCTGAATGCGAAACAGACCTAACACTGGGCAGAACTTGGGTCAGCCCTGAAGCGACTAGGCTAGGAATGAATCGAGGAGCACCGCCCTCCGGGGACCCCGACAGCCGCCACCCCAGGCTCTGCTGGCCTGTCCCTGGCACATAAGGAGGACAGCATTTGGACGGCAGATTTGGGTGAACAGCCAAGTTCCCGGCCACCCCCGCAGCTGCTCGAGGCCCATCTTTCTGGGCACGTGCAACCGTCCATGGCCCCTGTCACCCAGGCTGGACAGCTTGGCAGTGGGCCAGTCCCTTCCACTCAGAGTTACAGAGAGGAGAGTCTACGTTCCCAGGCAGATAGTGATAAGCCTTGTACAAATTGCTGTATATTCTGATGGGGGAAAGCCACATAGGAGAGTCAGGGGTGACAAGAAAGATTTGATGGTGCTCCGGGAAGACCCTGGGCTTTCTGAGGACCTCCCTGGCCCACTGTGCTGATGGCGGAAGCTTACAGTGATCCTGACATGTGACGGCAGGTGCACGTGTATAGAGAGTGAAGCCATGAAGTCTTGGCCATAGCTGGTCCAGATCAGAAACAGAGATTTCAGATGCCCTGGATATGTTATCCTAAGCGCTGTAGCCAGGACCACAACAGGGTCCGTAAGGAGTACTGAAAACTTACTTTCACTGAATAAATAAAATGTTGACAGCGCCTACAACCTCAGGGTCTCAGGGAGTCGCCTGTGAGCAGGCTGGCTTGGTAGGAGGCGTTCGCTGGGTCCCATGTGAGGCTCTTTGTGGTCGTATGAGTCTAAAAAGTCAGCTGGAGTGGCAGAGCTGTGCTGAGATGCTGACATCTGGTTACCTGGGGTCAGTGTCCCCCGGGGGAAGGGAGAGAAGCAAGTCTACACTTTCCTTTTAAGCAAGTCAAGGACAAGTGAGCTTCTCTATCTCCTGCTGGTCCAGAGGGAGACGATCACCCAGTGAAGTGCCTCCTGGGTGCATCTGGGTTCTCAGAGTCGCGTACGACTCTGTGTGACCCCAGGGACCGTAGCCTGCCAGGGCCCTCTGTCCACGGGATGCTCCGGGCAAGAATATGGAGTGGGCTGCCGTTTCCTTCTCCAGGGTGTCTTCCCAACCCAGGGATCAAACCCGCGTCTCCTGCATCTCCAGCATTGGCAGGTGGGATCTTTACCACTAGCACCGCCTGGGAAACCCGAGAGCCAGACACCGTGGGCCGAGTTGCGTCCCCAGAAGACAGGTGGAGTCCAGACCCCAGAACACGGCCTATTTGTGGGGGGGTCTTTGCAGAGGGATCTGTTAGGATGAGGTCGCCCTGGAGCCGGGCGGACCCTCATCTGACAGGACTGGTGTCCTCATGGAAAGAGACACAGGGACGCAGACACCAGGAGAAGACGGCCCGCGTGGACAGAGACATTGAAGCCTGGGGAGCAGGGACTTGGGAGACCACCAGGCGCCTCCGGGGAGACCCTCCTGAGCCCCCAGGGAGCAACCACCCTGCCCAGACCTGCGTCCAGAGCAGGGAGTAAGGGCACTGCTGCTGTGTCTAAGCCGCTTGGTTCGGCGCTGGGCTGCAGAGGCCAGGAAACACCGACCGCATGGAGAAGGGAAGGCCGCCTGGCCGACCCCCGGGCTGCCTCTCCCCAAACCCCCGACCTGCGCCTTCAGGATGGGGTGTCTGGGTTCGGGGCGCCCTGCTGCCTTGGGCGGAACAGCTGTGGGCTGAGGGTGGCCTTGCACAGCAGCACGGTGGCCCTGCGGAGGGAGGGGACAGAAGCCCTCTCTCTCCCCGGATGGCTCCCCAGATGGGGGCCGGGTGCAGCGGGCAGGATGAGCTCCACTTTCCAAAGGCGCGGTCCGCAGTGTCCCTGGAGGTCTCAGGACAGCAGCTCGCCACCTGCAAGGCCCCCAGCGACAGCAGGGTGAGCCCGAGGCCTGGGAGGTGGCCCGCGCCCACGAGGCTCCAGGGCCCCCGGAAGCCACGTGCTTTCCCTGCTTCTCCGTCCGGCCTAAAGCGCAGGCAGGCCTTTCTCTGCCTTTTTCCACACAGCAGCACACCGTGGGTTAGGCACGCCTGGGACACTGCCGCCCAGTAGGCAAGCCCTGGGTCTGCGTCCCTCCCTGTGGTGACCTGCACTTGGTCCCCAGGAACCGAGAGTAGGGATGAGGCTGGAGCTGCAGGTCATTTGAGGGCAGGGCTCATGGTTCTGGAGTTAAATCTATAAGGAAAGGTAATCCCAGTCTGGTCAAGATTAGCTGGGGAAGAACAGCTCAGCATCACTCTTGGGTGTCCAACTGGGCACGGGGTCGCTCAGCACCCTGGGGTAAAGTCTGGGCACATTCCTGGGGCGCGGGGTGGTTTGTGCATTCATGGCCTGGCTGGGAAGAATGGTTTGGTCCCATGTGAAGTGTAACACGGTCAAGACATGATTATTTTCTGGGAACTCAATAAGCTTTGCAGCGTTCGTCTTATAGCCTTACAGGTGACCTAATCGCAGGTGGTATGCCAGTGCAGGAGACTTAGGAGACGCAGGTTCACTCCCTGAGTCTGCAGGACCCCCTGGAGAAGGGAATGACAGCCCACCCCAGGATTCTTGCCTGGAGAATCCCAGGGACAGAGGAGCCTTCAGTCCATGGGGTCACAGAGCCGGACACGACTGAGCTCACAGGACACATTGGTTGATTCAGCTGGTTCTTGGGTCTTATAAACTCTAGCCATCCAGCATTGCATTGCGACACCCAGACATGAGCGTGTGTCCTGAGAAGGATTCCCTCCAGAGCTCTGTGTTACCACTTACCTCTGCTCTCTGGAGCAGCCGCGTGCCTTGAAAGATAGACATGAAACCTAGAAAAGCGCCCCACTCTGTCATTTGTTCTTAAACATGTAGGGACACACGCAGAATGCCAGGCCTACAAGAAATCCAGCTCATAATCTTGTGATATGATTGCTGTAAGAGAAATGCTATTTTCCAAGTTGTTAGAATAAAGATACAATTCACGATAAAATTAATCTAAATATGATTTAATATTTCCTTAATGATTCATGAGATTCTTCAGAATGTGCCACCCCTCAGAGTTATCAATATCCTCATCAATATATTATACTCTACATAAGAATAAAGAAAGGCAATGCCAAAGAACATTCAAACTACTGCACAACTGCACCCACCTCACATGCTAGCAAAGTAATGCTCAAAATTCTCCAAGCCAGGCTTCAACAGCACGTGAACCATGAACTCCCTGATGTTCAAGCTGGTTTTAGAAAAGGCAGAGGAACGAGAGATCAAGTTGCCAACATCCACTGGATCATCAAAAAAGCAAGAGAGTTCCAGAAAAGCATCTATTTCTGCTTTATTGACTATGCCAAAGCCTCTGACTGTGTGGATTACAATAAACTGTGGAAAATTCTTCAAGAGATGGGAATACCAGATCACCTGACCTGCCTCCTGAGAAATCTGTATGCAGGTCAGGAAGCAACAGTTAGAACTGGACATGGAACAACAGACTGGTTCCAAATAGGAAAAGGAGCACGTCAAGGCTGTATATTGTCACCTTGCTTATTTAACTTATATGCCTANTGGGCCGAGTTGCGTCCCCAGAAGACAGGTGGAGTCCAGACCCCAGAACACGGCCTATTTGTGGGGGGGTCTTTGCAGAGGGATCTGTTAGGATGAGGTCGCCCTGGAGCCGGGCGGACCCTCATCTGACAGGACTGGTGTCCTCATGGAAAGAGACACAGGGACGCAGACACCAGGAGAAGACGGCCCGCGTGGACAGAGACATTGAAGCCTGGGGAGCAGGGACTTGGGAGACCACCAGGCGCCTCCGGGGAGACCCTCCTGAGCCCCCAGGGAGCAACCACCCTGCCCAGACCTGCGTCCAGAGCAGGGAGTAAGGGCACTGCTGCTGTGTCTAAGCCGCTTGGTTCGGCGCTGGGCTGCAGAGGCCAGGAAACACCGACCGCATGGAGAAGGGAAGGCCGCCTGGCCGACCCCCGGGCTGCCTCTCCCCAAACCCCCGACCTGCGCCTTCAGGATGGGGTGTCTGGGTTCGGGGCGCCCTGCTGCCTTGGGCGGAGCAGCTGTGGACTGAGGGTGGCCTTGCACAGCAGCACGGTGGCCCTGCGGAGGGAGGGGACAGAAGCCCTCTCTCTCCCCGGATGGCTCCCCAGATGGGGGCCGGGTGCAGCGGGCAGGATGAGCTCCACTTTCCAAAGGCGCTGTCCGCAGTGTTCCTGGAGGTCTCAGGACAGCAGCTCGCCACCTGCAAGGCCCCCAGCGACAGCAGGGTGAGCCCGAGGCCTGGGAGGTGGCCCGCGCCCACGAGGCTCCAGGGCCCCCGGAAGCCACGTGCTTTCCCTGCTTCTCCGTCCGGCCTAAAGCGCAGGCAGGCCTTTCTCTGCCTTTTTCCACACAGCAGCACACCGTGGGTTAGGCACGCCTGGGACACTGCCGCCCAGTAGGCAAGCCCTGGGTCTGCGTCCCTCCCTGTGGTGACCTGCACTTGGTCCCCAGGAACCGAGAGTAGGGATGAGGCTGGAGCTGCAGGTCATTTGAGGGCAGGGCTCATGGTTCTGGAGTTAAATCTATAAGGAAAGGTAATCCCAGTCTGGTCAAGATTAGCTGGGGAAGAACAGCTCAGCATCACTCTTGGGTGTCCAACTGGGCGCGGGGTCGCTCAGCACCCTGGGGTAAAGTCTGGGCACATTCCTGGGGCGCGGGGTGGTTCGTGCATTCATGGCCTGGCTGGGAAGAATGGTTTGGTCCCATGTGAAGTGTAACACGGTCAAGACATGATTATTTTCTGGGAACTCAATAAGCTTTGCAGCGTTCGTCTTATAGCCTTACAGGTGACCTAATCGCAGGTGGTATGCCAGTGCAGGAGACTTAGGAGACGCAGGTTCACTCCCTGAGTCTGCAGGACCCCCTGGAGAAGGGAATGACAGCCCACCCCAGGATTCTTGCCTGGAGAATCCCAGGGACAGAGGAGCCTTCAGTCCATGGGGTCACAGAGCCGGACACGACTGAGCTCACAGGACACATTGGTTGATTCAGCTGGTTCTTGGGTCTTATAAACTCTAGCCATCCAGCATTGCATTGCGACACCCAGACATGAGCGTGTGTCCTGAGAAGGATTCCCTCCAGAGCTCTGTGTTACCACTTACCTCTGCTCTCTGGAGCAGCCGCGTGCCTTGAAAGATAGACATGAAACCTAGAAAAGCACCCCACTCTGTCATTTGTTCTTAAACATGTAGGGACACACGCAGAATGCCAGGCCTACAAGAAATCCAGCTCATAATCTTGTGATATGATTGCTGTAAGAGAAATGCTATTTTCCAAGTTGTTAGAATAAAGATACAATTCACGATAAAATTAATCTAAATATGATTTAATATTTCCTTAATGATTCATGAGATTCTTCAGAATGTGCCACCCCTCAGAGTTATCAATATCCTCATCAATATATTATACTCTACATAAGAATAAAGAAAGGCAATGCCAAAGAACATTCAAACTACTGCACAACTGCACCCACCTCACATGCTAGCAAAGTAATGCTCAAAATTCTCCAAGCCAGGCTTCAACAGCACGTGAACCATGAACTCCCTGATGTTCAAGCTGGTTTTAGAAAAGGCAGAGGAACGAGAGATCAAGTTGCCAACATCCGCTGGATCATCAAAAAAGCAAGAGAGTTCCAGAAAAGCATCTATTTCTGCTTTATTGACTATGCCAAAGCCTCTGACTGTGTGGATTACAATAAACTGTGGAAAATTCTTCAAGAGATGGGAATACCAGATCACCTGACCTGCCTCCTGAGAAATCTGTATGCAGGTCAGGAAGCAACAGTTAGAACTGGACATGGAACAACAGACTGGTTCCAAATAGGAAAAGGAGCACGTCAAGGCTGTATATTGTCACCTTGCTTATTTAACTTATATGCAGAGGACATCATGAGGAAGGCTGGACTGGAAGAAACACAAGCTGGAATCAAGATTGCCAGGAGAAATATCAATAACCTCAGATATGCAGATGACACCACCCTTATGGCAGAAAGTGAAGAGGAGCTAAAAAGCCTCTTGATGAAAGTGAAAGAGGAGAGTGAAAAAGTTGGCTTAAAGCTCAACATTCAGAAAACGAAGATCAGGGCC
>SJYX01016964.1:17833-56154 GCA_006410675.1 Oreotragus oreotragus
AGGGGTTGAGGGTTGGGGGAGTTCAGAGGTTGAGGGTTGGGGTGTTTCGGGGGTTGCGTGTTGGGGTTGTTTCAGGGGTTGAGGGTTAGGGTGTTTCAGGGGTTGAGGGTTAGGGGGTTTCAGGGGTTGAGGGTTGGATGTGTTTCAGGGGTTGAGGGTTGGGTGTGTTTCAGGGGTTGAGGGTTGAGAGTGTTTTGGGGTTGGGGTTTGGGGGTGTTTCTGGGGTTGAAGGTTAGGTGGTTTCAGGGGTTGAGGTTTGGGGGGGTTTCAGGGGTGAGGGCTTCCCAGGTGGCACAGTGGTAAAGAATCCGCCTGCCCATGCAGGAGCACTTGAGACCCGGTTTCGATCCCTGGGTGGGGAAGATCCCCTGGAAACAGGAATGGCAACCCGCTCCAGTGTGCTTGCCTGGAGAATCCCAAGGACAGAGGAGCCTGGCGGGCTGCAGTCCATGGGGTCACAGTCAGACACGATTGAGCTCACACACAAGCCCTATGCAGGGGTGAGCCCAATGGTTCCCCCCACAGCCCTCTCTGCCCTGACCTCAGAAACACCTGAAACAGGCAAGGGGAAGGGCTGATCTGGTGCTGGATATTTCTGGTCTGCCAGCCCAGCCTCTGGCCAGGCGGTGGCCGAGGCCCCATCGCAGTGGGGTGGGGCTGGGAGATTGTCAGGACCCCTCAGGAGGACCCGGAGCCTGTGAGGCCCCAGTGAGAACCCCCAGGACCGGGGAAGGCTCAGCGCACCCACAGGACCAAGACCCAGCACGAGAGTCCTGCTCCAGGCCACAGGTGGTCCAGGACCGGGCAGGGTCAGAGGTGAGAGCCTAGTACTGGAGGTCACGTGCTTGTAGATTCAGGGCCTGCAGAGCTCAGGCTCGAGGCCTGGGTCCCTACCTGTGTGGGAAGCTTTCTGCATAGTCGGGGGAGCATGGCTGGCAGGTGGGGTGGGGCGCTGGGCGGGCGAGCACCGGCTCCCTTCCTCCCTGCTAGAAGGGGAACCAGGAAGCTGGGCCGGCCTCGGGTAACTAGCGTGGCTGCAGAATGCCGGGCTGGGCCAGGGGTCCATCCACCCCCCGCCCCCACCAGCCCTGCCCAGCTGGCTGGCGGGGCCCTCCCCGCATCTCCACCCAGGGTCTTCCCCAGACCAAGGACAACCCAGGCGCTCAGCAGCACAGTGAACAGGGGCTGAGAAAAGTAAAACCAGCAATGACCTTTGTTTGCCGGGCCAGCAAGTCCCATGGCAGAAAAACCGGCTTCCAACTCACTCAAGAAATGCTGACTTGTCTGAATGTTTGCTGAACTTTGAAGTGGGAGACACCGGGCTCACTGGAGCCGTGGCCGGCTTCTATGTTGCTGCTCACGCTCCCAAGCGTGACTCGTTAAGTCTGGTTGTTGAGCCACTCGGTTCTCTTGACATTGCTCTCTGGCTTCAGACCAGCTGACACATGGGGGTGGGAAACCCGCGCGGGGGTGGCTGCGCTAGTGGGACCCCCCCACGGGAGAAGCACTGCCCTTCCCGAGGCTGAGCTGGCCCCTGCAGGGCGACCTCAGAAGGGATGCAGGGTGCCGCGCCGAGCCTCACGCCCGCAGGGCTGCTGGGAAGGCCCCACACATGGCAGGAACCAGGAGACGTCCAGATAAAGCGGAGCCTTGGGGCTCAAAGACGTCCTCTCCAAGGAGACGTGCGGGTGCAGGGCAGAGGGGCCGGCCACGCACACGTGTCCAGTACTGCGGCCTGCCAGTGTTCCGGCGGGCACCAGGGCTCCAGGACGCATTGACCTACTAGCTGCGAACATGCTCCCTTAAGCACATCTCTTCCTGCACCCTGAGGCTCTGGTGACCACCGTTTCACTTTCATTATACATCAGGCATGAGAGGCACTAGCTAACACTTCAGTGGCCATCGGACTGCAATATGTGAATACAGCAAGTCACCACGTAAACTTTAAACTTATACAAGGGTATACGTCAAACATACGTCAATACAAAAATCATAAATTTTTAAAAGCGGGGCATGTATATGCCTGCATCAAGTAACACAAACAAACAAAAGACAAAGGAGGCATGCCAAGAGTTACGGAGAAATTCAGATGTTTCCTCAGGATGGAAGCAAGGACAGCTGGGTTTCAGAAGCCCTCCTGTGTGGGGGTGAAGGTGGAGAGATGTGGCTCCAGGGGCGAGTGACTCTGAGGTCAGGTTGCAGGCGCCAGAACTCGGACGCTCCATGCTGGACCATGTGCGTGAGCGTGTGCATGTGTGTGTGCGTGTGTGTGCGTGCATGTGTGCATGGGCTCCATCGGCAGAGCTGCTGAACCATGTGTACAGTGAGTGAGGCCACCCAGCGCGACCGTCACCGCGGGTCTCGGTTGCAGGCCCCCTCGTTCCTCTGCGTCGCCCTCCTGTTTGGTTTCCCGAGAGCCAGAGCGGAAGGCTGCGTGTTTGGTGTACCCAGCACCACTTGGCTTCTGGCTACCAAATATTTGATTGTTTCTATTCCAGCATGAGTTGGGCAACACTCATTCACAGATGCTGATTTGCAGCAGATAATTAAACCTCGACAGAGAAACAGAACGGCCCTTCAGACAGTCACAGGGATGCTCGAACATGGAGGCTTCCGCTGTTCTATCGCGGGACGCAGAGTGACTTGGGCGCCTCTGAGCTAAGAGGCAGAACAGGCAGGTGAGGGCTGGGTTCTGCAGACTCTGTGGGCAACAGCTTTCAGCTCCAGGGCATGGTCATCAGCTGGTACTTTCTTTGACTCATCCCCTCCCTTGTCCAAGGGTCCGAGGAGCGGGTGGGTGGTGAGGCGTGCCCTCGGGGGCCTCGCGTTCATCTCACGGTGGCTGCGCCCCTGCCAAGTGTGGTCACGGTATGATGAGACCGTACTCACTAAAGAAGAGAGGGAAGGTCTGCTTAGAAGACGTAAGAGCACGCGCTGTTAGCTTCTGATTTAAAGCGAGAGGAACGTGACGAGGCCCCGGCCCTGTATTAGTGCAGGTGGGTTTCTGAGGTCTCTCCTTCTCATTCTGTAGGGGGTCAGCCACTCTGATCACAAGGCTGGGACCCCCAAGGGCTGGGCCTCAGGTTTGCTGCGCTGAGGCCCCATTTGCTGAAGGAAATGTGGCTGCATTAAAGGGGTTCAGTAGATAGCTGATAGTTTCAATAAGCCTGCCGGGCTGCCCCACACACAGAGCCACGTAAGGAAGAAGCAGGAAATGAGGCGATCTGTCCCGGGTCCGGGGATGCGGAAACCCAGCTCGATGCGATCAGAGCCAGATCACCACGCGGTTCTCTCTGGGTGGGCCCCCTACCAAGCGCGTTGTCTGCAGCGGGACCCAAATCTCTCTTCATTCACTCCTTCCTTCGCTCCTTCTGTCCACAAGCACACGGAGCCTGCACTCTCTTCCGAGCACTTGGGTCCGCCTGGTGCAGAGCCAAGCCTTCGTCCCTCGTGGACGCCGTGCTCTAACCAGAAGGGCTGGAGAATGAGCGGGGCTTTCCGGGTTGGACACAGAACCAGCATCCACTAGACTGTATCAGAGATGGAGGAGCCCCGGGCGGGCGGGTGCGGGGGTGAGACTTTTATCGGGAGGTCAGGGCCAGGCTCCACACTTTGGAAGGTGTTGGAATTTCAGCTTCAGTTCCTTGACTCCCCTTCCTTGCGCATAGGCGTTAGACCTGTTTGTACCCACAGCCCCCTCTGGGAGAGGCCGGCCCGGTCTCAGGGCTGGAGAGCTGACCGCTGTCCTTCCTTCTCCCCCTGGGGAGGAAATGGATCTAGACTTGGAGCTTCCTGGAACCCGTGTCGGCCTGTCTGCTGCTGGCCTCACAAGCCCGAGCCCCTGGCCTCCTGATGGACCGAGTATCCTCGTCTTCAGCCCCACACAAGAGGCTCCCTAAAACCCCACCTTCTGACATGAGGCACTGGCGGCTGTGGCTTTGGCCCAGAACCCCCGCCACCGCCACGCCGAGGTCCCAGGCCTCCTGAGTCCGGAGAGAGATGCAGAGCACCCCCTGCCCCGCCCCACCCCGCCGTGCACCCGCTCCTCCCAGAGACCCTTCCTGGGCCGCAGCGCGGGGCTCCTCCGCGAGGCTGGCAGGTGTCCAGGGTCGGGCTGTGGGGCGGACGGGCAGCCCACGAGGCCACGCTTGTTTGGCCATCGGCTCCCTGGTGGGGCTGGTGCCCACTCTCCTAGGAGGAGACTGTTCTGTGGGTTCAGCATCACCCAAACACACGCCCCTCTGCTCCGGGCGGGCAGGAGCTGCTGTAACCCAGCGGGTGTTTCTTCCGTGTCCGTTGTCTTTGTTCCCTGAAAGTGGTCCCCTGAGGGCAGGGCCACGCAGAGACCCCAAGACCCCCTCCCCGCGGCATATGACGTATGTCCTCCAGGGAGCAGACACCCCTGGGTGCAGAAACGAGGCCCAGCATCACGAAATGGCTTGGGCACATGGCCAGACATGCCCAGAGGGCATTTGGGGGCAAAGGGTCATCATGCGCCCGCTGCAGGCGCCATGCAGCCCCCAGCTCTCTGGCCTGGAGGCTTTGGGCTCCTCTTAAGTAACCTCCAAGAACGGATAAGCCATTACCCACGTGGTTGTGCGTTGTTCCTGCCGGCACAGAACCCACTAGGTTGCCTTTGAAATCTCTATCCTGCGTCTATCTGCATTCATTAGCATATTTTATGATTTAAATCTAATTATCGGGGTTTTTCCAAGCGATGAAACTGAAAGTGATCCTAGCTGAGCACTTTAACAGAGCCAGAACAAAAGGCAGAAAAGCGGACAAATTTGATGAAAAGCTTTCTTCACGCCGGATGCGACCAAACTGACGAAAGATCAGAAATTTAAGCCAAAGTGAAGGCTACCACTCCGTTGTTATTGACGGGAAACGTCCCCGATCTGCCCCTGGATTTCCTGAAACCATCCCAGAGATGACGGTGGGATCAGAGAGGCAGCATGTTAAACGCGGTCGTTTTTCCCAGAGACAGACCCCACCTCCTGAATGAGGCGTCTCCAGGAGAGTTGTTAGAAGTACCCATCCCTGGGGCGTCTTGGCAAAGGGGTGTGAGATGTTCTCCGCGACCCAGGGGTCAGCTGGCTTGGTGCCAGCCTGATCTGTGCCGTCAGTGGATTCACTTCCCAGGGCTGCACTGAAAACGCCAGCTTTAAGTCACAGAAATGCGCTTTCCCACAGCCCAGAGGCTGGAAGTGCAAGGCAGGGGTGTCAGCAGGGTGGGCTCCCGGGAGCTGTGATGGAGACTCTGCTCCTGGGCCCCTCTGGGGTGGGGGTGGCCCCAGACACCCCTCGGCTCGCAGGTGACCACCTTCTGCCCACATTTTCTTGTCGCCTCTGTCTGAGTCTGTCTGTCTGACTCTCCCTCTTCCGACCGACACTGATCATGTTGGCTTAGGGCCACCCCAAGGCCGCATCTGCACTCGCTGTCCCCCCAGACCTCCTCCAGGCACGCTCACACTCACAAGCCCCGGGAGACTAGAGCTTCAGCACACCAGGGGACATGGCGCAGCCCCAGGGACCAGGTAAGCATCCCGGAGCCGGCTGGCGTGGTCAGCTCTCACCCTAAAAGTGTCAGGTGGCTTTCACAACCAGACTCAACGCACTCCTTCTTAGGAAGCTTTGCCCAGAAGGCACGGCTTCCCACAGACGCCTGACCTGAGTTACCGTCCAGACGGGAAGAGCCTCTGACTGCCCGGGGAGCCCATCCAGGAAAGAAAGGCCCGGAAATCTGGAGGAAGCGTGATCTCTCGGCGTTGGGCTCTTCCGGTCAATAAATCCTCCTATCGTTAAAGTATAATAGATGAATAATCTTAGAGCCCTTCACTGATGCTGGGGAAGACTGAGGGCAGGAGGAGAAGAGGACCACAGAGGATGAGACGGTTGGGTGGCATCACCGACTCAAGGGACATGGGTTGAGCTCCGGGAGACGGTGAAGGACGCGGAAGCCTGGCGTGCCGTGGTCCATGGGGCCTCAGAGAGTTGGACATGACGTAGCAAAGAGCAACGATGAAGTCATTACAGCTATTAACCTGTGAGCGGCTGGATAACAGCAGGCCATCACGCCATCCTCCACAAGCTGGTAAAGACTTTGGCTAAACTCCACTCCGGGAGCGTGGGAGCAATCACAGGCCGCAGGGTTCCGGACGCGTGGCCTCCAGCAGAGCCCGCAGAGTGGGGGACCGGCGCGGGGAGCCTCAGCCCTGCCCTCCCTCAGCTCTACACGTAACAACACTCTGCTCCTGCAGCAGCGCCCGCCCGCCATCGGCGCCCACGTGCCGCTTCCTGGTCTGCACTGTCAGCAGCTAAAACACCCGCTCCCCCCCGCCAGCCCTGTGCCACGAAATCAGAAACCATGGATCAGAAAACACCTTGTATATGATGAAAAAATCTGAAATACAACTCTGCAGAGAGGCGGTCCTTTTCCCAGGAGAGAACTAAGCTATGAATGTCAGTGAGTGCGCAGGCTGTGGAAAAGGCATAACTGTTGGGACCCCCTCGTGTCCCGGGAGAAGGCCCACACCTAAGACACTGAAAGCCTCTGGTCGGTGATGTCTCTGGGCAAAGCCTTCTGGACCCACGTTGCCCTGCTGGCCTGGTGGGCACCTCCAGAGGCTCCCTTATTTGCTGTCTGGGGACATTGCCTGAGCCCCTTAAGTGTCCATGGGACAACAAGCCCTGAGTAGGGCTGGGGGCTGTGCACCTGCCCCAGGCCCCTCCACAAGGCCACAGGCGCCCACCTGGTTCTCTAGGCACTTCATCCCCCCAGCATCCTGCCCACGTCTGCTGGCCACCCCGGACTACGCTGCTCTCTCCTTTCAGCCTCCAGGACGCCCAGGCCCTGTGGGCCTCGTGCAGGGACTCCACCCGCCCAGCCCTGGTTTCCAGTGGCCCTGCGTACAGATGGGCCTGCTCTCCCCTGGAGGACAGGGCCGTGCATGTCCCCCACCCTCGGCCACCACCCCAGCCCCGGCACCGCATCTGGCTCCTGGCTGACCTCCCCAACCCCCCGCCACGTGTGTGCACCAGTGGGACCCCCGGGCACCCAGGCCCGAGCCGGGTACCAGCTGCGGCCCCCTGGACCAGCACGTCCTCCTGGAGGCTGAGACACCACTCAGAAGCAGCCTGGCCCACCGTCTGGAGGCCGGGCCTCCTCCGGCGCTGGAAGGAGGGAGTTACTCTCTGCTCCTACTTTGTCCCCAGAACAGAACTCCTGGTGATCAAGTCAGGAAGGGCACTCCCCCCGCCCCCGGCTGCTGTTTTTAGCCTGCGCCTGCCGGGATCTGAGATTCCATGGTGATGGGAGTCATAGAAATAGAGACGGAAGATCAATTGCCTAAAAGGTTCTGCATTCTGTGCTCTCTGCATAAGCGGCCGAGAGCTGGAGGCTGCACACTGACTACCTGCTCATTCACCCTCTGCTTTCTCAGATGTTCCTGCAAACAGAGAGGTCACAGGGATCACAGCGTTTTGCCTACCTGAGCATCGATGGAGGCAACAGCAGCTCGCAGGCCCCCGGGGCAAAGGAAGAGGCAAGGGGGTGATTACGCCCATCAGTCACCTCCTGAAAAGCCCCAAGATCCCTCCAGCCCCAACACTCAAGGCTGGTCTAAAGCAGACACCGGTGTCTACAGACACAGGGTCACCCCACCACCCACAAGGTCAAGGGCAGAGAAGTAAGCCCAGCTCTTTACACATAACCCACTTCAATCACAGTGTTCTGCTGTGTTTTACCTTGAAAACTGGACTTCCAAGATTCAAAGCCTAAGGAAGAAAGGTATGAAGTTAAGTGAAAGTCGCTCAGTTGTGTCTCTTTGTGACCCAAGGGCGTATACAGTTCATGGGATTCTCCAGGCCAAAATAGAGTGCGTAGCCTTATCCCTTCTCCAGGGGATCTTCCCAACCCAGGGAGTGAACCCAGGTCTCCCGCATTGCGGACAGATTCTTTACCAGCTGAGCCACAAGGGAAGAAAGATGTAATAAACACTATAAATGTGAGACCCGCTCATGACATTGATGTGGCTGTTTTGAGAGGCAATGGCTTTGCGGGACCCCTTTCGGGAGCTCACAGTAAACCCACGTGGCGGGTATGACTGGCATCTTTCCACAGATGGAGGCCTTCTCAGGTGGCCCGGCCCTAAGGAACCCACCTGCAACGCAGGAGGCGCAGAACAGGGTTCGGTTCCCTGTTGGGAAGCTCTCCTGGAGAAGGGAATGGTTACCCACTCCTTCCTTCTTGACTGGAGAGGCCCATGGACAGAGCAGCCTGGCAGGCCACAGTCAAGGGGTCGCACAGGGTCGGACGTGACTGAGCGTGCACGCACCACAGATGGAGACGTCGGAGGACACGAGGAGGAAGGAGACTGAAGGGCTTTCTAATTTTCAGAAGCAACAGAAGCAGAGCCGTACCCATGTCTGCCCAGCACCTTCCACCCCAAGGCCAGTCTCAAGTCCCAGAGCCTCTGCTCCAGCGAGAGTCCGAGTCCCACGGGAGGAGGGCAAGGTGCCCTGAGCTGCGAAGATGTCCCTGGAGCTGGTCACATGCAGGACAGTGGGGTTTTGCCCTGCCAGGACCCAGGTCTCCCCTGGGGGTTCTCCCACGCTGTGTGTCCCCCTGGGTAGTGGGGCTCCCCCTAGAGTGTGGGGGCTCCCCGTAGATGGGCCTCACCCTGGATGGGTCTCCCCTGGAGGGTGGGTCTCCCCCTGCTGGGTCTCCCCTGGACGGGTCTCCCCCTGGTGGGTCTCAGTGGCTGCCCAGCTGAGAACGGGACAAGCTCGCACGCAGACCTTAGGAGCCCAGCCTGGAAAGGACTTTCTCTGGGATTTGGAGGGGCTACCACCTCCCATGCTCAAATTCCAGCACTGACGCAGGAAGGGAAGGAGACGCAGGGAGCAAAATGTTCTCCTTGTGCGACCTGTCATGTAGCACTTTCTTTCGGAACAAACAATTCCAGTGGGCACGGTGGATGCCATCTCACACAACAAACACAGCGGTCTGGGGACAGAGGCCCTGGGTTTTCCGCGGTTACAGGCGCCCAGCAGGTTGGGCCCCCAGGCCACTCGTGGGAGGCACTTTGTTGTACAGCCAAACCTGATTATCGCATTTGCGAGCACAATCAAATGCCGTACTTGGACACAACCCACTTTTACCTTCTTTTTAAAGACCCGTGAATAGAAATACCAACGCGGTCAATTATCACCCAGGGAGCAGCCCCGCTTTGCAGATCGGCAGTGCAGCTGCTTTCAGTCGTCCGGCAACGTGACAGACACAATGACAGATTAAACAGCTCGACCAGGGGCTGCATGTTATAATGGCATTTAAGTCAATCTTTACACCAATACCCACTCCTCCAGGTTTCCTGCCGGTACTCAGCACCCTCCGATTAGCCTGGGCGAGTCATGGAGAAACACCAGCACCACGCTCAGAAGCTCCCGGATGGACGGGACCCTGGTCGGTCTTCCCCCGTCGGTCCAGGCTTCATCTCACTCCCTCCTTCCCTTAGAAACAAGCATCGTTTTCTGGAAAGTCATTCCATGTCCGTGGCCTATTTGACACTTGGAATTCTTGAGAACACTGGCTCTATCATGATGTCATGTATTTGGAGACCAAAGACAAGGATTTGAGTTTGACTTGTTTAGGAAAACGACCTCCTAAGCTCCAGTTTCCTCATCTAGAGGAATCTGTCTCAAATGACACATATGGGAATCTTCTAAACAAATTGACAGATGGATCAGAGGGAACAGGTATCAGTGGGGCAATGAATAAATGGCAAGATGACCTGATTACCCATTGTTCACTGTGTGAGTCAGTTCTCGTCCCAGATAAACGTTTTTTTGCTCAGTGAGCAGATGATAAAGTGATGTAAATGGATGATATTGGGCTTCCCAGGTGGCTGAGTGGATAAAGAGTCCTCCCGCATAATGCAGGCGACACAGGAGACGCGAGTTCAATCCCTGGGTCGGGAGGATCCCCTGGAGGGGGAAATGGCAACCCACCCCAGCATTCTTGCCTGGAGAATTCCATGGAGAGAGGAGCCTGGTCACAAAGAGTCAAACTTGCCTGAAGTGATTGAGCGTGTGCGTGCGCACGCACACACACACACTAACTCTGAATGTGGGAAACCGGAATTTGCCAGAAACCCGAGTTGCTAAGGTCTGTGCACTAGAGGTATATTTGTGATACCTTGCGTCGGAGGAGGTTTCCCAGCTAGAAACTGACCGCGTCCTAACACTGACCTCCGAGCTCTCCTGCAGATGAGGGGCCTTCGGGAATGGAAGACGAATTTCTCCACCCGGCAAATTCTGCGAGTGTTCTGGGTTACTGGAGAGAAACAGTGCACCTCCATTTTACTGACTGTGCAACGTAGGCCTTTATCCCACTGCTTTTAAACTCCACGGAGTCTTTCCAGAAAACCATGCTTGTTTCTAAGGTATGGGCAACAGGGGCCTGTGGAAATGCTTAGGGCTCATGGCGGAGGGTTCAAAGAGGACTGAACGGTTGGAAAACGATGCCTGGGTGGAGTGAGAGAGGAAACGGGATTCCATGCCTGGGGAGGAGGCGGCCAGGAGGTGATTCTTGGTCCTCTGTACTGGACGATGGCTGCCTGGAGGCCCCCTCGGCCCGCGGGGTCAGAGTAGGGCCTCAGACGACGCTCGGGATGAACCAGCCCCTCCCCAGGACCGTGAGGCGTGAGGACAGTGACCTCATTCACTGGTTGTCATCTGCTTCTGGGCCCCGCGGTGCCCAAGTCAGGGCATTGTCACGTGGGCGCTCTGAATTTCTTCTGGTCAGAGTGACTGTTTGAGGTTATCTATGAAGAGTAGTCTCATGTCAGTGAAATGCTAAGAACTGAAATGGAATATGAAGAGAGTTTTTCATAAGAAGATAGATTGTCATCCACCTCAGGTAATTTAAGTGAGACAGTATCTGCAGGCAGGGGCAAGATGGTGACCTCTGCAGGCGGGGATGAGATGGTGACCTCCTGAGTCCCTTTCAACCCAAGATTCCATCATCATCTATATACTTTCCAAACCAAAAGCAATATTCCACATCTGAGACAACTCTTAGAATATCTTAGGACAAAATCTGAGAAAATACCCTCAGAATCCTCTTTATCCCATGTCTTCCTTTTTTAATTTTTAACAACTGAGGAATTACAGTCACCCCAGAGAAAGGCCTGCAAGGCAGGAGATGACAGCTTGGTGGACACAGTGTTCCTGACACCCAGCACCAGCTCTCCTGACATGTCGCTTTTTTATTGTAGCAAAATATATGTAACATAAAAGATACGTAACGTAAAAGATAGCATCGCAGCCATTTCTAAGGGCACAGCTCAGAGGCAGCGAGCACATCAATTGCTGTGGAGCTACCCCCAGCGTCACCTCCAGAACCCTTCCATCCTCCCACACTGAAGGTCTGCCCCATGAGGCACCCCCCGCCCCTGGTCACTTGGCTCCTACTTTCTGCCTCCACGAATCTGACTGTTCTAGGTGCTTCCTGTCAGTGGAATCATGTGATATTCGTCTTTCTGGGCCTGGCTTGTCTCTCTGAGCATCATATCTTCAAGGATCATCCATGTGGTAGCGTGTGTTGGAATTTTACTCCTTTGCACAGCTGAATACTGTTCCATTGTATGTATACACATTCCACTTTTCGTTTATTTGTTCCTCTATTCATGGACATTTGGGTTTTTCCCTATCTTTTGGCCTCTGTGAACAATTCCCCCAGGGACAATGGTGAATCAACATTTGTTTGCAACTATAATTTCTTTTCGGGACAGGAACACGTTGGAGATAATTTGGGTTCAGTTCCAGATGACTGAATAAATCAAATACTGCTGGAAAACAAGTTATACGAGTTTTTTTTGTTTTGTTTTGTTTTCTCCTGAATACAAAAGTGATGTTTACACTGCACTATAGTCTATTAAAGTGTACAATGGCATTATGTCTAAAGAGCAGTGCCCAGACCTTAACTTAAAATACTTTATCGCTGAAGAATGCTAACCACCACCCGACAATGCGGGGTCGCCACAAACCTTCAGTCTGTAAACACAGTATGTGCAAAGGAGAACCCAAGGAAGGCAACAACGCGCTGCGTGCTGACCATTAACCCCTTATCCCACACAGCGTTGGCAAGTCTTTCCTCCCGTCCTGTGCGCCGCCTTTTCGCTCTGTGAAAGCAAGTCCTTTGATGCGCACAAGCTTTTCACCTTGATGAAGGCCAGTGTATGTGTTTTCCCTTTGTTGAGTGCAAATAATGATACTTTACAAGTAGGATGTGGCTGAGTCTCCTGCGGGGTTCCCAGAACGGTTTCAAGTGATGGGCAGCTAAGAATCGCGAGAGACACAGGGTGAGTGCTCTGCCAGCCAGAGGCCCGCCCGCTTCCTTGCCGGTCCAGTAGGGCCCCACAGAGTGTCCACGCAGAGGGCCGTGGGGGGGGGCACATCGTTTTCTGGAAAGTCATTCCATGTCCGTGGCCTATTTGACACTTGGAATTCTTGAGAACACTGGCTCTATCATGATGTCATGTATTTGGAGACCAAAGACAAGGATTTGAGTTTGACTTGTTTAGGAAAACGACCTCCTAAGCTCCAGTTTCCTCATCTAGAGGAATCTGTCTCAAATGACACATATGGGAATCTTCTAAACAAATTGACAGATGGATCAGAGGGAACAGGTATCAGTGGGGCAATGAATAAATGGCAAGATGACCTGATTACCCATTGTTCACTGTGTGAGTCAGTTCTCGTCCCAGATAAACGTTTTTTTGCTCAGTGAGCAGATGATAAAGTGATGTAAATGGATGATATTGGGCTTCCCAGGTGGCTGAGTGGATAAAGAGTCCTCCCGCATAATGCAGGCGACACAGGAGACGCGAGTTCAATCCCTGGGTCGGGAGGATCCCCTGGAGGGGGAAATGGCAACCCACCCCAGCATTCTTGCCTGGAGAATTCCATGGAGAGAGGAGCCTGGTCACAAAGAGTCAAACTTGCCTGAAGTGATTGAGCGTGTGCGTGCGCACGCACACACACACACTAACTCTGAATGTGGGAAACCGGAATTTGCCAGAAACCCGAGTTGCTAAGGTCTGTGCACTAGAGGTATATTTGTGATACCTTGCGTCGGAGGAGGTTTCCCAGCTAGAAACTGACCGCGTCCTAACACTGACCTCCGAGCTCTCCTGCAGATGAGGGGCCTTCGGGAATGGAAGACGAATTTCTCCACCCGGCAAATTCTGCGAGTGTTCTGGGTTACTGGAGAGAAACAGTGCACCTCCATTTTACTGACTGTGCAACGTAGGCCTTTATCCCACTGCTTTTAAACTCCACGGAGTCTTTCCAGAAAACCATGCTTGTTTCTAAGGTATGGGCAACAGGGGCCTGTGGAAATGCTTAGGGCTCATGGCGGAGGGTTCAAAGAGGACTGAACGGTTGGAAAACGATGCCTGGGTGGAGTGAGAGAGGAAACGGGATTCCATGCCTGGGGAGGAGGCGGCCAGGAGGTGATTCTTGGTCCTCTGTACTGGACGATGGCTGCCTGGAGGCCCCCTCGGCCCGCGGGGTCAGAGTAGGGCCTCAGACGACGCTCGGGATGAACCAGCCCCTCCCCAGGACCGTGAGGCGTGAGGACAGTGACCTCATTCACTGGTTGTCATCTGCTTCTGGGCCCCGCGGTGCCCAAGTCAGGGCATTGTCACGTGGGCGCTCTGAATTTCTTCTGGTCAGAGTGACTGTTTGAGGTTATCTATGAAGAGTAGTCTCATGTCAGTGAAATGCTAAGAACTGAAATGGAATATGAAGAGAGTTTTTCATAAGAAGATAGATTGTCATCCACCTCAGGTAATTTAAGTGAGACAGTATCTGCAGGCGGGGGCAAGATGGTGACCTCTGCAGGCGGGGATGAGATGGTGACCTCCTGAGTCCCTTTCAACCCAAGATTCCATCATCATCTATATACTTTCCAAACCAAAAGCAATATTCCACATCTGAGACAACTCTTAGAATATCTTAGGACAAAATCTGAGAAAATACCCTCAGAATCCTCTTTATCCCATGTCTTCCTTTTTTAATTTTTAACAACTGAGGAATTACAGTCACCCCAGAGAAAGGCCTGCAAGGCAGGAGATGACAGCTTGGTGGACACAGTGTTCCTGACACCCAGCACCAGCTCTCCTGACATGTCGCTTTTTTATTGTAGCAAAATATATGTAACATAAAAGATACGTAACGTAAAAGATAGCATCGCAGCCATTTCTAAGGGCACAGCTCAGAGGCAGCGAGCACATCAATTGCTGTGGAGCTACCCCCAGCGTCACCTCCAGAACCCTTCCATCCTCCCACACTGAAGGTCTGCCCCATGAGGCACCCCCCGCCCCTGGTCACTTGGCTCCTACTTTCTGCCTCCACGAATCTGACTGTTCCAGGTGCTTCCTGTTAGTGGAATCGTGATATTCGTCTTTCTGAGCCTGGCTTGTCTCTCTGAGCATCATATCTTCAAGGATCATCCATGTGGTAGCGTGTGTTGGAATTTTACTCCTTTGCACGGCTGAATACTGTTCCATTGTATCTATACACATTCCACTTTTCGTTTATATGTTCCTCTATTCATGGACATTTGGGTTTTTCCCTATTTTTTGGCCTCTGTGAACAATTCCCCCAGGGACAATGGTGTATCAACATTTGTTTGCAACTATAATTTCTTTTCGGTATAGGCACACGTTGGAGATAATTTGGGTTCAGTTCCAGATGACTCAATAAATCAAATACTGCTGGAAAACAAGTTATATGAGTTTTTTTGTTTTGTTTTGTTTTCCCCTGAATACAAAAGTGATGTTTACACTGCACCATAGTCTATTAAGCGTACAATGGCATTACGTCTAAAGAGCAGTGCCCAGACCTTAACTTAAAATACTTTATCGCTGAAGAATGCTAACCACCACCCGACAATGCGGGGCCACCACAAACCTTCATTCTGAAAACACAGTATGTGCAAAGGGGAACCCAAGGAAGGCAACAACGCGCTGCGTGCTGACCATTAACCCCTTATCCCACACAGCGTTGGCAAGTCTTTCCTCCCGTCCTGTGGGCCGCCTTTTCGCTCTGTGAAAGCGAGTCCTTTGATGCACACGAGCTTTTCACCTTGATGAAGGCCAGTGTATGTGTTTTCCCTTTGTTGAGTGCAAATAATGATAGTTTACGAGTAGGATGTGGCTGAGTCTCCTGCGCGGTTCCCAGAACGGTTTCAAGTGATGGGCAGCTGAGAATCGCGAGAGACACAGGGTGAGTGCTCTGCCAGCCAGAGGCCCGCCCGCTTCCTTGCCGGTCCAGTAGGGCCCCACAGAGTGTCCACGCAGAGGGCCGTGGGGGGGCAGGTGGGATGCCGGCAGACACCGGAGCCATGCCCCTGCTGTGCCTGCTCACCTGCTGCCACCCGCAGCCCCTCCAGCAGTGGGCATCCTCATGAGTGTGCATTCAGAACCCTTCCCCCTCCCCTGCCCGCTCGCCACCCTGGGCAGGGCTGCCCTAGCCGCCCAGCTCACAGGGCCGCATCCCAGAGTCTTTCTGTGAATGCATTCGCAGGCACCGTCTTTATATCAGGGTTTCGACCAGTGGAGGAAAGAGCCCAGGAGAGCAGTCCCAGAAAGGACGCCCTTCCTAAACCTTCACCCACAGGGACCATGTCCGCCTCGCCCCGTATCTCCAGTCGGGAGGGTTTCTGAGCTGATGGAGGAAAGGCACTTGCAGTGGGTCATTATCAGCTTTTCCCGCAGCATTTAGTGTAAAACCCAGGGGAAACGCCACGTCCTATGAAGCAGAGCGCATCCCGCGCTTGCCCCTCTCAGGACAACAGAAGTAAAACAGTAAGAAAAGCTGTAAGAATCCGTGTTCACGGGGACCGGCCAGGGCTTCCCAGGCGGCTCCGTGGTGAGAATCTGCCGGTCGATGCAGGAGACCTGGGTTCAATCCCTGGGTCAGGAAGATCCTCTGGAGAAGGAAATGGCAGCCTACTCCGGTATTCTTGCCTGGGGAATGCCATGGACGGAGGAGCCTGGCGGGCTACAGTCCACGGGGTCTCATAGAGTCAGACATGACTGAGGGACTCAGCATGCACGCATGGGGCCATCCTATCAAAGCCAGATAAACTCACCCCACGTGCGCCCGGAGGAAACATGCACGCACAGCAGACGTACAAACGTCGGGAGATGAGGAAGCTGGCATCGGCACATGCCGGGCAGAGGGGCCAGTGTCCTTTGGGACAAGAGAACAGGGCTTTCCCGAGCCTGCAGGTTAGACGGAATTAACTGACCATCATTCCGCACAGAAATCTAATGAAAGCCCAACGGCAAGAGGACCCGAGGCCGGGGCACCACAGGCATAGGTCAGCCGTGAATAAGACACCCTGGGCGCAGGGATTCTAGCCCCGTGAGGGTATGCCATGGGGGTCAGGGGGCCACGGGAGGATGCTGTCCGGCGCACACAGCACACAAGAAAGCAGAGGAGCAGGACCACAATCATCTCCTAGGGGCACCCATCATGGCAAGAGGACCCGAGGCCAGGGCACCACAGACATAGGTCAGCCGTGAATAAGACCACCCTGGGCACAGGGATTCTAGCCCCGTGAGGGTATGCCATGGGGGCCATGGGGGTCAGGGGGCCACGGGAGGATGCTGTCCGGCGCACACAGCACACAGCACACGAGAAAGCAGAGGAGCAGGACCACAGTCATCTCCCAGGCGCACCCGTCTCCCTTCTCCAAATGACCAGTGCGCAGAGCTCCTTCCCGCCGAAGACACCTTCTCGCCAGAGGGCTGGGACGCCTCGGTGCCCATCGACGCCTCGCCTCGCCTCGCCCTGGTGCCTTCACCCGCCACCTCTGCGAGGCCGGGCCGCCTCCTCAGGCCCTTGGCACAGCCCCTCGGTCTTACGTTCTTGGAAGGGATCACGTTGGGAGCTTCCCCGAGGGCGCTGGTCCTGGCCACGCGCCTCACCGCTCACGGGGGCTCGGCGGGCACTGGTGGAGAGTAAGTGAAGGTCGAGGGGGTCCGCCTGCGCGGCGTCCATCCCACACTGTATTCTGGGTCTCTGAACCTTTGGGGGATGACCACGCTCGCGGCCATGAAGCCAAGTAAAGGACAAGTGGCTCTGGAAAAGTTTAAGGACAGTTACTGGTGAGCGGAAGTCAGTTTTCTCTAGACCATTCTATTGCAGAGGACAAGAGGACAGGGGCATCTATTTTCTCGTTTTAGTGAATATCCAGAAATACTGCACTTAGAGGGAGGCAGAGAGAGTCAGTGAGTCTCACACACTCACACTCACACACACTCACACTCACACTCACACACACACACACACACAGCTTTCTGGTCACAGGGACAGCTGCAGGGGACGCAGAGTGTGGGGTCTTGTGGGGCATCACTGTCAGGGTGCGGATGGTCTTTAAACTTAGCTCAAGGTGGGAAATGTTGCCTGGTCCACCTGAAAAGATGTACCTGGAGAGTCCCCAGCCCTGGCCCGGAAGGAGAGTCGGAGCCAGGCTCCTACGGGGACGGTCGGCTCCCTTTGCCGGGGGCACCACCCTGGACGTCTCTCCAGCCGTGTCTGGGTTCTGACAGAGGCCAGGCCGACTAGCAGGGTCTCAGGTAGTGCCCCGGCTCCCGGGGGGTGGATGCGGCAGGGGCGGGGCAGGAGCAGAGGGAGGGGCTGCCAGCTGCCCTGCTTCCCCCACACCTGGGGGCCACGGGGAGCCGCTGGGTTGGCTGTGCAGACGGCGTCCACCCAGAGGCGGTGCTGTGCTGTGGAAGAGCTGGAAGGACTGGGGAGTTCTGCTGGGGGCTGACCCCACCTGCCTCTTCACCCCCTCTGCCCTCTTCCAGCCCCAGCAGGTCACTGATTTCTCAGCTGATGAATGAGGAGTGTCCCCTTGGCCTGTCCTCAAAGAACGGCAGGAGAACCGCCAGGATACCATCAGGAAGAAAAATCACAGAGAACTAATTTGAACCGCAGGGGCTTTCCCTGTTAGCTCAGTGGTAAAGAAGCCCCCTGCCAACGCGTAAGACGCAGGAGACGGGGAGCTTCGATCCTTGGGTCAGGAAGATCCCCTGAAGAAGGAAATGGAAACCCTCTCCAGTACTGTTGCCTGGGAAACCTCAGGGACAGAGGAGGCTGGTGGGCCACGGTCCAGGGGGTTAAAGGGGGAACCTCAGGGACAGAGGAGGCTGGTGGGCCACAGTCCAGGGGGGTTGCACAGAGCTGAACACGACTCAGCAAGTGACCACAAGCAGAGGTTTGGATCTAACAACCTGTGCTGGGAATTTTGGAAAATTGAGAGGATAAAAAGGTCTAGAAACTCTGGAATCTATCTTTGTCCATATTATTTCATTCCTCTAGTGCCTGGATGCTCGGAGTATGTCCAGCCCCATCTGGGGCTGCTGAGAGAAGCAGGGTGGCCCTCTCGACCTGATCCCTCTGCAGCCTGAAGACCCTCGGGGAACCGGGCGTGAGCACACATCTCAGAAGCACCACTCCAGGACAGGCAGGAGGTGTGACCTGTTCCGCCAGAGTCCGCGAGGCCAGGACCACAGTCTGAGGCAACGCAAGATGTTTCTGCTCCTCACCTGGTGCCCACAGAGGGGAAAACAAGAGGCGCCTGGAAACAATGGCCTGTTGGCCTCTGGAACGTCCGTGCGCTTAGAGAGGACTGTAGGTTGGAACAGAGAGAGAGAGTACTTGGAGTGGCATCGTCTGAAATATGAAGATGCCTAATGGAGTACATTCCTTTCAGAGATGCGAGCTAGTTCAAGCCGTTCCAACAAGCGTAACTATTTCTGGGGGCAATAATGAAATTAAAGCTGTTGGCTCTTCAGGCAGGAAGGAGAGGATGAAATGCCAAAACACGATGCCTTTGTGAGGGGGCAGAGGTCAATGCCAGACAGCAGCCGTGCGAAAGGAAGGAAGCGCTGTAACGGAAGGCTGGGCTGGGAAACGGGAAAGGAAAGGAAAGAGTATGTGTCAGCAAATTGGGAAGACTATATAAGACTGATTTTATTCCTGTTTCTAGAGAACCCAGCAACACCGGGTTCCAATCAGCAGTCCCTTTGGCAGGCTTAAGTAAGTACCAGCAGCCAAATAGAGAAATGAAAACCGTGTTTCATCTGGTTGGAGTCATTTTTGAGGCACGTTTTGGGAAGAGTGACAGGAGGCTGCTGGTGTTTCTGTTCCGTGGATGGATAGAAACAAATGGCAGCCACTGGTTGAGAAGAGGAAGGCATTTGCGACCAGCACAGATCACAACCGACGCAGTCTCGCAGGATTCGATCACAGGCTCCCAGCTTCGGCTTCACCTTGGACATACCTGTCGAGCTTTCCAAAACCCCGAAGGCTGGGTCTCATGCCCATAAGTCTGGATGAAACGGACTTGCAGCCAAGGTTACCAGCCACTGGAGTGTGGACATCCCCAAATTCAGTGTGCCTGCACTCACCCGCAGGTGCTATCCAAAGGAGGATCCTGGAGATTTGGGTTTCTAACCCCAGGACTGTGGAGTTGGAGGGAATGTCTGCCCCTCCCTGACAATGAGAGTCAGCCTAACCTCAAAGTCACCTCTTTGCGTGAACCTGCCAGGAAGCTGACGTCATGGAGCAGGCCACTGTCCCCAGGCTGAAGGAGACCCAGCACTCAGGGAGAGAAGAGACGCCTGTGTGGGGCCAGTCTGGGGAGACAGGAGAAGACGCGGCCAGGAGGAATCCAGCCAGGAGGACCTAGGGGCTGCTGGAGGTCAGCGTGGGCTGGGGCTGCAGGCGTCAGGGAGGCCACACCACCTCACAAGCTCTTTCTCTCAGTCAGCCAGACACTTGTGGGAAAGGCCGGAGAGAGCCCCAGGATCAGCCCTTCCAGTGAAGACCCAGGGAGGAGAGCAGCAGGCACGAGGGGGCAAGGGCCAGCAACCCACCCGAGCCTCCCCTCCACGTCCATCGGGGACACAGCAACACTGGTTAAGAAGTCTCAAGAGCGAATGACAGACACCAAACCACATGTCCGATAAGCACAGAAAACAGTAAGCAGGATGAACGTGAAGCGAAAGAGAAGCAGTCACCTAGGGCATCTTGCTAACCCACGCCAGCAGGAGGCAGACGCTGCGAGGGGAGTGGGAGGGTGAGGCTCTGTGCACAGAGAGCGAGGGATCACACCTCAACACTGCGGGAGGGAGGAGGGAGAACGGCCAACCCTGAACTCCACACCCAGGGAGAACGTGTTTCAAAACGAAAGAAGACACAGACACTCTCAGCAAAGAACTAAAGCGATGGAACTCGGGGTCGGCAGGCGCATCCAACAGTGAAAACGATAAAGCAGGGCCAGACAAAGCCTGCATCCGCGCGACGGAGTGGAAACGCCCCGGAGCAAAATGCGTGAAGGCAAACTGGAATTCATCAGCCGGTGGACATGAACGTGAGCAGACTGCGCGGGATGCTGGCGGACAGGGAAGCCTGGCATGCTGCGGCCCACGGGCTGTCAGAGCCAGGCACGGCTTGGTGGCTGAGCAGCAGCAACTAACACATTCATTTTTGACGTCCTCTGAAATGTGAACTCTGGAGTCTGGAGTGGAGGCGGGAGAGGTGCCTCCAGCTGGTCGAATCTGACCCACTCCTGTTTTTGTTTTACTAGAAAGCAGCTAAACCCATTCATCTGCATGTCATCCAGGCAGGTTTTCATGCTGTGGTTGGAGAACTGAGCAGTTTCAGTAGATATGATGGAGCCGGTAAAGCCTAAAATACTTAATATGTGGGCCTTTAAAGAAAACCTTTGCTGAGCCCAGGTGTAAAGAAAAGCTAGTAGCATTGTACCTTGTGTGTATAGCACCTATAAAAGTGGAGCTTATGACAAAAAGCGCACAGGAAGAGAGAGAGGAATTGGTAATATACCGCTGTAAGGGCCTTACATGCCACAAAAATGGGTATAAAGTTATTTCAGCATAGACTCAATTCCTCAACACGTATTTGATATTTACATACATATTTTAGACTGTGGGGCAACTAGTAAAATTTTTCTCAAGAGATATAAACTACTGGGGGCTTCCCTGGTGGCTCAGCTGGCAAAGAATCCACCTGCAATGAAGGAGACCCTGGTTCGATTTCTGGGTCAGGAAGATCGCCTGGAGAAGGGATAGGCTACCCACTCCAGTCTTCTGGCCTGGAGAATTCCATGGACTGTATAGTTCACGGGGTCGCAAAGAGTCGGACACGACTGAGCTGCGTTCACTTTCACTTTATAAACTATTGGTCAAGACAGGAGATTAAATGGACTCATGCAAAATGCCCAAATAGCCCTAGAGAGCGCAGGGAAGGAAGAGAAAGGAGGACAGACAGGTATAAAGACAGAACGCAGCGAGCAGAGCCAGTGGCGTGTAAGCACAATACCACCACACAGCTGCTCAGGGTCCCTCCCGGGAATTCAAGGGTGGCGCAACATTCAAGAGTAAACTCACCAAGTTTCCCATATTAAGGCACTAAAACGGAAAAATTCTATGATCGTCTTAATAGATGCCAAAAAAAAGCATCTCCACAAAAACTCCTAAAGTTAGTCAGTGGATAGAGCAAGGTCCCAGGATCCAGTGCAGTCCCGTACACCAGCTGAGGAGTGCGGACCCTGGCCCAAACCCACGTGTCATCTCTGTGTGATCTCGCAGGCCCGACTACAGCCATCACAAAGATGCTACTGGGGAGACTTTGCAGGGGCCGTGCCCTCCACCCCACACCTGGGACACAGCCAGGCACCACCGTCTCTAAGGGGAGTTGCACCAAGGCCTCGTTCCCAGGATGGACATCCCTGCTTGGGGGCCTGTCTGTCTGGGCCTTCCTCAGGTGCTGCTGTTGAGACCTCCTTGCTGGGAGGAGGGGAGACTCTCTAAGACAACTTTGCTCTGACTCAGTACCCAGTGCTTTAAAATTCCTAGGCCATCCCCCTCTGCCTCCCACAAGCCCTGGGTCCAAAAACACATGGGAGCTTTCATTTGGGGCTGCCTCAGCAGTGAGATGACCTGATGCCCGCTCTGGTCCACCAGACCACAGCTGGTGCCAACCTACGGGCAGGATGGAGTGTGGGCACTGGGGCCTCACCAGGCCCAGCCTCCTGCTCCCCCTTCATGGTAGGTGACGGGAGGTTGGCTGTAGCTTATTTTCTTAATCAGCTGTTCTGACATCTGGTGGCTCAGCCTTTAGCCCAGCTGAGATCTTGAATATGAACAATTAGAATTTGAAACTGAAAAAGTAATACCAAGCCATAAAGTACTCAGGTACAAAGCTAACAAAGTATGTGCCGGGTCTGCATACGATAAACGACAAAATGCCAGCAGAAGAGATCGGGAAGGTTTAAATAAAGGGAGAGACGTCCTGTGTGCGTGAAAGAGAAGGCTCACTGTTGCCGAGATGTCCATCCTCTAGAATCCGATCTATAATCATCTCAATCAAAACCTCACCAAGGCTTTTTGCAGATGTTTACAAGCCGATTCGAAATTTCTACAGAAGGCAAAGGAACTAGAATTGTCAAGACAGTGCCGACTGGAAGCCCTCATGTTACTCAAGCTCATGTAAGTAATCCTGATAGTGGTGAAAAAGAATGGAGACACAGATCAACAGGCCAGGATAAAGTTCAGAAATAGACCCACAAAAATAGAGTCAACCGGTGTGGGGCAAAACGGCAACATCAATTCAATGGAGAAAGGATTTTTTAAAAAAACTAGAAATATCATATGCTGCTACTGCTGCTGCTAAGTCACTTCAGTAGTGCACGACCCTCAGTGACCCCATGGACTGCAGCCCACCAGGCTTCTCCATCCATGGGATTTTCAAGGCAAGAGTACTGGAGTGGGGTGCCACTGCCTTCTCCAAGACCTACATAAATAAATGAATAAATAAATAAGCCTTGACACATATTTCACCCTTTATCCAAAAATTCAACTCAACGCAGCTCATATGCTTAAANCCATGGACTGCAGCCCACCAGGCTTCTCCATCCATGGGATTTTCAAGGCAAGAGTACTGGAGTGGGGTGCCACTGCCTTCTCCAAGACCTACATAAATAAATGAATAAATAAATAAGCCTTGACACATATTTCACCCTTTATCCAAAAATTCAACTCAACGCAGCTCATATGCTTAAATATAAAATATAAAGTTATAAAACTTTTATGAAAAAAAACCTGCTTGACGCTGGGTTTGGTGATGCGACTGAACTTGTTCAGGTGCTCAGCCCTGACTCTCTGACTCCATGGACGGCAGCATGCCAGGCTTGCTTGCATTTCACCATCTTCTGGGGTTTGCTCAAACTCATATCCACTGAGTGTGATTCTAGATATGACCCCAAAAGCATGGTTCAAAAAATTTTGATAAGTTTTACTTTATCAAAGTAAAAACTTGTCTTCTGTGAAAAACACTGATAGAAGGAGGCAAGGCCACAGACCTGGTAGAAAATCCTTGTAAATCAGTATCTGACTCAAAAAACCTCTACCTAGACTATATAAAGAACATTTAAAACTCAACAACAAAAAGGAACAACCCAATAAAAAGTGACGAAATATCCAATCAGATACTTTACCAAAGAAGATTTATTGATGACTCACAGGCTTTGGCATATGAAAAGGTGCTCGACATCACGAGTCATTAGGCAAATGAAAATTCACACCACGACAGGATACCAATCATCACACACCAATTAAAATGGTTAAGATTAAAAACAAATGAATAACATTTTTAAAAGGAGCAATACCCAATGTTGGCAAAGATGCAGAGAAACAGATCCTCTTGTTTATTACTGGTGGGAACACGTCCAGACACTTTCTAAAAACAGTGGTAATTTCTTAGGAAGTTAAACGTAATTGCACCATAAAACCCACCCATCCCCTGTGTGCATGCTAAGTCGCTTCAGCCATGTCTGACTCTTTGCAATCAGATGTACTATAATATACATATACTAAGTTTAGTACTAATGGACTAAATGTACTGTAGCCCACCTGGCTCCTCTGTCCATGGGATTCTCCAGGCAAGAATACGGGACTGGATCGCTGTTTGCATCCCGACCCAGGGATTGAACCCACGCTCTAGGTCTCCTGCATCAGCAGGCAGGTTCCTCGCCACTGGTGCAAGCTGCGAAGCCCTGTGTTCTCACTATCAGTAAGAAAATAAAAAACCCCAACCCCCCACAGCTGTGTGAGGGTTTACAGCAGCTTTGCAGGAATGCTCAGAGCAGTAATAGTAAGGATCAAACGGCTATTGATTCATGCTGCCAATGGACAGCCCTTGAGTCAATTTTTACCAAGTTAAAGATGTTCATCTCAAAAGGCTCCTGTGCTGTATGACTCTGCTACCAGACACTCCAAGAAAGGCAAAACAGAAGTATGTGCCACTGGCCAGGTTGCCGAGGCCGCCCTGGCCGGGAGGGGGGCTGCGGCAGGTCCCCTTAGCACTCTCCCTGGGCTGGCAGCCCACCTTCCCGGGGAGACCCCCGCCCCAGGCCAGCGTGCTCCTGGAAGCTCTGGCACCTGGGCAAGGCTGCCGTCAGTCCTCGGCGCAGCACCGATCAAAAGGCTCCGGTCTTATTTTTTATCAGAACTGACCTAGGAACCCACACCCACTCTGGGGTAATCTTGCCAGCAAAACTATGACCTCAGATTGTCAAAAGCTTATATTTTACCAGCGTTGTCTTAACACGGGCTGATTATCTGTCTCTGCACGCTAATCTTTAATTATTCACCAGGCTTGTTCGTCCTCAATAAAATGGCACCATTTCAAGAAGAGAAGAGATGCTCCGTGGCACTCTGTCGTCACGGGAGTTGGAGGCCAAATGAGGGAGACAACTGTCCATCCTGACTTTCACTTTCTTCCACGATTCAAGCAAATTGTCACTTTCTCATTTTATGTTTGTAAATACACTCTGTTTTATTATAGAATTTTACTCATAATTACAGCACCTGGGTATTACGATACAAACACACCCGCTGCTACAAAGGTGATTTGATTAATTTTTTTTTTTAATCCAGCTTTTGGAGGCTAGATTAATGAGGGAAATAACTATTCTTCCTGACTAATTCTCACTTACCTTTCAGTACTCAAATGACCATTTCTTCCAGGCTGAGGTTTCTGACTGCCCAGGTCAATCCAGGGATCTTAGCTCCAGGGGTCCACAGCCGCCCTCCCTGCCCCAGGAATACTGGCCATGTTTGTGTGTGACTGTTCAGTGATTACCTTTCCTCCCACGGGGTAAGCTCCACAGAGGTAGGGGTCACCCCTCCCAAGGCCTGGACCAAGGCGAGCCAGAGCGCGTTTCGGTCAAGAGAGTCCAAAGTCTGGGCCTGCTTCTCATCCGCAAGGTGCCCATGCAGCCCGGCAGAGGGCCTGGCACACAGCAGGTCCTTGAGTGCCTGTCGGCTGAAAGAACCCTGAGTGGTGAGGATGGGGAGGCAAACGGACGCGTCACTAAAGGTCAGCCCGCAGGCCGTGCACCTCTGAGGAAACTCTGACGCTAACCTCTCTGGTCTAGACTCGAATCTGTCTGACTCTGCCGTCCTCTCCCACCTGCTGCCTGTCTGACGGCCCCACCTGGAGTTACACGGGGATGTGCCCAGACAGACCAAAGCGTTTACCTTGCGGCTGAGAGAAGGACACGGCAAGCCCCCCAGAGTCCTTGTCTGGAAAATTCCATGGACAGAGGAGCCTGGCGGGCTACAGTCCTTGGGGTCGCACAGAGTCGGACACGGCTGACCCACTGAGCATGCCTGGAACCGTCCAGCAGAAAAATCTACCCCAAGCTCCTGTCCTGAGAAGAGAAGTAATAAAGCAGACTGCTTATGGAGCCATTAAATAAACGGCTAAGAGTTCTGGACCTTTAGTTCCACAGAGACGTAGCCAGCCCGAACCAGGAAGGACAGGTGGGTTTTCGCAACGTGCTTCTCAGGCACTTTCTGTGGAAGGGAGGTGCAGAATCCCAGGTGCCCCTGGTCTCAGGGCACAACCTGCTCACCCCAAGCTCCAGGTGAGACACTGGCTTTGAAGGATGCCCGCATGGTTACTGGCCTTTAACTGTGGGATTATGTGGTCATTCAGATTCCAATCCGATTCCAGTGCATGTGAATATTCTTACAAACTCGACCATAAATGACACGCGAGGCCTTTCCAACGCATCAAATGACACGCGATTTTGCTGAGATGTCCCAGGACGGTGCCTGCCTGGCGCCGGGAGCCCACCCTCCCTCCTCACTCAACTGCACCAGCGTCAGCAGGAAAGCATAGTCACCCAGCAGCTGGATGCTGCAAATGAATAACATGGATGCGGGCTATTGTCGTCCTCGAGGAAATCTTGTGTTGCCCCATTCAAAAGGGAGGAAAATACGTGAAAAGTATGAAAGTGAGAGGCAGCAGATGTTACCCCAGAGTTGTCAATCTCGTCTACGCAGGTGCTAATGTGTTATAATTATCCCTTCTGGCAGTTGATGTTTAGGAGCCTGGTTCCCACCTAGTCAATCACGGCTGCGATTGTTAAGCTACTTACATCGCTAATACGCTGGGTAATAACCAGATAGGGTTTAATATTTGACATTTGCCGTCAATTCCCTTTCTTCCGACGTGCGTCTCCTCTACACCAGCGTCTGTACATTGGGCTCTTTCCTGCCTTCTGCATAAAATGCACCAAAGTGCAGGGCAGAGAAGGGGGGTGAATCGAAACAAACAGCTCTGTGTGCCTCTGCCTGCATTTGCCATCATGAATCTCCTGGCAAGGAGCGGGCCCCTGCTCCACCAGAAGCGACACAGGGGCCTTGACAGCACGTGCCACGAGGGCGATTTTAAAAGATCTTCTTGAGTTCCCTCACTGTGGGGGAGGGATCACCTTTATTTTTGACCCACAGATGGGGTGGCTGGGGTGTGGGAGGTTCACAATGGCCTGTCAGGCAAGGGGGTCGGTCAGGCGACAGTTTGCAGGCGGCAGCCACCAGGTTTCCTCCTCAGCATCTCCCTTCTCCACACGGGCTTCACGTGTCAATCCAGAGCGTTTACGTGCGGCTGAGGGCGCCCCGGTAAGGTCGCCTCTCAGCTCCTGCCAACCTTTCCCCATCATGCTTTGTCTTGAAGCCCTGCTCTTCTCCACTGCTCTGAACACTGCTTGCGGGTAAGCCAACATTTAGTGGCACTTTTTTTTCCTGAGGATGAGTGATGCTAATGGTAAAGAATCTGCCTCCCAGTGTAGGAGACATAGAGATGTGGGTTCCATCCCTGGGTTGGGAAGGTCCCCTGGAGAAGGAAATGGCAACCCACGCCAGTATTTTTGCCTGGGGAATCCCAGGGACAGAGGAGCCTGGTGGGCTGCCGTCCATGGGGTTGCCGAGAGTCAGACAGGACTGAGGTGACCTAGCACACCGGCATCCTACCTATAGTTTACACAGTGACGCAAGCCCCGGGTCGGGAAGGTCCCCTGGAGAAGGGAATGGCAGCTCACCCAGTGTACGCGCCCAGGGAGCCCCAGGGACAGGGGGCCTGGGGGCCACAGCCCATGCGGCCGCAGAGAGCTGGACATGGCTGAGCGTCTCAGCACAGCCTCTTTCCTGAGGATGAATGTATTGGTCCCTCCAAGGACTGTACAACTTTCCAGTGTGTTTAATGTGTGTGAACGTATGTCAGATGGGGGTGGGTATTGAAGACTTTGTTTCAAATTAATTTAATGGAGAGTAAATGGCCACAACCCTTCAGTCACGTATGCTCCCCTAACAAGTAAAATTTACACTGTCGTCTTTTTCAGACATTTTGGCAATAAACCAACTAGTAAGATGCACCACAGGAGTGAGGAGCACACACTCTCCTGAAAACCATACTTTGACGAGCTATTAAATGCCCCGACTCCCTGCAGAAGAAAGAGGCTCGCTTCAAGAGGATTCTGCTCCAAGTTTATATAGGAAAGGACGTGGGGACCTGACAGCCAAGGAGCATTAAGACTTCAAAGCAGACGAAGCTGGACCCGGTCATTTTGCAATAAAATGTGAAGTCACGTAATAGCGCCCTTTTAAGCCACTTGGGACTTTTTAAGACTTCAGATGAAACGCTATTAGCACAGACAGATAAACAATCTAAGCCGCCACTTGCCTGGGGTGACACCCTTGTGGTTTACAATGGGCAAAGAAAATACAGCAGGCCCTGCGCTGAGAAAGACTGGCGCGCTGTGGAGACCCCTTCTCTAGGCGCTCCACACGCTCACTCCCGGCCCTTCATACCTGCTCAGCCCCTCAGGCCACCCCTCGCCCTGTGCTCCCAAAGCAGCTCCTGGTTTCACGGGAGTGGCATAAACGGACCCGAGGAAACACTGAGCGTGAGCGCGAGAAAGTCACTCGTTTATTTCATCCGAGCACGAGAATGCGAAACACCTCGTCTTTGTTTTTGCTTATATATAGCGAGTGAGGTCACCCATGGAGTGTCCACTTGGAGTCACAGAAGCCCGCTTTTCAGGTGCCCGTTGGCCCTGGCTGAAATCAGGAAGGCCCACCGCCCCAGGGATCGTCCTCTCATTTCTGAGGGGCCTGGCCCCAGCCGCATCTGAGCACAGCCCCGAGGATGCTCCAAGTGAGGCCGTCAGGAGGGCTGGGCCCGGTGGGACGGCACATCCCTGGGGCCCACGGCCTTGCAGCCCTTCGGGACATCCGCTCCAGGACACCCCAGGGCGAGGGGGCGGCGGGGGCACCTGGCTCTCGGGAGATGCCCTGAAACCGCAACTTTCCCCGCATTTCTCGGCCCCTCCCTCCGGCTCTCGCCATCCTGGGGGACTTAGCACGCGGCCCCGAGGGGACAGCTCCCAGCCAGCCCCGCAAATCAGCCCCCGCGGCCACCGGAGGCCGGGTGAGACCACCCCGGGACCTGCAGGCGGCTCCGGGTCACGGCAGGCGCGCCGCCGCCGCGCTGGGTGCGGGTCTCGGGTTCGGGTCTCCGGTCCCCGCGCCGCCGCCGCGCTGGGTGCGGGTCTCGGGTTCGGGTCTCCGGTCCCCGCGCCGCCGCCGCGCTGGGTGCGGGTCTCGGGTTCGGGTCTCGGGTCCCCGCGCCGCCGCCGCGCTGGGTGCGGGTCTCGGGTTCGGGTCTCGGGTCCCCGCGCCGCCGCCGCGCTGGGTGCGGGTCTCGGGTTCGGGTCTCGGGTCCCCGCGCCGCCGCCGCGCTGGGTGCGGGTCTCGGGTTCGGGTCTCGGGTCCCCGCGCCGCCGCCGCGCTGGGTGCGGGTCTCGGGTTCGGGTCTCGGGTCCCCGCGCCGCCGCCGCGCTGGGTGCGGGTCTCGGGTTCGGGTCTCGGGTCCCCGCGCCGCCGCCGCGCTGGGTGCGGGTCTCGGGTTCGGGTCTCGGGTCCCCGCGCCGCCGCCGCGCTGGGTGCGGGTCTCGGGTTCGGGTCTCGGGTCCCCGCGCCGCCGCCGCGCTGGGTGCGGGTCTCGGGTTCGGGTCTCGGGTCCCCGCGCCGCCGCCGCGCTGGGTGCGGGTCTCGGGTTCGGGTCTCGGGTCCCCGCGCCGCCGCCGCGCTGGGTGCGGGTCTCGGGTTCGGGTCTCGGGTCCCCGCGCCGCCGCCGCGCTGGGTGCGGGTCTCGGGTTCGGGTCTCGGGTCCCCGCGCCGCCGCCGCGCTGGGTGCGGGTCTCGGGTTCGGGTCTCGGGTCCCCGCGCCGCCGCCGCGCTGGGTGCGGGTCTCGGGTTCGGGTCTCGGGTCCCCGCGCCGCCGCCGCGCTGGGTGCGGGTCTCGGGTTCGGGTCTCGGGTCCCCGCGCCGCCGCCGCGCTGGGTGCGGGTCTCGGGTTCGGGTCTCGGGTCCCCGCGCCGCCGCCGCGCTGGGTGCGGGTCTCGGGTTCGGGTCTCGGGTCCCCGCGCCGCCGCCGCGCTGGGTGCGGGTCTCCGGTCCCCGCGGGCGAGGCCGGGCGCGCCGCGTCCCGCCGACCGCCGTCTCCTCTTCCGCGCGGGCGTCCGCGGCGTCGCCGGCCGCAGGCGTAACGACCCAGGCGCGCCCAGCAGGGCCCGGACAGCGGTGAGGCTCCCCGCGCAGCCGCCCCTCGAGAGGCGCAGGGGCCTCGCAGGGACACGCGCGTCGCCCGCCGCGGACGCGCAGCTTCTGCGCCTCCTGCTCTCGCTTCCCGAGCTGGAGAAGTCGAACCCGGGCCCACGGCGACCGCCCCAATCACCCGCCGACAAGTAGAAATAAAATAAAACACAACAGCAGCGACTGCTTAGGATTAAGCCAGGAAGGCTACTGCCCCTTTAAACTGAAAAAGAAAAACAGAAAGAAAGCAAAATATTCTGTGAGTTCCACGGGAAAAAAAAAAAAAGTCATATTTGTACAGACCCCAAATCCCCTCTGTTTAAACAGGGTGATTAATATCAGCTCCTGTAGGAAATTAAATTCAGGGAAGAACGGTAATATGCAGATATGCAGATTTCTGGGCAGGATGGCCATCTCTGGGTAGGGAGCTGGCTGATTAATCTGCGTCCTCGGAATACAAAATGAAACACGGGGCTCCCCTGGGCAAGCGCGAGAAATGACTTTGCCCCGCACGGAAGCGGGGTCGGGGGAGGACTCGGCGCCAAAGGCACTGGGTGTGAGCCGCGTGCGGCGGGCGCGGCCGTGCGACCGCACGCTGCGGAGCTGCGGGGCCTGACGGCTTCCTCCCAGGCCTCCTCCGCGTGCTCTCTGGAAAGTTCTTCCTCCGCGGCTTCTGAGAAGGGTGCCCGGCCCTCCCACTTCAGCGCGACCACACGCGCCCAGCTACACGCAACCAGGACACCCCACCCACTGGAGTTTTTTTTTTTTTCCTTTCTCAAAGACTGAGTGGGGTAGACAACTTTTTTAATTTAACGTATAACACCAGAAACCTAATTCGAAAATGTAAATGACTCTCCCTCACAACCCAACCCTCTCATAATTTCAAAATGTCAGCGTGGCCATCGCATCAGGTCTGGCCGGAGGATGAGATTTTTGATCACTGAATAATGATGCTATTTATTTTTTTGGAAAAAAAAATATTTACAGCAAGATGCAAAATGTCATTTTCAGTGGGATTTTTTTTTTTTTTTTTTTGGTCGTTCCTGGAAACTCAAGCCTGTTATTCTGAACCATTCAGGGTCTCTCCGATAATTGTATAGAAGTAGGCATTATGCTATATTATTAAAGCTGTAATTTCCTGCCGAATCTGTCTGGATGTTTCTTTTTATCACTTGGCAATTTCTATCTAGTTATAGCATAATTAAGTTTCCTGACCCTTGCTCACTCTCTTAACAGGACGCTTAGAAATACACCGGAATTGCAGACCCGCGGCCCGCGGCCCCGCTCCCCGCACGGTAATGGAATAAAATTATTAATCCAGTAATTGTACGGAACACATTACTTTGCATTGAATGTCCCGGCTTCTCATTTTCTGTGGGGGACAATCAGTCCAGGGGTACGAATCATTTCAGCGGGATCGCGGCCCTGGAAGAAAGCCTCTCGTTCCCGCTCCTGGAGCTCCGGGCAGCTGTGATTATCCGAGGCCTAATGCAGGGCTCGGCTCCAGCCAGCAGAACAAAGTTAACAAAACGGACGAAACAGCAAGGTCTTTCCAGCTGCGGTTCATGCGCCAGAGCCAGAACCGACGGGCAGGTGGTAAAGGACATGCGTGCGCCCTGGTCGCAGAGGGTCCGCCCCCACTGGCTCATCCACGAGTCCTTCTGCCAGAAACCAGGGACCGTTTGGGCTTTCATCCTGCGAGGCCCCACGCGGGAAGTTCCGTAAGTCGTGGCCCACAGGCAGGTGGGCCCAGGGCTGCCAGGTTGGGCCAGAGGCTGAGGGCTGCCTCCAGAAGCGGGGACCGAACCCCGGCCCCGAAAATGCCCCCAGGAGGGCAGAACCCACACTCCTGGAGCCCGAAGCCTCTGCTCGGCCTGTGCACTGAGGGGGCCGTGCAGGACCGACCCCCGGGGGGGAATGGCCAGCACGTCCCCATCCTCACGGAGACAGTGAGCTTCACCTCTGACGCAGTAACAGCATCCCAGGCATAACCGCGAAATGACCTGGGCTTGTTCGTGTGCGTCCCTGGTGACAGTTTAATACACACGCTCTGTGAGGCTTACACGCTGCATGGGCTGTGCGTCACAACCAAGGGGCACGCTGCGAGTGCGCTTAGTCACCCAGCCGTGCCCGACTCTGCGACCCCACGCCCTGGAGCCCGCCAGGCTGCTCTGTCCGTGGGACACTCCGGGCAGGAGTGCTGGAGTGCGCTGCCATTTGCCTCCCCCGGGACCTGCCCACCCAGGGGCTGGGCCTGCGCCTCCTGGGTCTCCTGCGTTGCCAGGCAGGCTCTCTGCCACCAGCACCACTGCAAACCCCCCCGCTTCAGGCCATGCCGGTGTCCCCCTGGCACCCTGCTGCTGCTGCTGAGGCGCTTCAGTCGCGCCCGACTCTGTGCGACCCCACGGACGGCAGCCCACCAGGCTCCCCCGGCCCTGGGATTCTCCAGGCAAGAACACTGGAGTGGGCTGCCACTTCCTTCTCCAATGCATGAAAGAGAAAAGTGAAAGTGAAGTCGCTCAGTCTGTCCGACTGTTAGTGACCCCATGGACTGCAGCCCACCAGGCTCCTCCGTCCATTGGATTTTCCAGGCAAGAGTACTGGGGTGGGGTGCCATTGCCTTCCCCGTCTGGCATCCTGGGCACTGCCTTTTCAGTCCCCTCTGGGGTCCACACCAACACCAGAGCATGGAGCTCACCTGAGCTTTTCCGAAACAGACCAACCAGATTACAGACCAAGCCTCGTGATTTCCTTTTGCATCTCGATGGAGGACGCGTGTGATTTCCACTTGGCTGAAGTTGAGTGTAGACACTGTGTGTGCCGAGTTGCTTCAGGCTCCGCCGTCCATGGGATTTTCCAGGCAAGAATACTGGAGTGGGCTGCCATTTTCTTCTCCAGGGGATCTTCCCAACCCAGGGATCGAACCTGGGTCTCCTGCATTGCAGACAGACGCTTTACCGCCTGAACCACCAGGGAAACTCTGCTACAAACATAACTCCACTCATCTCCTCTGAACCACCAGGCATGGGAGGAAATGCCGAAATCCTGGGGAAGGCTTCTCGGAGCTACAGGTGTTGGTTTCAGGTCAGCTCTGTGCTAACTGTACGGGGTTAAATCAATTGTTCTCAACCAGGGGTGACTTTACCCCTGAGGGACACTTGGCAATTTCTGGGGACAAGTTGGGTTGTCACACGGGGGTGGGGGGCTGCTGTTGGCGGGCAGCAGAAGCTGGCATCCTGCAATGCACAGGACAGCCTGCCCTCAGCTAAAGCTACTCGTTACAAATGTCCAAGGAACTGAGCCCTGCAAACCCTGGTTTAAATGGAGAAATATTCGTTGCAAGAGAAAAAAAAATCACAGCCTGAAAGCCTTTTGCTCGGTCAACACCAAATACAGCAGAAGCGTTAAACTTCTCCTCCCTGAACTTCCCAGCTCCTGAAATGTAAACACAAGAAAAGAGCAGAGTGGGATTTTTTTTCAACTATACATTTTTTAATTTCTCAGCTGAAAGAGAAACTGTCGAAGGAGGCAAGGAGGACCCAGGGATTTCTTTTTCCTCTATCCCTGATTCTACTAGAAATAGGAAAACAAAAGCAGAACATGCCTTTTCCTTCTGTGGATGCAAAGTGCGCGGTGGAGCTGACACCTCACGCTAGCTGCTGGCCTGCAGGAAGACTGCGGTGCTGTGTGAGTGGCGTGGAACTCAGACGGGGGTGATGGTGGCCGTTGCTCACGCGTGTGGGAAGCTCACAAGTCAGACACCGTGGTGGTCATCGTGTGGGTGTGTGGAGAGACACAGCGCCTCCTTTAAGCAATTTTTCCCACGGAGATGTCAAAATTTCCTCTAGGATGTTACAGCCTCTGTCCCCAAAGAAATGTGTCAGTAAAGGCGGTTAGTAACTGGCCCTCCACATCAGACGTTCTGCTTCTTAATTTCTGAGAGCAAATTGCGTGTCACTTTTGTTTCACGGCAGCCTGTGAACGCCTCCTCTGAAAAGCCACACACGGGACCTCTTTGGCTGATCCGAGCTGCTTTATTCCAGAATTCAGCCGGGAGTGAGACGTTCCCAGACCTCCCTCGCGCCGCCTCTGAATCAGCGCCTAATAAACGTGCATTTGGGGGAGAAGGCTGACGCGAGGGCCATCGCTTAAGCTCCTATTGTTTCATTGATAAAAATGATCCAGGAAGCAGCAGAATATGTTAACCGTTTCCTTTGGTTTTCCATCGAGAGGGCTGAAAGACATTTCTAAAATAGATCTCTTTTCTTTTCATTCCGCAGAATAATGCATGAATGATTATAACATATGCTCTATCTCCCCTCCCCCCCCCCAACCAGTGGAAAAGTGCCTGACACTGTAATCACAACTTGTTGGGTTTTCAATCTGATGCTGTCCCCTTTTACCATGGTAGTTAAACGTCCATTCTTGTTCGGTGTGATAAATGTTACGGCCGTGTAACAGTAACGAAAAAGAGAGACATGTTAAACCAAATATTGCTTCAGATTGTGTCTTTTATTCTCCTTTATCATCATATCTTAATTTATAGGATAATCATCATTATCGCAACTGTCAGCCTCATTTAACCCCGCTGATCTCCCATGATTCTCCGCTGTCAGCTCTGATTGCCTACCTTCTGCCGACGGGCTGATAATGCCTGACAGATTAACCCTCCCCAAGAGGAAGACAATGATATATAGGACAGCGCCGAGCGCGCTATATATTAATGAGGAGCTGGCAAGGCTTTGATAAGGCTGCGGAATAATCCATCAGTGGGGAAGGAGCTTGTAAAACGGGAGGGGCGTTTCATGGGAAAAACACCTGGGAAGCCTGCACCGACCCGGCAGCCACGGGGCTGCCAGCTGCCTCGCCCCTCGGCCGCGATCAGCATCAGACCGAGGAGCTGATCAGCCCCGGACCCAGCCTCCCTCGCGCCGCGCCGCCGCGCCCCCGCGTTTACAGCATCCTTAGCAAGCCGGCAGTTGATGGCTCGCGTTCTTGGGCATTAGAAACTTTATCTTCTTCTGAACGCGCTCTCGCCGGAGGCTGTCACCTGGGAAAGGCAGGAGCCGCCGGCGTTTTCTGCCGCACTTGCTCCGCGGAGGCCCGCTCCGCCTTTAGCTACAATGCCTCAGATGGCTACTTGAGCTTGAATGCGCCGTTATTACAGGTATTACATGAAATTGCCTGTGTTACGTGAAGGGGATTATAGAGGTTCTGGATCAATAACTTCAGTGGATGTTGGGAGTGATTACAGCGCCCTGTCAATTTTCCCCATTTGGCTCTCAGTGTCCATTCACCACACACCACCTCTTGTATTCACATCAAATCACTCATTTCATTGGTAAATTCTATATATCTCAATTTACTTTAAGTAGCTGATTTGTGTAAAATAAAATGACTTCCTCTTCTGTGTGCGCAACAGACCTAATCCTATATAGTCATAAAAAGCGTAAACACAGGGAGACCCTCTGTCCCTTGGGAAGCCTCGTGCGCAGCGCGGGGGCTGCCCGCTCCCTGAAACAGCTATAATTGAAACATCTCCGTCACCCGGGCTTTGTGGAGACCACACCTAGCCTCTTCACCTCTCCCTATTTTTTCATCCTGGGGAGGAATCTTGGAGCGGCCGGATCCCGAGCACCCGGGCTGCGGAAGCAGCTGTGTCTCCCTGTGCCCACGCGCTCGGCTGCGCTCACCCTCTCCCGAGGGGGCCAGGCCCGCGCGCCCCCGTGCAGACTCGGCCCCCACCTTCAACTCCAGGACCACAAATGCTGCCCCGAGAGATTCGTCTTCCGCCGGTCGGCAGGCTCCTGCTAGGTGCAGACTGCCTGAGCCTCCCTTTTCTGCGTTCTCTTCCTCTTCCGTGTGTGCATGCACACGCACCCAGGCGTGTTTGATGAAGTGTAACATCAAAACTTAGGAGAGAGAAGTCCAGAGGCATTCAGTGAGGGGAAACATCCAAGAGGCCCAGGAAACTTTGCGGGAGGAGGTCTAGACTTCCTGTACCAACAGAAACTCGCTACAGGTGTTCAGACCACGGGAGAGATCAGGGCAATATTATTCCACACACCTCAGCGTGCACAAGTGACACTTCACTCGGGAGTTGTCTTTTGGACCCGAATTCGATGTCTTATCAGTGTTTCCTACTATTTCTGACCTAGCAGAGGCCCTTAAATAACTGTGTACTGGCCACAAATAAATAAGGAGCATAGAAACAAAGTATTTACAAAATCCTCAAAGCAACCCCCCCAGAGAAAGCCTCCCCACCCCAACTGTCTATGCTTCCAACAGACCAATGTAGCAACTACTGGATCCGCCAACCTGTGAATGGGCCCAACTTCTGGTCCTGAAGCGACTCAGAGAACAGGGCAGAGAGAGGAAAGGCTTGCTTTAGTGTCTGTGCTGGCATACGAGACCCTTTGCGTAAGAATATTCAGACTAACCCTGCATCTGCTGACTCACTTCCGCACATTTGTCATATATTTCGCACAAATAAGAAAGCAAGGAGAAAACACAAGACTCTATTAAAAATACGAGTAAAAGGAAAATCTCCATAAACCATGTCCATATTTTCTGAAAAGCCTCACTGTCACAGAGAGCATAATATTATTTAAGAGGCAACTGAACCCAAAGATCTTCACAATCTGCCATCTCTTGGCTCCTTCCAAGTCAGAACCTTCCCACTGGGTGTCCCACATTATGTGTGTCTCCATGGTACAGGTACAGCGATAGAGCGGGGTGGTGTGGAAGAGCAGGTCAATTGATGTAGGAAGACAGTCCCCTCAAGGCCAGTGTTAGCAAAGCAGGGTGGGGACAGATAAAGGGGAGAGAGGCAGGTAAGATCCCCAAAGAGACCTTGCAGCCCATGGCATCCCCCCGGCCCACTGGCCTTCCTGCTCCCTCCATCCCAAGGTCTTGAGGCCACTGTGTTCCGCTGTCCCTTCTCACTGGTGCTAGGGAGCCTGCCCATCTATCATTAGTCACCTCCTGTGCTCAGACCACACAGAAGAGAATCACCACCTCAGGTTCATAGGGAACAAGACCCTGGTCCAAGTGACTTGCTTTAATGCTTCCATGGAGAAAGGGTTAGGCTGGAATCCCAACCCCTCGTCCCCACAAATCAGAAATGGTTTCCATTCAGACAAGCATGCTAGCAGCTAGTGATGATTCAACTCAAGCCACAGGCAATACTTTGAGCAGGGCAGGATGTCACGAACCGGGAATGGGGAACTGGGCTAGGAGTGGAAGGATACCACAGGTGTTTAAAAATATAACTCTTGCCCTCGAGGAGTTAATGGTGTACCGGGTGAGATGAGACATAAACTAGCAGAAAATGAAATTACAGTGAGATTCAGAGAATACCGTGGTACTACCATAGTAAAAAATATTACAGGACTCAATTGTCTTGACTGCCAAATTAGCTTTACAGGCAATAAGTGTTATGAATCAAGTAGAAAAGGCTCACTTTTAGCTGAAGTGATCAAGGAAAGAGCCAGTGAGATATGAATAGAATTTGGCTCGCAAGGAAAACCACAATAGTCTTGGTATTCCTGAACGTGTATAAACCCATGCAATCACTCTTANGGCAATAAGTGTTATGAATCAAGTAGAAAAGGCTCACTTTTAGCTGAAGTGATCAAGGAAAGAGCCAGTGAGATATGAATAGAATTTGGCTCGCAAGGAAAACCACAATAGTCTTGGTATTCCTGAACGTGTATAAACCCATGCAATCACTCTTAAACGAGCTCAGGATTTGACTGAAAATTCTAGCGTGAATCTGGCATCCAGGCTGATAAACGACAAGCTACTGTTTGGAAAACTCTAGTTTCAAAGGAGCAATAACTCAGTTTTAAATAGCAATTTATAAAAGATGGCAGCCTTTAATATATAAACCCCTAGAGTTATGTCTGACATTACACAAAGGACATACATACTGCATAACCATTTTCGAACAATAACAGAAAATTCAAATTAAGAATTTATATGCGTCTCCAAAGCAGCCACCCAAATTCACTTAGGAAAACAATGCACTTTGACAAAGTTACATAAAATACTAATTTACTAATAGTCAACCAAAATCCAATTACAATTTTAATCACAAGTGCAAAACAAAGGGGATATCCAGAAGGCTGGTGTCTGGTGAAATATCAAGGTGAAAACGTGCAAATGAGCCATCAGTCCAAAGTTACCCTTCACCCGCTAGTCTACACTAAATAAAGCAGAGACAGCAGGAAAAGAAGCTGAGCGACACAAACATTACAACGTATCGAGCGGCGGAAA
>SJYX01016965.1:0-66619 GCA_006410675.1 Oreotragus oreotragus
ATGGCAAAACCAATACAATATTGTAAAGTAATCAGCCTCCAATTAAAATAAATAAATTTATATTAAAAATAAAGTCCAAGATTAAAATGAATGCCTTACGTAAAACAAATAAATAAAATAAAATCTCTAATGCCTCATCTGTAAAGTAGAAAAATAATAGTCCCCACCTCATAGGATTATAGTCAATATTAAATGAATTCATGCATCTAAAACTCTAAGCTCAATGATTGATACCGTGAAATTTTCAACCAAGAGAATCAGGACCTGTTTGGTTATTTTTATTCATGTTGATGTCGTTGCTATTTTTCTCCCAGGGCCCTCAAGCTCCTTGAGAGCAGGGATTATATTTTTTTATTCTCTGTCTTTCCCCACAGTGACATGCAAAATGTCTTATGGATTTATGATCAAAATTGCTGCACACAAAGAAAGGAAAAGGGGTGAGCTTTCCTGGTGGTCCATTGGTTAAGACTTCACCTTCCAATGCCAGGGATGCCAGTTCTATCCCTGACTGGGGAGCAAAGATCCCACATGACTCCAGGCCAAAAAACAAAAACAGAAAACAGAAGCAATATTGTAACAAATTCAGTATAGACTTCTAAGACGGTCCATAACAAAAAAAGTTCCAAAAAATAATAATTGTGTTACCATCATATATATGCTCATACAGTCACTCAGTTGTGTCCAACTCTGCAACCCCATGGACTGTAGCCCACCAGAATCCTCTGTCCATGGAATTTGCCAGGCAAAAATACTAGAGCAGGTTGCCATTTCCTCCTCCAGGCAATCTTCTGACCTAGAGATTGAACCCATGTCTCTTGCAGACTCTCCCACATTGGTAAGCAGATTCTTTACCACTGAGTCACCTGGAAAGATCTTTATCATCATAGGGACTCTTTAGAAAAAAGGATGGAGGGACAAGGAAGAGGAGAAGGAAAAGGGGAAAAGGAGAGTAGGAAGTAGGGAAAGGAAAGAAAGAGAAGGGAGGGGATGGTCCATGAAACCAGCTCATACATACAACTGGGTCAGCAGTAGGGTTGGTCAAGTTATCTAAATATGCTGATGGAAAAACCAAATAAGCAACCTAAGTGACAAGACACAGTTACAAGTGGGACAGGAGCAACCAGAAATGCTGGGCTGGATCTGCCAGCCCAAATGTGCAAACTTAGCCAAGTGCCTTGTCTCCCTTAGGCCTAGGACTTCCCATCTCTAGATAAAGAAGGCAGAGCAGTGTGATATCTTCTATCTATACCATGTCTAGGCTTTATAATTTGTGTAGCCTTCATGATGTGGGTCACGAGCCTAGCGGAGGTCCAATGGACATCACAGGCCAATATGGATGGAAGACGAGCTGGAAGGTGATGCTCATCACAGGAAGAGGGAGAAAGGTCCACATGGGAAACACAGGGACAGCCAACCCAGCTCTAGGAATAAAGCAAACATATTGATGAAAGTGCAAGAGGAGAGTGGAAAAGTTGGCTTAAAGCTCAACATTCAGAAAACGAAGATCATGGCATCCGGTCCCATCACTTCAGGGCAAATAGATGGGGAAACAGTGGAAACAGTGGCTGACTTTATTTAGGGGGGCTCCAAAATCACTGCAGATGGTGACTGCAGCCATGAAATTAAAAGACGCTTACTCTGTGGAGGGCAAGTTATGACCAACCTAGACAGTATATTAAAAAGCAGAGACATTACTTTGACAACAAAGGTCCATCCAGTCAAGGCTATGATTTTTCCAGTAGTCATGTATGGATGTGAGAGTTGGACAAGCTGAGCAGTGAAGAATTAATAACTGTGGTGTTGGAGAAGACTCTTGAGATTCCCTTGGACTGCAAGGAGATCCAACCATTCCATCCTAAAGGAGATCAGTCCTGGGTGTTCATTGGAAGGGCTGATGTTGAAGCTGAAACTCCAATACTTTGGCCAACTCATGTGAAGAGCTGACTCATTGGAAAAGACCCTGATGCTGGGACAGATTGAGGGCAGGAAGAGAAGGGGACAACAGAGGATAGGATAGTTGGATGGCATCACCGACTCAAGGACATGAGTTTGGGTAAACTTGGGAGTTTTTGATGTATAGGGAGGCCTGGTGTGCTGCAGTCCATGGGGTCACAAAGAGTCGGACACAACTGAGTGACTGAACTGAACTGAACTGATTCACTAAGCATTGACGATGTTTCAGACACTGAGCTAGATACTTTCATTGTATTAAAAAAAAAAAAAAAAGGGTTGAGAAAGCCCCCATCTGAGAAAGAGGACAGAAACAGAGCCCAGGCAATGTCTCAACACATTTTACTCACATGGGAAAAGACAAAAACATAGAAAGTACAAATTCACACACCTCTGACATCATAGAGATATAGGAGAGAATGAAGGGGTTGCTGCAGGTAAAACCATCATTGAATCACATTACACAATAATTGACTCCACCGGGAAAGGGGCTGCTGGTGGGACCTGGCCAGCTAAATTATGGCCCTAGAACCCTTGGTGGGAAGAGATTTTTGATAAGCTTTGGTGGACTCAGCCAAGAGGGGTTGAAAAGATGAGATAGACTGTTAAAGCTGTTTTCTTCCAAGAAAAGTCTGATTTCAATCAAAGTCTAGCCTTCACGTTCGACTAATATTTCCCCACATCCCCCAACCTCTGCCAAGAACCAAAAGCATCCTCTAAAACATGGATGTGGACACCCTCTCCGGCTTGGTGAATTTTAGCTGTCCTGGCCTCCCACCTTTTGCCTTAAAGCTGTGTTCCTGTCAGTCTTCCTCCTTCCCCAGCCCCTTCAAACTGAAGGTGGACTTGAACAGTCCTTTAGAGGCCACCTTGAAACCACCTGTGGGCACCATATCCCCAGCCAATCCCTATGTCCAGCCCCAAATCCTAGGAAACCCTTTATCAGCAGGGGCTCTGGGCCTCAGGCCCTACCAGGCAGAAGAGGGGTCCACAGACTATACTGTCATCCAGTCTAGGAGTGTGAGCAATAAAATAACGAGTGGATGAATGGGGCCAGGACAGCCTCATCTAGCTTTACAGCATCCTTGTCCAGGACCCAACAGCAGGAGTGAGGAGGCAGGCCTTCCAGTGGTCACTCAGAGAGGGATAATTCTCTGCCAGCAGGGAGATGTGTGTTGAGCCCACTGGCCTCCTTGTGGCTTGTTGCATGGAGTCTTTGGGGCTTCCCAGGTGGTGCCAGTGGTAAACAACCTGCCTGCCAATGCAGGGGACATAAGAGACCTGGGTTTTATTCCTGGTCAGGAAGATCCCCTGGAGGAGGGCATGGCAACCCACTCTAGTATTCTTGCCTAAAGAATTCCATGGACAGAAAGCCTAGTGGGCTACAGTCCATAGAGTCTCAAAGACTCAGACACAACTTAAGCGACTTAGCACGCATGCATGAAGTCTTTGTTCATGCTCTTGCTTCTTTCTCGAATGTAGAGTCCCACTTTCATCTAGCTTTCACCTCTCATTCATCCATTAGATTCCAGCCTAAGCATCTCCTCCCCAGGGAATCTTTCCTGGCCATTCAGTGTGAGACAGGCTGCTTTCCAGTACCATGTTCCTTTATTTGAAAGGACTCGTTTCGTTTTTGCCAAAAAATGGTCTGTACCGTCAAAGCTATGGTTTTCCCAATAGTCGTGTACAGATGTGAGAAAGTGAAAGTGAAAGTTGTTCATTCGTGTCTGACTCTTTGTGACCCCATGGACTATACTAGAATAATCTGCCTTTCCCTTCTCCAGGGGATATTCCCAACCCAGTGATCGAACCCAGGTCTCCCGCATTACAGACGGATTCTTTACCAGCTGAGCCACAAGGGAAGCCCAAGAATATTGGAGAGGGTAGCCTATCGCTTCTCCAGTGGATCTTCCCAACCCAGGAATCAAACCGGGGTCTCCTGCATTGCAGGCAGATTCCTTACCAATTGAGCTATCAGGGAAGCCCACAGATGTGAGAGCTGGACCATAAAGAAGGCTGAGTGCCAAAGAACTGATGCTTTCTAACTGCAGTGTTGGAGAAGACTCTTGAGAGTCCCTTGGACAGCAAGAAGATCAAACCAGTCAATCCTAAAGGAAATCAACCCAGAGTATTCATTGGAAGGACTGATGCTGAAGCTGAAGCTCCAATACTTTGGTCACCTGATGTGAACAGCCAACCCACTGGAAAAGACCCTGATGCTGGGAAAAGTGAAAGGCAAAAGGAGAAGAGAGTGGCAGAAGATGAGATGGTTGGATGGCATCACTGACTCAATGGACATGAGTTCGAGTGAACTCCAGGAGATGGTGAAGGACAGGGAAACCCGGCACACTGCAGTTCATGGGCTCGTGAACTTAGGCAAGAGTCGGACATGACTTAGGCACTGAACAACAGCATCTCAGTCTGCAAATATTCATTCATTGATGTGATTATTTGGCATCAGTCTCCCACACTAGACTGTATGCTCGATAAGGACAAGGACCTTCTTTTTGCCCAACAACCTTGTCCAATGCCAGACGGGCAAGGTTACTGGACCTTCCTTGTTGAAGGAAGGGAGGAATTCAGAGAGACAAGGAAGAAGTGCCTACATCACCTCAAAATTGACTGGACCATCATCCTGGCCCCAGGGATTTGGGGAAGAAATGACTTGGTGGTTACTGGGTCCACTCTCCAGTTGAAGCAGGAAGCCCTAGCTAAGCATCAACAACTCCTATCTGAAGGCTCCCCATTCACTCAACCCCAGAGAGGCATGTTGAAACATTTATAACTTAATATCCAAAGAGCTGCGTGCTCCTATGAAGAACTGTTGAAACATAAACAAAAATCAATTTTAAAATGCTATAAACGAAGCAACTTTGGCCATATGAGATAGCAGGCCTACAGCTCCTTAGAGAGCACCATCAAAGTAGACTATTAATGCAGAACAAAGGACTCCAACAATGCCAGCCCTACACGTCCTGATCTTTCCCAGACATCGACCAGAGGAACAAGAGGCCTATAAATACCAAGGCTTCCGAAAGTGTTTTCAGAACAGTACTAACATCAGATAAAGAGCTGTGCCAGAGGAAATCCTTGATTCTCAGAACTCCTGGGAGAATGGCTGGATTGTGTGATTTATTGATAAGGCAGCAAACCACAGCAGAGCTAAAATCAGTCACTACCAGTGAATGCAAATAATATGTATTGCAAGATAAACACACACTGAATACTCTCTATAGAGTCTGAAGACTACAGAACACAGATCATTCAGCCTTTCCTAACCAAGCCACCATGGTCACCATGGAAGCATGATGTACCAGGCATTTTGGTGATCAACAGTTACACAGCTCTGCCGCTCTGATGAAATCTCTGGAAAGATCTTAGAAAGGAGACACATACTGCAATTTAAAGAGCAGAGGTTTTGAACTCACAGTGAACTGGACTTAAATTTCATGCCTGCCACTCACCAATTCAGATCAGTTCAGTCGCTCAGTCACGTCCGCCTCTTTGTGACCCCATGAACTGCGGCACACCAGGCCCCCCTGTCCATCACCAACTCCTGGAGTCCACCCAAACTCATGCCCATTGAGACAGTGATGCCATCTAGCCATCTCATCCTCTGTCATCCCCTTCTCCTCCTGCCTTCAATCTTTTCCAACATCAGGGTCTTTTCAGTTACCAGTTTTGTGCTATTAGGCCTCATCTATAAAATGGAAGTGCTTCATAGGGTTATATCAAGGGTTCATTAACTATGGCTCTTGGGCCAAATCTGGGCTACCACCTGTTTTTGTAAATAAAGTTTTATTAGAACACAGCCACACCAATTTTTTTACAGGTTTTGCATAGCTGTTTTCACGCTATAGTGGCAGGATGGTTACAATGGAGACAATATAGTCTAAAATACCTAAAATATTATCTTTGCAGACAAGGCTGGCATCCCTTGGTGTAGCCTGCACACGTGCTATTCCCTACCTGAAATATATTTTCCATCCCCCTTTGTCTAGCCAAGATCATCTCATCCTTCAAGGTCACTTCTTCAGAGCAGCTTTCCCTTATCACCTAGAAGTTAAATCTCATGCTCTATGCTCCCACTATAGCACAACTTTGGATGAGACTCACCACATTTGAAAATACTTGTTTTCTGTCGGTCTTCCTAATTAAACTGTTCACTCTTGACTGTGAGCATCAAGACGACACCTGAATCCTAGGTCCTCACTTAGAAGGTGACAATAAGTATCCTAGTTGAGTTCTATACAATCCTACCACTCCATGTGACTTCCCTATCTTTGGCAGATATTCCTGGCAGTAGTCAAAGTTTTATCTAGTGTAGAAAAATCCTGGTTCAAGTGACAGTCACTAGAATGGAAGAAACGTCAAATTCCTCATCACAATAGTGGCAATATGGGCAATGAACCCACACTGTTATTAGGAATATGCTTAATATCGCCCCAGAATCCCAAAGTCATTTTATCAGCCAATATTTATCAAACATCTGCTCCATGAAGACACCATTTTAGTACTGTGGTGAACAAAGAAATATGATCCAGTTGGTCCATATCTAAGCCAAGGGCTACCTCTGAACTCAGGTCATGAGGCTGAAATTTCATATTGGGATTCCTTTTGGAGGACACCAAGTCCTCCAAACTAGTATATCAGATCCCAGGAAATATGACACCACTTAGTTCAGTTCAGTTAAGTCACTCAGTCATGTACAACTCTTTGCAACCCCATGGACTGCAGCACGCCAGGCTTCCCTGTCCATCACCAACTCCGGGAGTTTACTCAAACTCATGTCCATTGAGTCAGTGATGCCATCCAGCCATCTCATCCTCTGTCGTCCCCTTTTCCTTCCACCTTCAATCTTTCCCAGCATCAGGGTCTTTTCCAGTGAGTCAGTTCTTCGCATCAGGTGGCCAAAGGATTTGAGTTTCAGCTTCAACATCAGTCCTTTCAACGAATATTCAGGACTGATTTCCTTTAGGATTAACTAGTTTGATCTCCTTAATCTCCAAGGGACTCTCAAGAGTCTTCTCCAACACCATAGCTCAAAAGCATCAATTCTTCAGTACTCAGCTTTCTTTATAGTCCAACTCTAACATCCATATATGACACCACTAGATTTGCCTCTAATTCATGAACATATTATCGTGTCTTTATTTGAGCACCAGATGAAAGACAACTCACTTTTAGGGACCATGATGTGTGCAAATATACAACTCTGAATGACAGAATCACACCCACTGTGCCAAGACGGAAGACCAACCCACCAAAAACAAGATTAATAGCACTCATGTCACTCTCACTCCACGTCACATGCTCACTGATAGAATGAAAAGTGGAATTGTCCACACTCTAAATTTTTGTTTCTCTCTCTCACACACACACAAACAAAAAACATATGCTTTGATTTACATAAATTAAACATTCCTGTGGTGTTATTCCACTCTAATCCATTCTTCCCTACCTGGTTATTTACACAGCATGACAAACTATCCCCAAACTCAGTGGCTCAAAGCAACCATCTTACCATGTTCATTCATGACTTTTTTGACTCCAGAATTCAGGAGGAGCTCATCTGAGGATTACAGCTCGGACCTCCTTTGCACTGCAGTCAGAATTTGACAATGGCTATAGTCCTCTGAAAGTTCAATTGGACTGATGTCTGAAATATCTCACTCCCATGGCTGGCAGTGGATGCCGGCAGCAGGTTGAGAACTCAGCTAGGACTGCCAACCAGAGCATCCCTGTGTGTCCTCTGCACGTAGCTTGAGGTTTTTCTCATCCTGGAGGCGGGGTTCTGAGGGTCCCAAGAGGCAGTGGCCAAGAGCAAGCATTTCAATGACCCACTCAGAAGCTGCATGCCTCCTTCTCACACAGCCTCACATAGCACCACTTGTGTACATTCTGTTGGTTCCAAGTCAGAATGGCTAACAGAAGTCCAAGGGAAGGGGAACACACCCCATCTGTCGATGGGAAAAGAACTGTGGCCGTTGTTAATCAGCCACATTCCATATGAATAACCCTTGTTCCCACCCTCATCTTTCCTGAATTCTGAAAATAACATGTCGTTGACTGTTTCGCCTTCTATACAACAAAACCAGTTTTATATATACTATCAGAGGTAGATTTTTGATCAAAAAAGTCAAAATAATCATGTATCCCAAGCACTCTTGGGGCTCAGTCATTACCTCCACACCGGCAAGGCCCATCAGTTCTAATGGAAAAGCCCCAAAAAGGAACCCATGTTACAGTTACCTCACCTGCAGCAACCAGCCTGTTTCCGACCACATAGAAATTTCTCTGTAATCGTCACTAAGTGAATAATAACCACAGCATATTCCCTCCATAGGAAAAGAATACTTAACCCGTGGAGATTATTCTCAAAGTGCTTTCACCTTTTACTGCCAACAGCAGACAAGTGACAAAGGCATCTCTGGCCTGTGGTTTCCCCAAAAGCTGAGACAAGGATTTAGATGCACGGTTGACTGGGGATGTGACCCCTGGGAACATCACAGGGGAATGAGAAAGTGAGACATCTTGGGATTGTCCCACTGAGCAGGTGAGGAGGGCTTCCCAGGCAGTTCAGCAATAAAGAATCTGCCTGCCAATGCAGGAGATGCAAGAGATTCAGTTTTGATCCCTGGGTTCAGACGATCCCTTGGGGGAGGAAATAGTAACCCACTTCAGTATTCTTGCCTGGGAAATCCCATGGACAGAGGAGCCTGGCAGGCTACAGTCCATGGGGTTGCAAGAGTCAGGCATGATGGGACAACAGAGCACGCCACACGCTCTGAGGGGTGAGGAGGTGGGGGAATTTATTCACCGACTCCTGTCCCACTCTGCTTGAGGTCACTCCTGGGGCATTAAGTCCCCGGCCCTCCCAGCTTGCCACACATTTGAACCGAGCCCCCTCCTGACACCAGAGACTACCCTCAGGACGAAATACACAGGAGCCTGTGTATAGAAATACATAGATGCCTGCCCTGCAGGCATCTCCAGGGTGGGATGGGATGGGTGGACTTGACCCCCCGCCGTGTCTACTGTTCTAGTCTAATAATTCTTTGAGCTTGATCTCAGTTAATCCCCAGAACAACTCTGCCGTTATCATTGCTTCTTCTGTTCATGTTGGCGCCATCTCCATTTTACAAAGGCAGAAACTGAGGCTCAGAGAGGGTAACTGCCTTCATGGCCACACAGCATGACACAGGCTGGCCCAACCCTAACTTCTAAACTGCACTGAAAAGCCCAGAGAGGGTGAGTGACGTACCCAAAACCAATAAACATCCGCGCCACAATCATAGATAAAAGCAAGCTCACCTCTCTGCTGCCGCTGCTTAGATAGATACTTCAGTCATGTCCAACTCTTTGTGATGCTGTGGACCACAGCCCCCAAGCTCCTCTGTCCATGGGACTCTCCAGGCAACGATACTGGAGTAGGTTGCCATGCCCTCCTCCAGGGGATCTTCCTGACCCTGGGATCGAACCCGTGGTCTCTTACTTCTCCTGCACTGGCAAACGGGTTCTTTGCCACTAGCGCCACACCTCTGGCTATCATCATATTGTTCTTGCAGTCCTCTCCCACTGAGCCCTGTGCCGTGCAATGCAAAGCCGAAGGAGCTGCTTAACTCAAAACATCTGCATGTTCTTAGCCCCAGCAAAGCAGACGATACATGCTGTAAGTCAAAACACGCAGCATCTGTACTGTACATTAGGACTCCCCCCAAGGGGACCACTCTCTCTGCCCCCAACTGTGTGGAAACAACCCAGAAGGAATCTCCTCAGAATCAGAGTGTACTTTGGATCCACAGAAGAGAAGGGGCCGGGAACACACAGACTCAGCCAAGCGCGGCTCCATCGAGGGCTGTGTTCTTCCTGGAATTCTACTTAAGAGCCGTAGCCCTGGCTCAAACCCAGAAACAAGCAACCTAAACGAAATAGCCGAGCAGCGACCTGAGCCAGGGGATGACTGTTTACTAGAAGGAAGCTGGAGCCTGGAGAGGGGCTCTCAGGGAGGTGGGGAGGGTGGGGGGCGGACGAGGGAATGCCCTCAGACAGGAAGATGGATGGGCAGTTGTAAATCAAGTCCGTCAACAAAGATGGAAAAGAATGAACCCTTTTTAACCGTGATAAAATTTCCAATCCCGAAATACCTCTTATCACACCCATTATCAAGGTGAGAATTTTACAATCAGTCATTTAAACGAAGTCACACAGCTAAGGAGATTCGAGTCTAGATTTAACTACTCATGAATGTAGGTCAGACTCCAGAATTACTTCCTTTACACCCCGTTGAGCACCTACAGAATACTAGATCACGTGAACACTCCCAGCAGCTAGGACTGTACTCTGCTACCTGATGTGGGCCCAGGACTTTGCACAGTGCCTGGCCCAGAGTAACACCATCTGAAGTGGCCCAAGACCTCACACGCAAAAGGAAACGCACGTGGCTGTCACTGGAATGGTTGTCACAGAGGGCAATCAGGAAAAAACCTCTCTGGGCTGCTTTCACAGGAAGACAGAGCTGGAAGGGGGCACAGGAATAGGAACTGCCATAGTGAGGAGAGAAGGAGTCCAGGTAGAGGCATGGAGACCCAGGCTCAGGGTGGACACAGCAGAGTCAGGGGACCAGAGTAGACCAACATTGGCTAGAGTTTGTGGTTTATACCCAGCCAATCTTAAAGGAAATCAAGCCTGAATTTCATTGGAAGGACTGACGCTAAAACTGAAGCGCCAATATTTTGGTCACCTGATGCGAAGAACTGACTCACTGGGAAAATACCCTGATGCTGGGAAAGATTGAAGGCAGGAGGAGAAGAGGGTGACAGAGGATGAGATGGTTAGACAGAATCACTGACTCAAGGGACATGAACTTGAGCAAACTCTGGGAGATAGTGGGGCACAGGGGAGCCTGGCGTGCTGCAATCCATGGGGCCACAGAGAGTTGGACATGACTTAGTGACTCAACAACAAGAGAGAAACAGGAGAGAAGTGTAGAAAGGTTGTCTATAATCATTTTTGTACTTGAATGTCAGATTACAGACTTTGGAAGGTTTAGTAAAAATTATGACTGAAGTCTAGTGATTTCTTCCTACATGCCAGACACCATCCTCACAATTTACAGCAGGATTTCTCTACCTTAGCACTAGTGACATTTGGGCCAAATGATGCTTGGGTGTAGGAGACAGTCCTGTGCACTGTAAAAAAAAATCTTAGCAGCACCCTCAGCTCTACCCACTGAATGCCTGTAACACCCTCCCACCCACCTACCCCCATGGTGGTTGTTCAGTAGCCCAGTCTTGTCCCACTCTTGTGACCCCATGAATGCCAGGCCTCCCTGTCCCTCACCATCTCCCGAAGTTTGCCCAAGTTCATGTCCATTGCACCGGTGATGCCATCCAGCCGTCTCATCCTCTGACGCGCCCTTCTCCTTCTGCTCTCAATCTTTCCCAGCATCAGGGACTTTTCCAACAAGTCGACCGTTTGTATCAGATGACCAAAATACTGCAGCTTCAGTATTTTGCCCCTACGCCTGTAGTGACAACCAAAAACAACCCCTGATGTCACCAAATGTCACCATCTCATCCTCTGACGCGCCCTTCTCCTTCTGCTCTCAATCTTTCCCAGCATCAGGGACTTTTCCAACAAGTCGACCGTTTGTATCAGATGACCAAAATACTGCAGCTTCAGTATTTTGCCCCTACGCCTGTAGTGACAACCAAAAACAATCCCTGATGTCACCAAATGTCACCAGTTGAGAGCTGCTTTACGTGTATTAAGTTATTTGCTTTTTACAACAACTCTGTAAGGCAGGTACTATTATTATCTGTATTTTAAGGGTGAGGAAACTGAGGCACAGAGAAAGTTATGTAACACATCCTAGTTCACTGGTTTTGTAAGGGGCAGAGTTAAGACACTGAATCAAGACAGATTCATTTGGAGCCCATGACTTTCCTCACCCATGCCTCATTTAACATGTTGAAAGATTAAATTTAAAAAATGCAAAATGTAGTAAGCACTGTGCTTGCAAGCAATTAAATAGAAATCTGTATGAAGACACATGACCACCAACAATACTATGCAAAAAACAATAACATAGGTTTAAATCAGAGGGGTGAAATTATGGGAGTTTCATTTATTCCTTAATAATGTTGTAATTTTTAAATATNAAAATGCAAAATGTAGTAAGCACTGTGCTTGCAAGCAATTAAATAGAAATCTGTATGAAGACACATGACCACCAACAATACTATGCAAAAAACAATAACATAGGTTTAAATCAGAGGGGTGAAATTATGGGAGTTTCATTTATTCCTTAATAATGTTGTAATTTTTAAATATAAGTGGGAAGTTTGATGGACTCCAGGCAATCATTCTAACCTTATTTCTCCATCCATTCCCATGAATAATTGGCTGAAAACAGTTCATTCTCACTAAATCTGAGGTTCAGCTCAAATATTATTTTTTTCCTTCATAAAAAGCTTAAAAAAGAGTCGAGCATATAATGAGGGCTCTATAAACGGAAACTATTGTTATCTCATTTACAGATCAAGAAACTAAGGCAATGGAGACTCAAGTTTCTGGCTTGCATATGTTCTTTCTACCATTCTGCCACCTGAATGATTTACCAATCAGGTAACTGTGAGAAAGAAGGGAATCAGTGGCCAAAGCAAAAGGTTTGGACCCAAGTCAGCTGGTTTCTTGGAGAAGGAAATGGCAACCCACTCCAGTGTCCTTGCCTGGAGAATCCCAGGGACGGAGGAGCCTGGTGGGCTGCCATCTATGGGGTGGCACAGGGTCGGACACGACTGAAGCGACTTAGCAGCAGCAGCTGGTTTCAGGGTCCACCTGAACCCCATAGACAGAANCCCACTCCAGTGTCCTTGCCTGGAGAATCCCAGGGACGGAGGAGCCTGGTGGGCTGCCATCTATGGGGTGGCACAGGGTCGGACACGACTGAAGCGACTTAGCAGCAGCAGCTGGTTTCAGGGTCCACCTGAACCCCATAGACAGAACTAAGTGGACCTCCCTGGGCCCTGAAGGCTCTGATATCTTGTGCTTTGCTGCCCTCTGCTGGTTAAAGGCACCACTGCTGGGAATGAGCTTTTGCCTCAGGACGGGTAAGAGAAAACCAGTCTGCTTTTTGATGTAAAATCTTCCTAATATCTAGGTTCGTGCCCTATTTCGCAATTTTTTACACAGAGGAGCAGGAATGGCAGCGATTCCATGTCTGAGAGAAACAAAAGCTTTAAAGGAAGAATATTTAAAAAGGAAAGTAAAACCCTAATCCTGACGTTCCTAGGAGCAAAAGGATATTTGGAGCTCTGTCACATCCATTCCCTCATTTAGCCCAGTTCTGGCAGGACAGCAAGGTGGAGATGCCATCTAGCCATCTCATCCTCTGTCATCCCCTTCTCCTCCTGCCTTCAATCTTTTCCAACATCAGGGTCTTTTCAGTTACCAGTTTTGTGCTATTAGGCCTCATCTATAAAATGGAAGTGCTTCATAGGGTTATATCAAGGGTTCATTAACTATGGCTCTTGGGCCAAATCTGGGCTACCACCTGTTTTTGTAAATAAAGTTTTATTAGAACACAGCCACACCAATTTTTTTACAGGTTTTGCATAGCTGTTTTCACGCTATAGTGGCAGGATGGTTACAATGGAGACAATATAGTCTAAAATACCTAAAATATTATCTTTGCAGACAAGGCTGGCATCCCTTGGTGTAGCCTGCACACGTGCTATTCCCTGCCTGAAATATATTTTCCATCCCCCTTTGTCTAGCCAAGATCATCTCATCCTTCAAGGTCACTTCTTCAGAGCAGCTTTCCCTTATCACCTAGAAGTTAAATCTCATACTAAAATACCTAAAATATTATCTTTGCAGACAAGGCTGGCATCCCTTGGTGTAGCCTGCACACGTGCTATTCCCTACCTGAAATATATTTTCCATCCCCCTTTGTCTAGCCAAGATCATCTCATCCTTCAAGGTCACTTCTTCAGAGCAGCTTTCCCTTATCACCTAGAAGTTAAATCTCATGCTCTATGCTCCCACTATAGCACAACTTTGGATGAGACTCACCACATTTGAAAATACTTGTTTTCTGTCGGTCTTCCTAATTAAACTGTTCACTCTTGACTGTGAGCATCAAGACGACACCTGAATCCTAGGTCCTCACTTAGAAGGTGACAATAAGTATCCTAGTTGAGTTCTATACAATCCTACCACTCCATGTGACTTCCCTATCTTTGGCAGATATTCCTGGCAGTAGTCAAAGTTTTATCTAGTGTAGAAAAATCCTGGTTCAAGTGACAGTCACTAGAATGGAAGAAACGTCAAATTCCTCATCACAATAGTGGCAATATGGGCAATGAACCCACACTGTTATTAGGAATATGCTTAATATCGCCCCAGAATCCCAAAGTCATTTTATCAGCCAATATTTATCAAACATCTGCTCCATGAAGACACCATTTTAGTACTGTGGTGAACAAAGAAATATGATCCAGTTGGTCCATATCTAAGCCAAGGGCTACCTCTGAACTCAGGTCATGAGGCTGAAATTTCATATTGGGATTCCTTTTGGAGGACACCAAGTCCTCCAAACTAGTATATCAGATCCCAGGAAATATGACACCACTTAGTTCAGTTCAGTTAAGTCACTCAGTCATGTACAACTCTTTGCAACCCCATGGACTGCAGCACGCCAGGCTTCCCTGTCCATCACCAACTCCGGGAGTTTACTCAAACTCATGTCCATTGAGTCAGTGATGCCATCCAGCCATCTCATCCTCTGTCGTCCCCTTTTCCTTCCACCTTCAATCTTTCCCAGCATCAGGGTCTTTTCCAGTGAGTCAGTTCTTCGCATCAGGTGGCCAAAGGATTTGAGTTTCAGCTTCAACATCAGTCCTTTCAACGAATATTCAGGATTGATTTCCTTTAGGATTAACTAGTTTGATCTCCTTAATCTCCAAGGGACTCTCAAGAGTCTTCTCCAACACCATAGTTCAAAAGCATCAATTCTTCAGTACTCAGCTTTCTTTATAGTCCAACTCTAACATCCATATATGACACCACTAGATTTGCCTCTAATTCATGAACATATTATCGTGTCTTTATTTGAGCACCAGATGAAAGACAACTCACTTTTAGGGACCATGATGTGTGCAAATATACAACTCTGAATGACAGAATCACACCCACTGTGCCAAGACAGAAGACCAACCCACCAAAAACAAGAATAGCACTCATGTCACTCTCACTCCACGTCACATGCTCACTGATAGAATGAAAAGTGGAATTGTCCACACTCTAAATTTCTGTTTCTCTCTCTCACACACACACAAACAAAAAACATATGCTTTGATTTACATAAATTAAACATTCCTGTGGTGTTATTCCACTCTAATCCATTCTTCCCTACCTGGTTATTTACACAGCATGACAAACTATCCCCAAACTCAGTGGCTCAAAGCAACCATCTTACCATGTTCATTCATGACTTTTTTGACTCCAGAATTCAGGAGGAGCTCATCTGAGGATTACAGCTCGGACCTCCTTTGCACTGCAGTCAGAATTTGACAATGGCTATAGTCCTCTGAAAGTTCAATTGGACTGATGTCTGAAATATCTCACTCCCATGGCTGGCAGTGGATGCCGGCAGCAGGTTGAGAACTCAGCTAGGACTGCCAACCAGAGCATCCCTGTGTGTCCTCTGCACGTAGCTTGAGGTTTTTCTCATCCTGGAGGCGGGGTTCTGAGGGTCCCAAGAGGCAGTGGCCAAGAGCAAGCATTTCAATGACCCACTCAGAAGCTGCATGCCTCCTTCTCACACAGCCTCACATAGCACCACTTGTGTACATTCTGTTGGTTCCAAGTCAGAATGGCTAACAGAAGTCCAAGGGAAGGGGAACACACCCCATCTGTCGATGGGAAAAGAACTGTGGCCGTTGTTAAGCAGCCACATTCCATATGAATAACCCTTGTTCCCACCCTCATCTTTCCTGAATTCTGAAAATAACATGTCGCTGTTTCGCCTTCTATACAACAAAACCAGTTTTATATATACTATCAGAGGTAGATTTTTGATCAAAAAAGTCAAAATAATCATGTATCCCAAGCACTCTTGGGGCTCAGTCATTACCTCCACACCGGCAAGGCCCATCAGTTCTAATGGAAAAGCCCCAAAAAGGAACCCATGTTACAGTTACCTCACCTGCAGCAACCAGCCTGTTTCCGACCACATAGAAATTTCTCTGTAATCGTCACTAAGTGAATAATAACCACAGCATATTCCCTCCATAGAAAAAGAATACTTAACCCGTGGAGATTATTCTCAAAGTGCTTTCACCTTTTACTGCCAACAGCAGACAAGTGACAAAGGCATCTCTGGCCTGTGGTTTCCCCAAAAGCTGAGACAAGGATTTAGATGCACGGTTGACTGGGGATGTGACCCCTGGGAACATCACAGGGGAATGAGAAAGTGAGACATCTTGGGATTGTCCCACTGAGCAGGTGAGGAGGGCTTCCCAGGCAGTTCAGCAATAAAGAATCTGCCTGCCAATGCAGGAGATGCAAGAGATTCAGTTTTGATCCCTGGGTTGAGACGATCCCTTGGGGGAGGAAATAGTAACCCACTTCAGTATTCTTGCCTGGGAAATCCCATGGACAGAGGAGCCTGGCAGGCTACAGTCCATGGGGTTGCAAGAGTCAGGCATGATGGGACAACAGAGCACGCCACACGCTCTGAGGGGTGAGGAGGTGGGGGAATTTATTCACCGACTCCTGTCCCACTCTGCTTGAGGTCACTCCTGGGGCATTAAGTCCCCGGCCCTCCCAGCTTGCCACACATTTGAACCGAGCCCCCTCCTGACACCAGAGACTACCCTCAGGACGAAATACACAGGAGCCTGTGTATAGAAATACATAGATGCCTGCCCTGCAGGCATCTCCAGGGTGGGATGGGATGGGTGGACTTGACCCCCCGCCGTGTCTACTGTTCTAGTCTAATAATTCTTTGAGCTTGATCTCAGTTAATCCCCAGAACAACTCTGCCGTTATCATTGCTTCTTCTGTTCATGTTGGCGCCATCTCCATTTTACAAAGGCAGAAACTGAGGCTCAGAGAGGGTAACTGCCTTCATGGCCACACAGCATGACACAGGCTGGCCCAACCCTAACTTCTAAACTGCACTGAAAAGCCCAGAGAGGGTGAGTGACGTACCCAAAACCAATAAACATCCGCGCCACAATCATAGATAAAAGCAAGCTCACCTCTCTGCTGCCGCTGCTTAGATAGATACTTCAGTCATGTCCAACTCTTTGTGATGCTGTGGACCACAGCCCCCAAGCTCCTCTGTCCATGGGACTCTCCAGGCAACGATACTGGAGTAGGTTGCCATGCCCTCCTCCAGGGGATCTTCCTGACCCTGGGATCGAACCCGTGGTCTCTTACTTCTCCTGCACTGGCAAACGGGTTCTTTGCCACTAGCGCCACACCTCTGGCTATCATCATATTGTTCTTGCAGTCCTCTCCCACTGAGCCCTGTGCCGTGCAATGCAAAGCCGAAGGAGCTGCTTAACTCAAAACATCTGCATGTTCTTAGCCCCAGCAAAGCAGACGATACATGCTGTAAGTCAAAACACGCGGCATCTGTACTGTACATTAGGACTCCCCCCAAGGGGACCACTCTCTCTGCCCCCAACTGTGTGGAAACAACCCAGAAGGAATCTCCTCAGAATCAGAGTGTACTTTGGATCCACAGAAGAGAAGGGGCCGGGAACACACAGACTCAGCCAAGCGCGGCTCCATCGAGGGCTGTGTTCTTCCTGGAATTCTACTTAAGAGCCGTAGCCCTGGCTCAAACCCAGAAACAAGCAACCTAAACGAAATAGCCGAGCAGCGACCTGAGCCAGGGGATGACTGTTTACTAGAAGGAAGCTGGAGCCTGGAGAGGGGCTCTCAGGGAGGTGGGGAGGGGGGGGGCGGACGAGGGAATGCCCTCAGACAGGAAGATGGATGGGCAGTTGTAAATCAAGTCCGTCAACAAAGATGGAAAAGAATGAACCCTTTTTAACCGTGATAAAATTTCCAATCCCGAAATACCTCTTATCACACCCATTATCAAGGTGAGAATTTTACAATCAGTCATTTAAACGAAGTCACACAGCTAAGGAGATTCGAGTCTAGATTTAACTACTCATGAATGTAGGTCAGACTCCAGAATTACTTCCTTTACACCCCGTTGAGCACCTACAGAATACTAGATCACGTGAACACTCCCAGCAGCTAGGACTGTACTCTGCTACCTGATGTGGGCCCAGGACTTTGCACAGTGCCTGGCCCAGAGTAACACCATCTGAAGTGGCCCAAGACCTCACACGCAAAAGGAAACGCACGTGGCTGTCACTGGAATGGTTGTCACAGAGGGCAATCAGGAAAAAACCTCTCTGGGCTGCTTTCACAGGAAGACAGAGCTGGAAGGGGGCACAGGAATAGGAACTGCCATAGTGAGGAGAGAAGGAGTCCAGGTAGAGGCATGGAGACCCAGGCTCAGGGTGGACACAGCAGAGTCAGGGGACCAGAGTACACCAGCATTGGCTAGAGATTGTGGTTTATACCCAGCCAATCTTAAAGGAAATCAAGCCTGAATTTCATTGGAAGGACTGATGCTAAAAACTGAAGCGCCAATATTTTGGTCACCTGATGCGAAGAACTGACTCACTGGGAAAATACCCTGATGCTGGGAAAGATTGAAGGCAGGAGGAGAAGAGGGTGACAGAGGATGAGATGGTTAGACAGAATCACTGACTCAAGGGACATGAACTTGAGCAAACTCTGGGAGATAGTGGGGCACAGGGGAGCCTGGCGTGCTGCAATCCATGGGGCCACAAAGAGTTGGACATGACTTAGTGACTCAACAACAAGAGAGAAACAGGAGAGAAGTGTAGAAAGGTTGTCTATAATCATTTTTGTACTTGAATGTCAGATTACAGACTTTGGAAGGTTTAGTAAAAATTATGACTGAAGTCTAGTGATTTCTTCCTACATGCCAGACACCATCCTCACAATTTACAGCAGGATTTCTCTACCTTAGCACTAGTGACATTTGGGCCAAATGATGCTTGGGTGTAGGAGACAGTCCTGTGCACTGTAAAAAAAAATCTTAGCAGCACCCTCAGCTCTACCCACTGAATGCCTGTAACACCCTCCCACCCACCTACCCCCATGGTGGTTGTTCAGTAGCCCAGTCTTGTCCCACTCTTGTGACCCCATGAATGCCAGGCCTCCCTGTCCCTCACCATCTCCCGAAGTTTGCCCAAGTTCATGTCCATTGCACCGGTGATGCCATCCAGCCGTCTCATCCTCTGACGCGCCCTTCTCCTTCTGCTCTCAATCTTTCCCAGCATCAGGGACTTTTCCAACAAGTCGACCGTTTGTATCAGATGACCAAAATACTGCAGCTTCAGTATTTTGCCCCTACGCCTGTAGTGACAACCAAAAACAATCCCTGATGTCACCAAATGTCACCAGTTGAGAGCTGCTTTACGTGTATTAAGTTATTTGCTTTTTACAACAACTCTGTAAGGCAGGTACTATTATTATCTGTATTTTAAGGGTGAGGAAACTGAGGCACAGAGAAAGTTATGTAACACATCCTAGTTCACTGGTTTTGTAAGGGGCAGAGTTAAGACACTGAATCAAGACAGATTCATTTGGAGCCCATGACTTTCCTCACCCATGCCTCATTTAACATGTTGAAAGATTAAATTTAAAAAATGCAAAATGTAGTAAGCACTGTGCTTGCAAGCAATTAAATAGAAATCTGTATGAAGACACATGACCACCAACAATACTATGCAAAAAACAATAACATAGGTTTAAATCAGAGGGGTGAAATTATGGGAGTTTCATTTATTCCTTAATAATGTTGTAATTTTTAAATATAAGTGGGAAGTTTGATGGACTCCAGGCAATCATTCTAACCTTATTTCTCCATCCATTCCCATGAATAATTGGCTGAAAACAGTTCATTCTCACTAAATCTGAGGTTCAGCTCAAATATTATTTTTTTCCTTCATAAAAAGCTTAAAAAAGAGTCGAGCATATAATGAGGGCTCTATAAACGGAAACTATTGTTATCTCATTTACAGATCAAGAAACTAAGGCAATGGAGACTCAAGTTTCTGTCTTGCATATGTTCTTTCTACCATTCTGCCACCTGAATGATTTACCAATCAGGTAACTGTGAGAAAGAAGGGAATCAGTGGCCAAAGCAAAAGGTTTGGACCCAAGTCAGCTGGTTTCTTGGAGAAGGAAATGGCAACCCACTCCAGTGTCCTTGCCTGGAGAATCCCAGGGACGGAGGAGCCTGGTGGGCTGCCATCTATGGGGTGGCACAGGGTCGGACACGACTGAAGCGACTTAGCAGCAGCAGCTGGTTTCAGGGTCCACCTGAACCCCATAGACAGAACTAAGTGGACCTCCCTGGGCCCTGAAGGCTCTGATATCTTGTGCTTTGCTGCCCTCTGCTGGTTAAAGGCACCACTGCTGGGAATGAGCTTTTGCCTCAGGACGGGTAAGAGAAAACCAGTCTGCTTTTTGATGTAAAATCTTCCTAATATCTAGGTTCGTGCCCTATTTCGCAATTTTTTACACAGAGGAGCAGGAATGGCAGCGATTCCATGTCTGAGAGAAACAAAAGCTTTAAAGGAAGAATATTTAAAAAGGAAAGTAAAACCCTAATCCTGACGTTCCTAGGAGCAAAAGGATATTTGGAGCTCTGTCACATCCATTCCCTCATTTAGCCCAGTTCTGGCAGGACAGCAAGGTGGCCAAAAGGGCAGCAGCCCTCGAGGCAGAAGAGGAGCTCCAGGTTCCTGGAGGGCAGAGAAAGCCAGTATCAGGGCGCGCGCGCACACACACACACCTATTCTGACATGCTCAGAAACGGGCTCAGTCGTTTTTAGAAATTCCAGTGCCCTTTATGGTTGACACTTCACATCAAGAAAGTGTTAAACAGTTTGTGAACAAGGCCAGCGGAGCATCACAATGGTAGAGGAGTTAACATCTATTGAGAGTTGGCCTCGGCACATCACATCCCTAAAAGTAGGAACTGGGGCTTCCCAGGTGGGACAGTGGTAAAGAATCTGTCTGCTAATACAGGAGGTGCAAAAGACATGGGTTCAATCCCTGGGTCGGGAAGATCCCCTGTAGGAGGAAAATGGCAACCCACTCCAGTATGCCTGGAAAATTCCATGGACAGAGCAGTCTGGTGGGCTCCAGTCGAAAAGAGGGGACATGACTGAGCTCGCATACACAAACTTTCCCCATTTTGCAAAGTTCTGAGAAATGTTTCCCCTGTCACACAGTCGAAGGGTGGCCAAGCTGTGCTTCCCCCAGGACCTGCCTTCCTCCAGCCCCTGTACCTGGCGGAGACGTAAGCCCTCTGGACCTGAGACTTGCCAGCCACAGCAAAGGAGGGGGTCAGCAGAGTTGACCCACCCACACTATCAGCCACTCCAGCTTGGAAACAAAATCTTTCAGCCTTTTCAGCGGCAGCCTCTGCTGCTGCCCATCATGTCAATGTATGCCAAAACCAATACAGTACTGTAAAGTAAAATAAAGTAAAAATAACAATTTTTCTTTAAATAAATAAATAAATAAATTTTTTAAAAAAAGAAAATATTACGTCTTGGAAAGGGAAAAGCTGGACACTAAAGACAAAAGCAGATTAGCGTTCCTGGGGTGACTTGGTTGCTCTGAATCATTAGGATGAAAAAAAGCATCTTGCCATCTGGTTATTAGCTTGGGGCTACGGTGTCAAGCCTGTCTCCTTCATCCTAACCTCCTTAGGAAAACACGGCCATGGGTGGTCCAGATGGCCAGAGGCCTGCACACAATGAACAGAGGCTGCTGATTCTCACGTGACCCCTCTGGCCACAGGAAATCCTCCCATGCAGAACTACATTCAACCAGATTTTCCTCCCAGTGAATGGCCAGTTGGGGAGTCACAACTTCAGGGAGGAAAGCACTGGAGGGCCTCAGGACCTGTCCATCTACCACTTCCCATCTTTTTATTCATGAGCTGGAATGCCCACCCTGGGCTGTGTCTGCCTGCCCGCCCCAACCCCACTCCTCTCTCCAGGGCCTCGGAGATGCAGGTCCCTAACCAGAGAAAGAGACACTCTGCGAACAGGCTCTTTTTCTGTCTCAAGTTGTATCCATCCTTCCTTCACTCTTTCTGATCCCTGACAGAAGCTATCACTAGAAACATCCTTTTGTTAGATTTAATACAGCAATGCGGGGATCTCCCACTCACCCCCACAAGGGGACCCCCCCAGACTTTGGCAGGAGGGGATATCCCAGGCACAGAGGCCAGAATTCACACTGAGTAAGCGTGGGTGTGATCACCCGGATTCTTCAAACCACGCCTCCACTGGGACTTCTAACAGGCTCCTAGGACAACTTCAGCTGAGTCCTGCCAACCACTGTGTCCCGAATGTCTTCCTAATCACACTCAGAATTGAGAGCTAGAGCTGATTTTTATAGAACAAATTGGCCTTCCCTGGTGGCTCAGGTGGTAAACAATCTGCCTGCAATGCAGGAGACCGGAGTTCAATTCTCGGGTCAGAAAGATCCCCTGGAGAAGGAAATGGCAACCCACTCCAGTATTCCTGCCTGGAGAATCCCATGGACAGAGGAGCCTGTTGGGCTACAGTCCATGGGGTCACAAACAGTCGGACTTGACTCACCAAGACACACACCCATAATAAAACAAAAGATGGGATCCACTGATATTTAAGGTCAGGGTACATATTCCAAATAAACATGATCAGGACCTAACCTCTCTGAGCCTTGTTTCCATCACAGGTAAAATAAAGATGATCAAAGAACTCTAAAACTGAAACCACTTTAATGATTAGCAGAATAACCCCTGGAACCTGGGAATTCGGTAGGTTATATGCCAAAGTGGGGAATTAAGGTTGCAGATGGAACTACCAGAGTATTATACAGGATTATCTGAGTGGGTCCAATGCCATCACTCCTTAGAGTGAGGGAGGCAGGAGAATAGACTCAGAGGAAAAACCATCAGAGAAGCAGTGTCACTGGCCTTAAAGGTGGAGGAAAAGAAACCATGTTTAAAGGGCAGCTGCTAGAACTGGAAAAATAAGGAAATGAACTTTCCCTTAAAGCCTCAAGACAGGAATGCCACTCCGCTGACACACTGATTTTAGTCCTCTGAGACCTGTGTCTGACTTCTAACCTACCGAACTGGAGAATAACAAATTTGTGCTGTTTTAAGAATAAAAAAGGGGTAACTCTTAAAAGGGGGCTTGTGATGATTAAACAAGCCCTGATGCATTTGCCTGATCCATGCATGTGTGGGTGCTCAGTCACTTGTGTCTCACTCTTTGTGACCCCGTGGACTGCAGCCCACCAGGCTCCCCTGTCCGTGGGATTCTCCAGGCAAGAAAGCTGGAGTGGGTTGCCCCCTTCCAGGGGATCTTCCTGACCTGGGGATGGAACCCTCATCGCTGGCCTCTCCTGCACTGTAGGCAGATTCATTACCCTCTGAGCCATCTGGGAAGCCCTTGTCTGATCTATAGTAAGTGCTTAGTAAAGTTTTTGTTCTTACATGAATACGGATATTAATACTGATTTTATTACTGTTGTCAGTTGAGATAATTGATATATAGTGACATTAATATCTCAGAGGTCAAAGCAGAGCTCATATACACCTTTGAACCCAAAGACATACATCCAGCTTCTCGTCTATGAGAGGTTCACAGCCTCAGCACTGTTGACCTTTGGGGCTGGGTGACTCTGTTGGGAGGGGCCGTCGTCTGCACTGTAGGATGTGGAGAACACCCCTGGGCTTCAGCCACTAGATTCCAGAAGCACCTGCCCTCCAATGGGGACAACCAAAAATGCCTGCAGACGTTTCCAGGTGTCTCTTGGGGGGCGAGATTGCCCCTGGCTGAGAATCGCAGGATCTATCACATCCTGGGCCAATGATCCAATTTCTTTCTTTTATTCTTCATAATATCATAAGATGATCTATTCAACCACACATATGATTGAAGCTCATTGTTTTCAAGTTTGCCGGGTCCCCAACTGCAAGTTTCCATGAGCACAAGCAATATCTCTGACCTAAAACAGAATTTCTTACCATTCTTGGATCACAGACCTGCTAGCCCAGATCTACTTCATATTAATTCAGTCTGCTTTAAGCAAAAATCAAGAATCAAGATTATAGTCTGTATCGATCTTTTCTTAACAGCTTTATTGTCCTTCATTTAATTAAGTTGAATTTCAAAATCATTTTAGCAAGAAGCAGGAGGTAAAATCCCCATGTATATATGTGTCCATAGACACACAAATACCCATCATAGTAAAGCCATCAATGCCAATTCTGTTCTAAATTCTGTTTAGAATAGCAATGACTTTAGTTCTTAACTTCAGCTTTCTTGAGTGGCAAGAGGGGGGAATTCCATTTATTGTTCGAATGATGACAGATTACTTTCAGTGTTGGCTCCCTGTATTCCCACAATACCGCGGTCAGTGCTTACAGGTGAAGATGCTGATCCCCTCAAGCCTGCCTCACTGAAGAAGTGGCTAAGGGAAGCCACGGGGTGTGACGCAAACTGAGAATATAAAGACCCGGGGGCTATTAACAGGCTGCTAGAGAAGAAGAACAGAAGCAACAGCAAGAGTCACAGAAGATCAACGAGAAGTAGGACAAACATCCCAGAATCAAGAGACCGAGGGGCCTGGCCCCAGCTAGGCGCCGTGAATTCAGGGAAAGGGGCTGCAGGTTCTGGCCAGAAGCTCTGTCAGAGAACAAGTAAGCACACAGCTGTTTTAACGTGAAACTGAAGAGTCACATCCCCACCCCACAGAAAAGACCCTTTCAGGGCCTGTGAAGGTGAGTGTGATCAGCTGGAGGGAAACAGGGAGGAACCAAGCAGAGACGCCAGGTGAATGCTGCCATCATTCCAAGCCAGCACCTATGGTTCACCTGCTCGCGTGCACTTTTCACCCTGAAGTCTGTCCTGCTGTTGTGAACACTGACCTATTCACTGACACTGTTATTACTGGGTGACTCATCACACAGGAGAGGGGGGAAGAGGAAGAAACAGACCGGCATGACCATCTAAGAAGAAGAAAGCCATGCTCCCTGAGCTCCAGGGAGAGCAGAGATGAAAACAGGGATGCTTCCTGTTGGTTTAGTCATAGCACTGCAAATGCTAAGCGGGGCCACCTGTGTGACTGTTTGCCTGGTGTGGGCCAGAGATCGTGGGAATGGGGCTCAGAAGAAGCACTTTGTGGGAGGGGGGCGCTGCCTAGCTTTGAAACTGAGTAGCTAGACAACCCTGGGTGGATTGTGTTTCTTCTCTGAGTTGTAATTTCCTTATCTGTTGGAGTCAGGTAGGAGCACCTGCCTGGAGTAACTTGTGAGGTGTCAAGGAGAGAGAACTGTACAACAGGCAGCCTGCACACTACCTTGGTTGAAGGAAAGTCTTGGGCCTTCCTCTATCATTAAGGCAATAAGACTGGATTTAGAGGGCCTTATACCTTGATTCCCAGTCCATGGCAGAGTCAACTGGTCAACCATTCTACTTGAGGCGACCCCTCACTTACAGATTCTCTCCTTATCGTCTTTCAATTCTGAGAAGCTCCCTCTGTCTTGCTGGGTTATTGGAAATCTACTTTCCCAGAACAGTGGCTTGCTTTCTACATCAAAGAAAGAAATAAAACCCAATTCCATCCCAATACTCACTACTATCAGGCCTGAGAATCCCACTGCAGTCCAAATCTAGTTTCTCCACTCTTCCCACCCACTTCCTTGCCAAAGATTCAAAGATGCAAGAGCTTCTACCAGCCTAGCCAGGATGCACTTTTAGGTACAGAAGAGAAAGACCAGTTTCCCTACTGGCTGATGCTCCTAAGCATGATATTCTGAAAAATGTGGTGCATTTGGTTAAGCACATCCCCCTCCCATCTCTATGGGTCCAGGAGTAACCACAAGGGACATTTCATCCATATGTTTCTCATTCAGTCGAATGTAACGCACTAAAACACTGCAAAGCAGTGCAGGGCCAAGATGGGTTTGCGTGCTATATCGTTTGTTTTTTACTCCAGAAGCAGTAAATTACATTTTCCTGAGAGCAAACTATCTCAACCCTCAAAATATTTACCCTTGAGCCAAGCACAGAATCTCCACACTGTACCATGGTTAAATCATGCAGAAACTTATCTACAAAACAGACATAGAGTTACAGATGTAGAGAACAAACCTTATAGTTACCAGGGGGTAGGGAGTGGGAAGGGATAAATTGGGAGATTGGAATTGACATATATACATTTTATATATATAATACATAACAAATAAGGACTTACTTATATAGCACAGAGAACTTTACTCAATACTCTGTAATGGCTTATATGGGAAAAGAATCTAAAAAAGAGTAGATAAATGTATAAGTGATTCACTTTCTGTACATCTGAAATGAACACAACATTGTAAATCAACTACACTCCAATAAAAATATCTTTAAAAATCTCTGTCAGCTTTGGAAGAGCGGGGATTCTCCACTAAGTTGTTTGAAAAAAGCATTTCTAATAATTATAGAGCACCCACTTGCCCAGGTATATCTTCCTTCTTGTGTGAAATCCTCACCTTTGGGGATAAAGTGTTGTTGCATAAAAGACATATTTACAACCATGTAAATAATAACTAGAGTGGAATTTTAAAGTTGGAAAAAGAAGTGTGTTTCCATAATAAAAAGTACAGAACACAGAATATGTGAAACATCCTCTTGATGCTTAGGAATGTACAGAAGATGCCTTGATTCTCAAGCAGATGGGGAAATACATCAGGGTTCCTGTGGAGTGCAACATGTTTATGTTCATCAAAAGAGGAGTTGAAATTCACAAAACACTGAAACAGGAGAGAAATATTACCTTATGTCTTCCTCCACCAATCTTAAATGTGTTTGATGTTGATCAGCTTGTTTCTTGCTTCTTAGTTTTGCAGTTAAGCCTGCAAAACTTGACTTCCAAGGAGAGAAATATTACCTTATGTCTTCCTCCACCAATATTAAATGTGTTTGATGTTGATGAGCTTGTTTCTTGCTTCTTAGTTTGGCAGTTAAGCCTGCAAAACTTGACTTCCAAGTGGGGGATTATTGTTCAAAAGTCCTGACCTTTATTAGTTTAAAGGTTGTCCTATTCTAGAGACAAAGACATAGAGAACAAATGTATGAATACCAAAGAGGAAAAGGAGGAGGGATGGGATGAACTGGGGGACTGGGGCTGAAGATACACACTAGTGATGCTACGTGTAAAATAGGAGTTTCCCCAGTGGTAAAGAATCTGCCTGCAATGCAAGAGAGGTGGATCTGATCCCTGGGCTGGGAAGATCCCCTGAAGAAGGAAATGGCAACCGTCTCCAGTATCCTTGCCTGGAAAATCCCACTGACAGAGGAGCCTGGCAGGTACAGTCCAGGAGGTGGCAAAAAAGTTGGACACAGCTTAGTGACAACAGCCACAGAAAATAGATAACTAATGGTAACCTACTGTATTGCATAGGGAGCCCTATTCAGTGCTCCATGCTGACAGAATGGGGAGGAAATCCAAAAAGAGGAGATAGATGTACACATATAACTTATTCATTCTGCTGTACAGCAGAAACTAACAACATTGCACAGCAACTATACTCCAATAAAAGCAACTTTTTTAAAAAAAAGACCTTCTGATTTCTATCTTCACTTTTAATAGTCTGATATCAGATTGGATCTTTAGTCTCTGCTCAAATATAAATTCTTTTTGCCTTCCTTAAAAGTAAAGTTCAGTTCAGTTCAGTCACTCAGTCGTGTCCAGCTCTTTGCGACCCCATGAATCGCAGCACGCCAGGCCTCCCTATCCATCACCAACTCCCAGAGTTCACTCAGACTCACGTCCATCGAGTCAGTGATGCCATCCAGCCATCTCATCCTCGGTCGTCCCCTTCTCCTCCTGCCCCCAATCCCTCCAAGCATCAAAGTCTTTTCCAATGAGTCAACTCTTCGCATGAGGTGGCCAAAGTACTGGAGTTTCAGCTTTAGCATCAGTCCTTCCAAAGAAATCCCAGGACTGATCTCCCTTAGAATGGACTGCTTGGATCTCCTTGCAGTCCAGGGGACTCTCAAGAGTCTTTTCTAACACCACAGTTCAAAAGCATCAATTCTTCAGTGCTCAGCTTTCTTCACAGTCCAACTCTCACATCCGTACATGACTACTGGAAAAACCATAGCCTTTACTAGATGGACCATTGTTGGCAAAGTAATGTCTCTTCTTTTGAATATGCTGTCTAGGTTGGTCATAACTTCCCTTCCAAGGAGTAAGCGTCTTTTAATTTCATGGCTGCAGTCACCCTCTGCAGTGATTTTGGAGTCCCAAAAAATAAAGTCTGACACAGTTTCCACTGTTTCCCCATCTATTTCCCATGAAGTGAAGATGTGTATAAGAGACAGCCCTTGAGCCAAGCACAGAATCTCCACACTGTACCATGGTTAAATCATGCAGAAACTTATCTACAAAACAGACATAGAGTTACAGATGTAGAGAACAAACCTTATAGTTACCAGGGGGTAGGGAGTGGGGAGGGATAAATTGGGAGATTGGAATTGACATATATACATTTTATATATATAATACATAACAAATAAGGACTTACTTATATAGCACAGAGAACTTTACTCAATACTCTGTAATGGCTTATATGGGAAAAGAATCTAAAAAAGAGTAGATAAATGTANGTTATTGATATTTCTCCTAGCAATCTTGATTCCAGCTTCTGCTTCTTCCAGTCCAGCATTTCTCATGATGTATGTACTCTGCATAGAAGTTAAAGTAAACTTAGTAGGAGGAAAAAAACAGGAGTTTTTAGAGCCGATGAAGATTCAGGCTCAGTTCAGCCACTCCCTCATTTGGACAAGTTCTTCAATATTGGGAAACCTCAGTTGCTATACATGTCGAATCCTCACCACCCTCTACTTTGCTTCCAGTGCCAGAGAATTTATTCATCATCTTAACACCTTTAAAAATGGAGCTCCCCAAAAGGAGATGGAGTTGAACCTTAAAATAGATTAAATCAAAGGTTTGAAGCAAAGGCAAAGAGCCCAGACCCATTAGACTCAGCAGACGAAAGTCAAATTTCCCCATCTTTACATGGTCTCTCCTGGAGTTGACGGCACTTAGATACCACCGCAGGACTTCCCCAGTGGCTCAGTAAAGAATCTGCCTATAGTGCAGGAAATGTGGACTTGATCCCTGAGCCAGAAAGATCCCCTGGAGAAGGAAATGGCAACCTAGTCCAATATTCTTGCTGAGAAAATCCCATGGACAGAGGAGTCTGGTAGGCTACAGTGTGTGGGGGTGCAAACAGCTGGACACAACTGAGCCCACATACAGATACCACTGCCTTGGTTTACTGTTGTTGTTGTTTACTTGCCTTGTCATATCTGACTCTTTTCGACGCAATGGACTGCAGCCTGCCAGGCTCCTCTGTTCATGGGATTTTCTCAACAAGAATACTGGAGTGAGTTGCCATTTCCTTCTCCAGGGGATCTTCCCAACCCACAGATTGAACCCGAGTCTCCTGTGTCTCCTGCATTGCAGGCAGTTTCTTTACCTGCTGAGCTGTGGTTTATTAAATAATAGGAAACCAGGAAGGGACAGACAGATTGGGGTAGTGGGCACAATACTACCCCTTCCCGCCAAAGATGTCTACACCCTAATCCCTGGAACCTGTGAATCTGTTACCTCACATGGCAAAGGCAATTTGCAGATGTGATTAAATTAAGGACCTTGAGAGAGGGTGAGTATCTCCGATTAGCTGGTGTATACAAGATAATCACCAGGGTCCTGACAAGAGACTGAAGGAGTCAGGAGAGCGAGAGAAAGGTTTGGAGACATGCTGATGCTGCTTTTGGAGATGCAGGAAGAGCCAACAAGCCAAGGAGTACAGGTGGCCTCTAGACTTTATAAAAGACAAGAACATAGATTTTGCCTTAGGGCCTCTAGAAGGCGCCCAGCCTTGCCAGAATCTGGACTTTAGCCCCGTATGACTCACTTTGGACTTCTGACCTCTAGAGGGCTTCCCAAGTAGCATGGATTTGTTCAGTCGTGTCCGACTCTTTGCGACCCCATGGAGTATAGCCCACCAGGCTCCTCTGTCCATGGGATTCTCCAGGCAAGAGTACTGGAGTGCGTTGCCATCCCAAGTAGCATATTGGTAAAGAATCCACCATCCAGTGCAGGAGACTCAGATTCAATCCCTGGGCTGGGAAAGAGCAAGACACGGCTGAAGCAATTTAGCACGCACAACCTCCAAGACTGTAAGAGAATACAAATGTGTTGTTTTAAGGCACTGAGTGGGTGATAATGTGTTACAGTGACAATAGGAAGCTAATACAGTTGGTATATGAGAGCTTTGTGCCACAGGACAGGCCATGTCATGTCTTCATTCACCATCATTCCAGGGGTACTGAGGGAGCAGGACAGTCGGGGGCGGTGGTCTATCCTCATGAGAAAGCCTTTAGAGAGGGCCTGACAAGCTCTTCATAATCCAGATTCCTCTTTGTATTAGTTATCTATTGCTGCATAACAGATAGCCCCAAAACACAGCCACTTAAAACAATGCACATGTACTATGACAGTTTCTGTGGCTCAGGTGTCCAGGCACAGCTTAGCTGGGCCATCTGCTTCAAGGTCTCTCACGAGGCTGCACAGAAGGTGTCACCCAGTACAGGCATGTCAAGTATCTCAAGGTTCAACGGGGAAGGGTTGGTCTCCAAGCCCATTTCAGTTTTTGCTGGCAGAACTCAGTTCCTCAGAGACTGTTGGACTGAGGGTCTCAGCTCCTTGCTGGCTGTAGGCCAGAGGCAGCTCTTGGTCTCTTATTGCAGGGGTGGGGAGGGGACCTCCCCAGCATGGCAGGCAGCTGGCTTCATTAAAACCAGCAAGAGCCAGCTGCTGGCAAAATGGAAGTCATCATCTTTTGTAACCTAATCATGGAGGTAACATTCCATCACCTTAAATGTATTTTATTCATTATAAATGAATCACCAGGTCCCACCAGCACTTGAGGGACTTGAGGGAGGGCATTACACAAGGGCATGGATACTCAAAAACAAGGGTCACTTGGCACCATCTCAGAGCCTGCCTACCACACTCTATTTCCAGGGAAGCCAGCCAGACAGCACTTCCCAGTCCCCCGGGGGTGGCCATCTGACTGCGTTCTAGCAACAGAACATGAACAGAATGAAATTTACCATTTCCAGAGGCCTTTCTCCTTCAACCAGCGGGATGGATACAGGCAGCGTGACCTTGGAAACAGCATGTGGAAAATGGATGAACCAAGAGATGGAAGTATAAGCTGCTGAATCAGAGCTGAACAAGAAGGCACTTCTTGATCAGGAACACCCTACTGGACCTGAGATCAGCAGAAAGTCACCTTGTATCATCTTTGAACCATTATAAGCTTGGGGATTATTGCTGCTAGTTTAATCTTCTCTAATATCTTGGAAGGTTATGGGTAGAAAGTGTCATAAGGATGAAGGACCAGCAGTTTGTGAAAGAGACAAACAGTGAGACTAGGAGAGACTAAGAGAGGGAGATTCACATAACTGAGCTCAGTGAACCTCCTTCCATGATAAACACATACAATCCACATACAACCCTTTTCCAAATATTTAATATAAAATCTATCTATCTATTCTCCCCCCTTTAAAAAAATATGAAACGCTTGATGTTTGTGTATTTATTGTGAAAAAATGTTGATAGGGAGCGTTGGGGCTGGTGGCACAGATGGCAAAGAATTTGCCTGCAAAGCAGGAGATTCAAGTTCGATCCCTGGGTCAGAAAAATCCCCTGAAGAAAGGAATGACTACCCACTCTAATATTCTTGCCTGGAGAATCCCACAGAGGAGCTTGGTGGGCTACAGTCCATGAAGTCGCAAAGAGTCGGACATAACTGAGCGACTATCTAAGCATGCACACACATACACACACACACACACACANCCTGGGTCAGAAAAATCCCCTGAAGAAAGGAATGACTACCCACTCTAATATTCTTGCCTGGAGAATCCCACAGAGGAGCTTGGTGGGCTACAGTCCATGAAGTCGCAAAGAGTCGGACATAACTGAGCGACTATCTAAGCATGCACACACATACACACACACACACACACACACACACACACATCCCACCATAGAGCAAGACAGAGGGGAAAAAAAAAACAAACAGTGCAGAAAAAAAAGTAGGACATTGAAGACAAGAGAAGTAAAGAAGTCACACATAATGAAAATTCCAGACGGCCACTGACCGTAGGGTTTGGATCTATTTCAACTAAATCTCAAAGAGAGGCAACATAGTCCTAAATGACAGCTGGGATTGATGCAGCAAAACTTCAATAGAGGAAAGAGAATAAAGATCAAGAACCAGGTTAATTCTAGAAACATGTAGACATGCAGCAGTCTGTCCTTAAGAAATAAGAAATAGCAACCTTCCTGGTGGCCCAGTGCTTAAGACTTCACCTTCTAAGCCAGGTTTGTGGGTTCAAACTCTGGTTGGGGAGTTAAGACCCCATATGCCTTTGGCCAAAAACAAAACAAAACAGAAGCAATACAGTAAAAAATTTAATAAAGACTTTTTAAAAAAAAAAGTGGTCCACATTAAAAAAAAAAAAATCTTAACAAAGAAGCAGCAGAGCTTGGCCCAGGTTGACCTAGGTTAATGACTTCAATTGTTGCTACTGAAAATTTCAGTGAATGCGCCTGCGATTAATGATCACAGGGTGAAGTGAGGACCTCAGTGAAAGGGTTTTATTCCAGGAAAATGCCCTCAAGAATATGTTACCTCTAGACTAATTGACTTCAGTCCAGTTCAGTTCAGTTCAGTTCAGTTGCTCAGTCGTGTCCGACTCTCTACTCTCTCCATGAATCACAGCATGCCAGGCCTTCNAAAAAAAAAACAAACAGTGCAGAAAAAAAAGTAGGACATTGAAGACAAGAAAAGTAAAGAAGTCACACATAATGAAAATTCCAGACGGCCACTGACCGTAGGGTTTGGATCTATTTCAACTAAATCTCAAAGAGAGGCAACATAGTCCTAAATGACAGCTGGGATTGATGCAGCAAAACTTCAATAGAGGAAAGAGAATAAAGATCAAGAACCAGGTTAATTCTAGAAACATGTAGACATGCAGCAGTCTGTCCTTAAGAAATAAGAAATAGCAACCTTCCTGGTGGCCCAGTGCTTAAGACTTCACCTTCTAAGCCAGGTTTGTGGGTTCAAACTCTGGTTGGGGAGTTAAGACCCCATATGCCTTTGGCCAAAAACAAAACAAAACAGAAGCAATACAGTAAAAAATTTAATAAAGACTTAAAAAAAAAAAAGTGGTCCACATTAAAAAAAAAAAAATCTTAACAAAGAAGCAGCAGAGCTTGGCCCAGATTGACCTAGGTTAATGACTTCAATTGTTGCTACTGAAAATTTCAGTGAATGCGCCTGCGATTAATGATCACAGGGTGAAGTGAGGACCTCAGTGAAAGGGTTTTATTCCAGGAAAATGCCCTCAAGAATATGTTACCTCTAGACTAATTGACTTCAGTCCAGTTCAGTTCAGTTCAGTTCAGTTGCTCAGTCGTGTCCGACTCTCTACTCTCTCCATGAATCACAGCATGCCAGGCCTTCCTGTCCATCACCAACTCCCGGAGTTCACACAAACTCACATCCATCGAGTCGGCGATGCCATCCAGCCATCTCATCCTCTGCCGTCCCCTTCTCCTCCTGCCTCCAATCTCTCCCAGCATCAGAGTCTTTTCCAATGAGTCAATTCTTTGCATGAGGTGGCCAAAGTACTGGAGTTTCAGCTTTAGCATCATTCCTTCCAAAGAACACCCAGGGCTGATCTCCCTTAGAATGGACTGGTTGGATCTCCTTGCAGTCCAAGGGACTCTCAAGAGTCTTCTCCAACACCACAGTTCAAAAGCATCAATTCTTTGGCGCTCAGCTTTCTTCACAGTCCATCAGTAGCTTTATTCATGTTAGCAATAATTTTGAGCAGCATTAAAATTTGATTATGTCAACATACCATCTTACAATTTTTAGCAAATGAAAATGTTCACAGCATATCGCAACTCTTGATCAACTGCAGCAATTCACCTAAATCTTCACCTCATGACTTCTGGCAACTCCTCAAGTTGTAACGGATCATGAAAGGAAGACATCTGACCCCAGAAACCGTCAAATCCAACCTATAGAGCATTTGAGATGACTTCGGAAGATGGCTTTCAGATGTGTTTCAGCAAGCAGTGTCAAGGTGGGAAGGTTGTGCAGGGTCTGAAGGAAAGGCCTTGGAAGGAGATTAATCACGTGTCCATTGTTCTATCAAATGGATTTATTCCATCAGTCATCAAATTTGTCAGTCACACCTATTATAGGAAGGAGTTGATGAAAGGCAGGCAGGGTTGCTTATTTGAGTGGAAAATAACAGATGCAAAGCAGAGCTCATCCCGTTACTTCAGAAGAGGTGGCTCCCAATGGCCTAGCAAGGACCCATATGCTGATTTTGGCATGTATGCCATCTAATCTTTCTGTGCATTTTACCCAGAGACTAAAAATAGAGATAGAGATGAGAGAGAGATAAAGATGAGAGAGAGAAAGAGAGAGACCAAGACAGAAAGAGAGATACAGAGACAGAGTGACCAATCCATGATAAGGAAGATGGACATCCGTGGGGAAGAGTCTGCAGTGAGGGCAAGAGGACAGGATGACATCACTGTTGTCAAACAGTCTCACAAAGCATTTCACTACAATCACTAGATTGACAATCAATTTCACATCACCCAATTACTATTTAGCATCACCCAATTTACAGCCTATCTTCTCCTACTCTCTGCCTTACAAGCTTTCCTGCTCCCTTTAGCCACAGTAGAACAGTCTTCTGTCCTACCATCTTCTTCAGCCCTGTCCTCTACACCCTCAGTTCATAAAACTCAACTGAAATAGGTGAGGCATGCCATTTGCCTTTAGATTTAGGCATGGTCTGGTATAACACTGATATGCAATCATCGCTATTTCTGTTTGTAATTTACACCCTTCTTCTTTTCCTTTGTTTTAATGTCAGAGCTCAGTTTTAACAACCATCACAGTACAAACATCCTCTATTCATCCATGTGCAGAGAGGGTTTTATTGGTAGTCTGTACACCTTTCGAATCTTCTTTACTGTCCACCACTCTCCAAGACAAAGGTCCGCATTAACTTTCTCGGTTTGGTCAATCATATCAAACTTGACCTTTTTTAGGAAAAAAAGAAAAACACATTCTGGAACCTATAGATCCTAAAGCGGTCCTTCACTGGAATGTCATATCTGAAGCCACCAACTCTCCAAAGAAATAAGACACCTAGAGAACAACTGAAGATTAGACTTCCTTTATTTTAACTCCAAGTCACCTAAGAGTTAAGCATACTGAAGTGCAGAGTTGTGAAAGAAACAAAATAGTGGCCATCTGCACATCATTCACTATTCACTTATTCAAAATCACTTTATGGGTGACCACACTAGGTCAGGGGACACAATTCCTCTTCCTGAGGTATTCGTGTTTAGTGAGAGAGACCTTCAAGAACAAAGGAAATGTTAACTAGAAGGAGCAGAGGGCAGGAATGTCCGAACAAGTTTTCCCTGAGGGACATCCATGCTGACACTGATAACTAAGTATTGGCACCCAGGCAAAAGTGAAGAGTCATTTTATGCGGCGGGAACAACATGTGCAAAGGCCCTGCAGTGACAGGGCCAAGAGAATGAGGCGCTCAGTGTTCAGTTCAAGCTGTCCAGAGTATGACACGGGTGTTATATCAAGGCCAAGACTGAAGGGCTAAGCAGGTTCCAGATTACAGAATTTTTGGCTTACTTGGTTTGAACTTCATCCATTTCAATTTGCATGAAGAATTTTCTGGCAGAGTATCACTTGGTACAGGGAGAGCAAGTAGAAGTGTAAGAATGAATAGAACAAAGGCTGCCGGACACTTGAAAGCAGAGAAAGAAGAAAATATTCCAGGAGAGAATTTGAAAACTCTGAGAAGCATCTCCCAGGAGCCAGTTTTGGTGACCTTAAACCGAGAGCAGGTCCCAAAGTCTGGCGGGAAGACATGGGATCCAGATTGTGTGCAGGAACTTCCCTCATGGTTCAGTGGCTAAGAATCTGCTTTGCAACGCAGGGGATGTAGGTTCAGTCCCTGGTGGAGAAACTAAGATTCCACATGTCAAGGAGCAACTAAGCCCTCACACAGCAACTACTGAACCCAAGCACCACAGTGAAGAGCCCACATGCTGCAATAAGACCCAACACACCCAAAAGTAAATAAATAAATAAATATTGTTTAAAAGCAGATTGTGTGTAAAATTTAAAAGGAGCCAGAATGCCCTTCATGGCTTCAGAGATCTGCTGGTAATGCTGCCCTAGGGGAGTAGTTCTCACCAGGCTCCTCTGTCCATGGGATTCTCCAGGCAAGAATACTAGAGTGGGTTGCCATGCCCTCCTCCAGGGGATCTTCCTAACCCAGGGAGAGAACCCATGTCTCCTATGTCTCCTACACTGGCAGGTGGGTACTTTACCACTAAGGCCACCGAGGAGAGTGGGGAACCCAGTAAGTGTTCCCTTTGTATCACTTGCCCACTGCAGGGCAGAAGGGCAAAATCTAAGAGAGCAGGAAGAATACAACATTTTCCCAGGAGGACGAGCTCATGCTGCCTCTGGGGGCTGGCTCCCGGATCTCCCGGACTCTCTCCAGGACCCTGCTGGCACAGCCTGTCTGAGGGACTTGTTAAGCAAGAGGAAGTTCCCACAAGAACTACGAGGAAGAAAAACCCAACGCAGGGTGCTGAGTGGAAGAATTTATGGCTCATCAACTCTCCATCCTCTATTGAGATAAATGTCCCCAGCATGGCTCACACAAAGGCCTGCTCCACACCACCGGATTGAAAGTGATGTAAAATTAAAAAGCTCTTTTTCAAAGATCTCATTCCAGAAAGCCAAAGCCAAGTAAAATACGCGTTTACTTCCAAGATGAATGCCTGGCCTGGCAAGCGTTCCCACTCTCCAGCTGTACATTGGGGTCTCTTGTCTTGGTGCATTAATTGACTTTTAAACCCAAACTTTATTGTTTCTAGTACAGAGAAATGCCCCCCACACACATTTAAAAGCAATGTGTATTCCGTATTCCTTCGCATACGGAATGCAGTGACAGCTTGGGGTCTGAGAAGTTTCAAAGTCAAAAGAATATTTTCTGTTAACCTCTGGCAATTCTAGGGGTAGGCTGTATTCCCCAGATAGGGTATAAATCAAGAACACCAGAACACCACACATGCAGGAAGGCTGCCTTTGGGCCTGAATTCCAGCTCTGTTGCCTACTAATTGTGTGCTCTTAGAAACTCATTTACTTTCCCGAGTCTTGATTTCCTTGTCTTTAATGGAGGTGTCGACTTTTAAAAAATGCACGATGTAAGAATTGTAGGTTAAGTTTTATTTGCAGCAATATGAAGTCTGCAGCCAGGGAGACGGTACCTCAGAGAGCTCTGAGAAACTGTTCCAAACAGGCAGAGGGGACGGACAGTATATATGTGATTTTGGTAAAGGGGGAGTACGTGCAAGCAAGCGCATATTTTGTAGAAAGTCTGCTAGCTAGTCTCATGAAGCTTCTGCTAGTCACAAGAAATAATCATCATCATGAAGGATTTTAGTGCCTTTCTAGATAGGAGGAGATATAAGAATTGGGACCATAAAATCAGCTCCTGAAAATTTCTAACTATCTGAGGACCTGTCCTGTCAGTTTTCCCAGGGCACAGAGCACTTCGTTTCTCCTCTCCACCCTGAACTCCTTCAGGGGGTGTTGAAGGTCAGCCACTGCAGCAGCACATGATTTAGTCCGTGTAGGGGTAGACGGCAAGCACCTGTGGCAAGTGCCAATTTGTGGTTGACAGAAGTGATAATGATCTTGGAGTAATTGTGAGGCTTAAACAAACAAAGCAGTGTTGGTGCCAGACAGAGGACTCGGCTCACCAAGACAGCTCAACACACGGGGCTTGCCAGTCAGCAGATTAGCCATTCCTCTGCCATGAAAAACCAACTGGCAAAGGCAGCGGTGAGAAGACCCTGGAAGGTCATAGTTCACACTGGGTTCTGATTCCCGTGGGCTCACCCATCTTCACAGGTGTCTCCCACCCCACTGGCACTCAAGGAAAAAGCAAATGGACAGAAAGTTCAAGAATAAATGAGAATGCTATCAATCAATAGATACAATTCCTTGCTCACTATATGTCACTCAAGCTGCTACAACAAAATACCTTAGTCCAGGTGGCTTAAACAACAGACACATTTCTCCCAATTCTGGAGGCCAGGAAGTTCACAATCAAGGCGCCACACATGTATTGGGCTGGCCAAAAAGTTCATCTGGGTTTTTCCATGACATTCAGGTACAGAAAAACCTAAACAAATTTTTGGGCCAACCCGATAATCCTTGGTAAAAACCCTCTTCCTGGCTTACAGATGGCCATCTTCTTGCTGTATGCTTATGTGGCAGAAAGGAAACTCTGGTGTCTCTTTCTCTTTTAGTAAGAACATTAATCACATCACAAGGGCACCATCCTTATGAACTCATCTAACTCATCAATTCCCAAAGGCCCCACCTCCTGATACCATCACACTGGGGATTAGGACTTCAACATACGAATTTGAGGGGAACACAAACATTCAGTCCAGAGTACTACACATTCAGGTATCACTGCTGCTAAGTCGCTTCAGTCGTGTCCGACCCTGTGCCGACCCCACAGACGGCAGCCCATTGGGCTCCGCCATCCCTGGGATTCTCCAGGCAAGAACACTGGAGTGGGTTGCCATTTCCTTCTCCAGTACATGAAAGTGAAAAGTGAAAGTGAAGTTGCTCAGTCGTGTCCGACTCAGCGACCCCATGGACTGCAGCCTACCAGGCTCCTCCGTCCATGGGAGTTTCCAGGCAAGAGTACTGGAGTGGGATGCCATTCACTGTCTTAAATCCCAAGCTCATATGCAAAGGTCATAAAGGTTAACACAAGAAGAGCCCTGCTGTGTGACTGCCCACCTGAACCCTTCCTCCATCCCTCCCACAGAGAGATATCCTAGCAGACAGTCAGAGGGAATTCCAGATGCATTCATGAAATTCATGTTTCTTTTTATACGTCAGCTCAACCCTGGGTAGTTATTCCGATGTACATTTTACATCCTCTCCCAGCCTACACCTTCCCCTGCACTCCCCTTAAACACTGATGGAAAGAATGACAGAAGTTCCTGGGGTAAAATCATATGGAGGGCTAGAGTGGGTTGAGCTCATGGTGTTAGGGTTCACAGGGTTTGGCAGAGTAAGCAAGAGCCTTTGGGTTCATTCTTGCCCATCCCAAAACCTTGGTTATAAAGAAAATAGACCAGAGCCTAGCTCACATGATAGGAACTCAATACAAGTTTTAAACTAAGCTGAATTGGACAATGGTTTCCAAATGAGATCTACTGAAATATACATACATGTGCGTGCATGTGCACACACACATATAAACATGTATACATGCTCCAATATGTATGTCATTTAAAAGGAATTTGATACTGATAATGTTACAGTGTGGATAAAAGCTTGAAAACATTATGCTAAGTGAAACAAGGCACACATAAAAGGTCGCGTATTGAATGATTCCATTTAATGAAATACCCAGAATATGTAAATCCATAGAAATAAAATGCAGACTGGAAGTTGCCAGGGACTGGGACGGGGCTTGGGAATGAGGAGTGCCTGCTTAATGGACATGGGTCTCCTCTGGAGTGATGACAATGTTTTGGAAATAGATAGTGATGGTGGTATCTGCATAGCATTATAAATGTATACTAAATGCCACTACGCTGTACTTGAAAATCACTGATTTTCTATTATGTGAGTTTCACCTCAACTGAAAAACGAACGTCTCCAGCCTATGCTTTTAAGACCTAGAATAGGTATTCCTAGGTTCCCACACACACATCCTGCTTCCTCCTCAACATTCAATAGTCAGCTCCTTACACAGCAGCTACGCATCTGCCAAAGAATTGGACACGACTGAAGCAACTGAGCAGGCATGCATGCATACAGTGAAAACAAAGATCATTCAGTCTCCATCTAGCATGCTGATCCAACCAGTCCATTCTGAAGGAGATCAGCCCTGGGGTTTCTTTGGAAGGAATGATGCTAAAGCTGAAACTTCAGTACTTTGGCCACCTCATGCAAACAGTTGACTCATTGGAAAAGACTCTGATGCTGGGAGGGATCGGGGGCAGGAGGAGAAGGGGACGGCAGAGGATGAGATGGCTGGACGGCATCACCAACTCGATGGACTTGAGTCTGAGTGAACTTCGGGAGTTGGTGATGGACAGGAAGGCCTGGCGTGCTGCGATTCATGGGGTCGCAAAGAATCAGACACGACTGAGCGACTGAACTGAACTGAACTGAGCATGCTGATTGAAAATTACATTTCAGTTGATAGATTCAAAAAGCCCCTTTCAGTCTTGCAATTCAATATTGGTAATATTGTGTCAATTTTAGTATTGTGGTGAAATCTGAGCACACCTCTCTGAAATGTGTTTTATGTATGAGATATAAGATTTCAAGCTTTTAAGTTTGCTTACACACTTTCTGTGCCAGATCCCTAGGACAAGTTTAATCATGAGACTACCTCAGTCCCTGACTTTTGTGTCAGGACACCTGGCAAGTCAGTCAACCCAGTTGGATAGGAATATTCCTGGAAGACTTCTCAGCTACAGGAGAGCCAGTGAAAACAAAACCATGCACTGAAGTGACTTCAAGCTACATAAATACACCACATGAAGCAGGCCCGGATGCAATGCCAAGTTATTTTCCCCCAGGTATTTCCCAAGACTGGAGTGAGCTGCCATTCCCTTCTCCAAGGGATCTTCCTGACCCAGGGGTCGAACACACTGCTGTTTCTGGAATTATCCACCTTAGACATTATCCATTTTATTTGTATTGTTGGAAACAAAAATCTTGTTTTTTTCCACCATTGACTCATCCTGTTCCTTCCTCCTCCCTACATTCCCTCCACACCCAAGAGATCCTCATCAGACCTAGAAGACAATCTACTTTTCCTTACTTGCAAGGCCCTCCTTGATCTAACCCCAGTGGTCCTCCCTGATCTCGGGTCCTCATCTCTCCCACTTGCCCACCACCACCCAGCCACCTTTGCCAGCCTTCTTGTTTCTTAGAAAGGCTAAACTTGCTTCTGTCTTGAGGCATCTGCCTGGGAACTTCCTCCCCTTCCTTCCCATACTCAATCCTAAACATTTGCTTTCCTAGCTTGGCTGTATTTGAATGTGTATTCTTCCCTGTCACTCTATTGTGTTATTTATGTGGGCATGCATGCTTAGTCGTTCAGCCCTGTCCGACCCTTTGTGACTCTGTGGACTGTAGCCCACTAGGCTCCTCTGTCCATAGGATTCTCCAGGCAAGAATACTGGAGTTGCCATTTCCTTCTCCAGGAGATCTTCCCAACCCAGAGATCAAACTCACATCTCCTGTGTCTCCTCTGCAGACAGATTCTTCACCCGCAGAGCCATCAGGGAAGCCCCATATTTCTCATACATTGACTCTAATTTTTCTTGGGACAAGTTGACATTCTCATTCATTCAACAAATATTTCCAGGCCTTAAGCATCACTGACTCAATGGACATAAACTTGAGCAAACCCCAGGAAGACAGTGAAGGACAGGGAAGCCTGGAGTGCTGAAGTCCACGGGTCGCAAAGGGTCAGACACGACTTAATGATTGAACAACACAACAGTAGATCTCAGTGCAAGGAATATAGTTTACTGAACATGGGAAGCCTTACAGTCTCATGGAGAAAATGAGGAAAGGGTAATGAGCATGTGATATGATGAGCATCCAGATGAGAGAAGTTCATGGGAAGAGTTGAGAAAGTCCTACTCCAGGACCACATCCCAGAAAAAATGCCCCTTCCCCTGAAACTTGAAGGATGAACACAGACAGCCCAGCAAAGTGGAAAAGGACAGGGGAAGAGTGTTCCAGGCCAGGGAAAATCAAGTTCAAAGACAGAGAGGAAAGGGATAGAGAGTCATACAGTTGAGGTGTTGACATAGGCCAGATAAATCTTCAGTCTTAATTCCTCCCTGGAGAAATGAAACCTATGCATTTCCCAGCATGTTGTTGGCAGTGATCACTTATTAATATGTGAGCCTCCAATGAATAACAGCCCTCGTTATCAATACACTATGAAACGAAGTAGACGACATTACTGAATACCAAGAATGTACCTTTGCAAGGATGAGACCCAAATTTTAGTGAAATAAGGTATCCCTACAAATTAGATGATCTCACAAATTAAGCAGCTTGTCTTTAGGAAATAAACCATCTCACTGACTGTGATTCAGCCTAGCAGTTCTTACCTATCAGGAATTTTACCTGTGATGCAATAATACTGATACTATTAGTAGTAGAAGGTACTGATTTCCAAGTACTTGCATACCACTTTCTCTATCTTTACAATAACTTCTTGGGGGAGGGATAGATGGGGAGTTTGGGATCACCACGTACACACTGCTGTATTTAAAGTGGATAACCAATAAGGAGGGTTCCCCATTGGTTCAACGGTAAAGAATCCTCTTGGCAATGCAGGAGATGCCAGAGAAGTGGGTTTGATCCCTGGTTTGGGAAGATTTCCTGGAGAAGGAAATGAAAACCCACTCCAGTATTCTTGCCAGGAAAATCCCATGGACAGAGGAGCCTGGTGGGCTATAGTCCATGAGGTCACAAAGAGTCAAACATGATGAGCATACACACAACCAACAAGGACCTACTATAGAGCACAGGGAACTCTGCTCAATCTTCTGTAACAACCTAAATGGGAAAAGAATTTTTAAAAGAACAGATACATGTACACGTATCACTGAATCACTTTGCTGCATACTTAAAACTAACACAACATTGTTAATCAACTATTTTTCCAATATATTGATAAAATAAATTTTTTTAAAAATTCTACAAGGTGAGTGTTATGATCCCTCTTTTCCACTTGGGGAAACTTGGCTCTGAGAAGCTAAATTATCTCCTTAAGGTCACCCTGCCAGAAGGGATCAAGTCCAAATAGTCTTATTTAATGTCCAGTCCATGATACCAGTTGGTAAAGCAGGACGTCTAGATTCCCCCATTAATTTTTCTTAAATTCTTCAAGAGATGGGAATACAGACCACCTGACTTGCCTCCTGAGACATCTGTATGCAGGTCAAGAAGCAACAGTTAGAACTGGACATTGGAACAACAGACTGGTTCCAAATCAGGAAAGGAGTATGTCAAGGCTACATATTGTCACCCTGCTTATTTAACTTATATGCAGAGTATATCAAGCAAAATACCAGGCTGGATGAAGCACAAGCTGGAATCAAGATTTCCAGGAGAAATATCAATAACTTCAGATATGCAGATGACACCACCCTTATGGCAGAAAGCAAAGAGGAACTAAACAGCTTCTTGATGAAAGTAAAAGAGGAGAGTGAAAAAGCCAATTTCAAAGTTGACATTCAAAAAATAAAGATCATGGCATCCAGTCTAATCACTTCATGGCAAATAGATGGGGAAACAAAGGAAACAGTAAGAGATTAACTTCTTGGGCTCCAAAATCACTTCAGATGGCGACTGCAGCCTTGAAATTAAAAGACGCTTGCTCCCTGGAAGAAGAGCTATGACCAACCTAGACAGCATATTAAAAAGCAGAGACATTACTATGCCAACAAAGGTTCATCTAGTCAAAGCTATGGGTTTTTCCAGTAGTATGTATGGATGTGAGAGCTGGACCATAAAAAAAAGTTGAGCACCAAAGAATTGATGCTTTTGAACTGTGTTAGAGAAGATTCTTGCGAGTTCTAGGACTGCATGGAGATCCAACCAGTCAATCTTAAAGGAAGTTAACCCTGAATATTCATTGGAAGGAGTGTTGCTAAGCTGAAGCTCCAATACTCTGACCACCTGATACGAAGAACTGACTCATTGGAAAAGACCTGATGCTGGGAAAGATTGAAGGCAAGAGGAGAAGAGGGCCACAGAGGATGACATGGCTGGATGGCAACACTGGCTCAACAGATATGAGTTTGAGCAAGCTCCGGGAGTTGGAGTTGATGGACAGGGAAGCCTGGCGTGCTGCAGTCCATGGGGTTGCAAAGATTCAAACACAACTGAGCGACTGAACTGAACTGAACTGAAAGTCTCTTTATGACTCCCTGGTCAGCAGACAGCGCCTTCGTGCTAGTTCTGCTTGCTGTTATTCTGAGCAATTCCCCAAGCTTTGGAGTCTGTTGATTTGAGAAGGGAATGATTCTTCCCCTTTCTTTTTTTTTTTTTCTTTCCCTCAAAATGTACCTTTCCTTACTATCATTTCCTTAAGACCCTGCTTCTAAAAGCAGTGATATTTTAGAAAGAATATAATAGGATTGAAGGCCCTGGTGGCTCAGGTGGTAAAGAATCTGCCTGCAATGCAGGAGATACAAGTTCGATCCCTGCATTGGGAAGATCCCCTGGTAAAGGGAATGGCAACCCACTCTAGTACTCTTGCCTGGAGAATCCCATGGACAGAGGAGCCTGGTGGGCTACAGTCCATGGGGTCACAAAGAATCGGACAGGACTGGGAAACACACACACACACACACACACACACACACACGATAGGATTAGGGATCAGAAAACTGGATTTCCCACCCCACCCCCACTCCACACATTAAATTTACACATCCTTAAAGGGAATTATTGTGCAGATTTAGCTGGGATAACAGATATAAAAGCTCTAGAGAAATCAGATTTAGGGACTTGATGTGATAAGCTCATTCAAATTAGGTTGTAATAGCTACCTCATGGTTTAATCATGTTTGCACTTGAACTGAGGGCCTTTGGGGCCTTAAAGGGAAAATTCAAACCAGCATTTGAGACCCTTGGCAAGCCAGTGTGGAGGTACTTCTCTGAAGAGGCTGAGGAATCAAGGAAAGATCTTTCTAGAGCTCCTCAAATCAACTCTCAGGAAAATCTGTCCATGAATAGGGGCAGCCCTGGTCTACAGAGGTGACCTGCATCCACACAGAAGCATCTTCCCTGGAAAGATCCTCTAAAGCAGATGATCCCCAACTGCCATCAAAGCACAAAGGGATAGGGAGTCAGCAGAAGCTGGGGATGAAGAGGCAGAGATGAGGGATTCAACCATCCCGCCTACATAACACCAGGGAAACAGTCCAGGTTCGTGCCTGATTTACAGAATGTCAGGACTGGGGCATAAGTGACACATGATCTGGCCCAAGGCTCCATTTCACAAGAGAAAATGAGGGCCCAAAGAGATAAAGGAACTTGGCCAAATCCCTCAGCGACAGAACTGAGGCTGCGCCTGGCAACGATCCCTTCTCCCAAGCCAAAGCTCTTTCCATTATATACTGTGGCTTCTTTAAATCTCAGAGAAGGTCAGTACAGCAGCTTCTATCCACCAGTCTCTTGTACAGGAGCACTGGGCTGTCATTTTTCAACATATTAACAGGCCAGTCTACTCCATGCTGTCAAAGCCTCAAGGTTCCACAATAGATGAGAGGCAGACTTCCCTGTGGTCCAGTGGCTCCCAATGCAAAAGGCCTATGTTCACTCCCTGGTCAGGGAACTAAATCCCACATTACACAACTAAGACCTGACACAGCCAAATAAATAAATATTTTTAAAAAGACAAGAAGAGCCAATCATTTATTGATCTATTTCATGCTTGGTTCTCACTGGATAAAGCCAGTAAGGCCATGATTGAACCTTCAAAAATATAGAGACAAAAATGCTTTTCATATCTTTGTTTATTGAGTCACCCTTTCATTCAACAAACATTTACTGTGTACTCACCCAGGCTTCCCCAATGGCTCATTAGTAAAGAATCTGCCTATCAGTGCAGGAGACATGGGTTCAGTCCCTGAGTCAGAAAGATCCCCTGGAGAAGGAAATGGCAAACCACTCCAGTGTTCTTGACTGGGATGTCCCATGGACAGAGGAGTCTGATAGGAAAATGCATTTCAGGCAGGGAAAAGCATTTGTGCAAGCTACACAAAAGGGCTCAGCTGAGGAATTCCTATGCTTCAAATGCCATCAATTGTGGTCACTCATCGATACACAGCTGGTGGATGATCTGGTCTGTAGAGTGGAAATGGCTTCACTCATATGTCTGGCACTTTGGCAAGAGTGGATTAAAAAGCTGGGCATAACTAGACTATCAACAAGCATCTACACCTAGCCTCCCAGGGTAGACTTCTCACATAGTGTCTCCGAGCTCCCTGGTGCAGAGGTGGAGGTACGGGGGAGAGATTCTAGGAGACAGGAGATGGAAGCGGATGTTTTCTTAAGGTCTGGGCCAAAAAACAGGCAAAGCCTCACCTCCACCACATTACGCCAGTAGAAACTGTCACAAAGCCCACCCACACACAAGGGCAAGGCACACCGATCCCGCCTGTCTGTAGGAGAAACTTCGAAGAATTTGCCACCATCTTTAATTTCAACACAGAGATGATTTTAGAGAAGAAATTCAGGGCCAAACTGAGAACCATTCTTAGGAGTTTGCATTTTATCCTGTTTGCAAAAGGGGAAAAAAAGTAAATTTTTTTTCTAGCCAGAAAAATAATTTTATTAGAATTTTCTTGAGGACAATCATTCCCAAGGTATAGTAGAAGATGAATGAAAGGAGAGAGTGTGTTGGCCAAAGACCAACAAAGAATCTATTGCAATAGTTCACGGAGCACATTGCTTCTTTATTCCCAAGCAAACTGCTGGTATTAACAAGGGAGGAGGAAGAACCAGCTGTGACTAATACAATCCATGAACAAGAGTTGGTGATCACTTGAAATGGAAGGAGAAAAGAGGGTCAAAGGAGGAGTTGCAATATCTCCAACGTTTCTAGCTTAAGAAACTAAATAGACATTAATTCCATTAAAAGAGATGGGCATCTACTGTTAGTTTATTATTTGAAAGACTTACTGCTCTTGGTGCGTTTTCTGCTCCTATGACAACCCTCAGCACTTATGAATGCCTATCCCTGCTCCATCACCTGTTCTCTTCCCTACCCTACTCTCTGCTTATATGTCAGAAAAACAAAATTCCATGAGACATTCTCTGTTACCAGCAGCATAACACAGTTCTTCTTTTATGCATCTTCACTCTAAACCTGTAGTTGTCCTTGTCTCAGTTCACAAAGAAGTTCAAGGCCCACCGGATGGGAATCGGCCAGAGGAGCTTATTAAAAAGTCCAGCGTCTGGTGGTTACTTCCATGGATTCTGACTCAGTGGACCAAAGAAGGTACCAGGCTTGGGAACCACCATGATAAATGACTGCTTTCATGAGAAAGGGACAGTAGGTAATAGAAACACACCAAAGTCACAAGTGAAAATCAAACCCAGCCCTGTTGGAAACGCTTCTAAACTAGGAACACAGAGAGCCTGCAAACGTGGAGCTTGGTGTTTGATGAGAAACAGGACGCTGTTGTGCTGGTTTCATTCTAGTCTTCCCTTTTAAATGTGATCTTTTATCAGAGGCACATATGTTTTCTATACCTTCACATGTGGCTGCAGTTAGGCCAGGAAACAAATTCCCTACTAGTTGAAAGTCTGGGCCTTTCTTTCACGCCCACCAAGCATCAGTTTCTCTCCCCTGTTTTAGGGAGACCTTAGGGAAATAATTAATCAGCTTGCCTGCTTGCAACACTTCCAGGACTTGGGTCATAAGAAGTGCACTGTTCCCAACAGATGGCACAGCGACCGCCTGGGGCGCCTCCCCTCCTCCGGCAGCCACCGCCTCACCTGTCAGCAGTGCCTGCTGGTTACTTCCAAACGCCTCCTCCCATCACAGCTCTGTGGCTCTAGGGGAGAATCCCTCCCCCACACATCCCCAGGGCTTTTCTTTGTTCTGCTGCATAATGAATGTTTCGGTTCAAGACCTAGCCAAGCAAGGATGATGGGAAATTTCACTTAAAGATCTATGGCCTGGGATTAGGCACAGATTTGCCTCCCCTGCCTACCCAAAGTGGCCAGGCCCCATTAACCATGTAGATCTGAGTTAGATGAATGGGACCTAGAAGGTGCCAAAGCATAACCATCCAAAGCCAGGCCCTACTGGAAATCAAAGCAGTCCCCAGATATTGCCATATTTATAAGATCCCAGGATATTAAAAAATGAAGAATTGCTGGAGAGGTGGTGGATTTAAAGTTACAGAAGGATGCTTCTTCTTTCATGCCTGTCAATATGACTGCCTGCATGAGCTCATATGGAAAGGCTATCAAAAGTCTAAACTAAGGCTCTTTGTCACATAATGTGAGGGCTGGGTCAAGTAGTTAGTTCTTCTATCCAGCACCCTCTCCCATCCTCCACCAAACTAGACTCTGCCTAGAACCTCCAAGAAAACCTGGTAACCAGGAAATCAGTGATACAGGAAGAACAAAGAACATTTCAATAGAAGACCTGGATGTGATTAGGTGTTTGGCTAGAGACTCAAAGGCTACCCTGCTGCCTCCCATTCTCTTAGATTTTTTTAAAAAGAAGATCTAAGATATATTTTTAATTATAAACTATTGTAAAAAGGCCTGTGTTAGGCCTCTCTTGTGTCTTGCATCCTATGGGCAGGTCAAGAGCCTGGGGGGCTGCTTTGCAGGCAGGGTTACCATTTATCCCCTGACCCACTGCTGCTGATGGAGGAAGCCCTGTGCACTTAGTTGCACAGTCATGTCTGACTCTCGGCAACCCCATGGATTGTAGCCCACCAGGCTCCTCTGTCCATGAAATTTTCCAGGCAAGAATAATGGAGTGGGTTGCCATCTCCTCCTCCAGGGGATCTTCCTGATCCACGGAATGAACCCACATCTCTTGCATCTTCTGTATTGGCAGGCAGACTCTTTACCAACTGCGCCACCTGGAAAGCCCACTAACCTATGGTAACGGCTTGTAATTGGCCTTCTTGCCTTCCATCCTGCCCCCACAACTCTACTCAATGTATTATTCACAGTAGAGCTAAAGTGACTTTTCTAAAAGCAAATTCAATTATGTCTCTCCTTCATTTAAGTCTACAGCAGCAGTCCTCATGCTTCTAAGTAGATCAGCAAGCTTGTAAAAAAAAAAAATATATATATATATATATATATATATATATTTTTGGCTTGGGTGCAAGCAAGGCTCTTCTCATTATGATTCAGCATCTGCATTTTTTTTACTTGGGCTCAGACATTATAGGACTCNCAGCAAGCTTGTAAAAAAAAAAAATATATATATATATATATATATATATATATTTTTGGCTTGGGTGCAAGCAAGGCTCTTCTCATTATGATTCAGCATCTGCATTTTTTTTACTTGGGCTCAGACATTATAGGACTCAGGCATCAGTATTAGAACAATCACCCCTGACAGCTCTAAGGCAGGTGCTCTGCAGTAAACTGATTGTATCCAAGACCCCAATTCTTTGCTCCTCCCTACAATCACATCCTTTGCCATATCACTTGGTGATATTTTCCCACCAAAGAAGTACAGTTTACTTTCCCACTCCATGAAGCCCAGTGAGCCTTGTAACTAACTTTGGCCAATAGTATACTAACAAATGTGGCACAGACAGAGGCTGAATTGAGTGATTCATGGGCTCTCATGAGTGATTGGGCTCTCTCCCTGCTGGGCCCCGGGATTCCCATGAGATCACGCTTGGACCAGCCCACTAGGGGATGGAAGACACAGAACAGTATTGAGTCCCTTAGTCATCCCAGTGGAGGACTTCTGATAGGCTGACACCTAGCCAATCTGAGACATGAGAATGAACCCAGTCAGTATCAGTAGGAGCCACTTAGCCAAGACCCCCAAACATGTAAGCAGTTCATGTTGTATGCTGCTGAGGTGGGGTGGTGACTGTCATGCAACTGATATGTGGCAGCAGTAACTGACCTTACAATAGCAACCACCTTAGCCAAGCATGCAAGATCTGCATATTCTAAGTCTACATGGCTTTCTATCTTCCTTACCCAACACTATTTACATGTACCTGTGCTCCAGCTATGCCCAAATACTTTCAACAAATGGCCAGGGCTGTTGTGCATCTCCATGCCTTTGCACATGCCCTTCCAGCTCATGAGTCTCTTCATCTTCATGGGTTTGCCTTGAACATTCAACTTGTGGCCACTCCATGATTAATGCCTAACTCTATTATTAAATTTAACCCTTAGTGTGGCATTTTTATATAAATAAAAACTTTTTATGTAATTTTACATGTAAAGCAAAAACTAGGTCATAAGTCTCGTTGTGTCACTGGTACTTAATAAATGATTGATGAATGTTAAATGCATGAAATTACTAGAGAGCTGGAAAGAGCCACCAAGAACTATGTCGGCCCATGACTTTGAGCTGGAGCTGCATTTACTCAGAACCTCCTTTATCTGTCAATGATGTCAACTCATGAAGAGAGATCAGTATAGTAGCTTGATCCCTGAGCAGTGAATCCATAAGCTACTACTTATAAGTTATGGATCTTGTGAAAAGAATTCAATCTCTCTGAATGTTATGTATTAAACTGTTGCAAGAATTAAGTGAGATCATTAATATAAAGCCCTTTTCACAGCATAAGCCTTGCAATCATGTTAAACCTTGATGGTGATGTGATATTTTTATTATTATAATATCAAACAGCCATTTTCAGAATAAATCTATTCTATGAAAAGCCCCTGGATTTGGAATTGAAAAAGAAAATGAAAGCCAAAACCCATTTTCTTCTTCAATGCCAACCGAGCTCTTTAATTGCCTAAGACTGTCTGTGTGTGCTCAGTCACTCGGTCATGTCCGATTCTTTGTGACCCCATGGACTGTAGCCTGCCAGGCTCCTCTGACCATGGGATCCTCCGGGCAAGAGTACTGTAGTGGATTGCCGTTTCCTTCTCCGGGGGATCTTCCTGACCCAGGGATTCAACTCATGTCTCTTACATCTCCTGCATTGACAAGCGGGTTCTTTACCACTGGCTTTACCTGGGAAACCCATGAATGTCTACTCCTTCCCATTTGGTCAACAGCCCTGGATGAAGCCAGGACAGAGAACGTCTTCACCTTTCCATTCATCAGCACTGGATGGAGCCAGGACAGACTCTGCCCAGAGAAACTTATCCTGGCCTGTGTGGGGCTCCAAGAGCTGAGTCCAACGTGGAAAGTCAACTCATTAAATCAAAGTATTTTTTCTTCTATGCTTGAGGTTAAAGAATATGTCCCCCATGAACTTTATTTTAAAATATAAATACAATGGGACTTTTGTTTCTCAGAGATATTATAGACTAAACATATAGAAATATTCCTCTCAAAACGAAACATCTTAAAGTTCTAGAAAAATATTTGTATGGGGATGATCTGGAGGGATGATGTGGGGTGGGAGGGGGGAGGGGGTTCATGTTTGGGNGTCCTTTCAATAGATTAGAAAGATAAATAGATTAATTGCCAGGTGAGTTTTACAAACTCAATGTTTAATGAACATTATAACCATTTTTTATACAGATGAAGTAAATGGGCTCTTCCTTGTATGCTTAACATAATCATTCATATAGAAAACTTAAGGCCATGCCTGCCTAGCCCTATCCCTGTCTCTTATACACATCTGGTGGGAGGGGGGAGGGGGTTCATGTTTGGCAGTTCGTGTAAAAAAATAAATAAATACAAAAAAAATAAAGTTATAGAGAAAAAAAAATCAGTTGAAATGCAACTGTATTTGTGATGAATAAATTTATGCTTAAAAGCCTAAAAAAAAAAAAAGAAAAATATTTGAAAGCATCCTTTTTTAAAAGGGCTGTTTTATAATTTTGTTACACTTTGTAACTGTGTTATATCACAATACTGTTAATCAACTATACTACAATATAAAATTTAAAATTGTTTAAAGGGATAAATAAACACCAAATTTTGGATTTCTTCCGAGGGCATCTCCCCATCCCTTGTTGCCTACAATAGCTTAAGATAGATTCACTATAAGCACAGTTCTCAGAGAATTCCTACAGAACAAGCCCTAAGATATATGAGATTACAGTAAAAGATAAAAATAAAAATAAAACCATGAGAGTAAAAGTCACATGCAACAGAATCGACAGTATTAATCACCTGCAAAATCAGATCTGCGTGCATGTGTGCTAAGTCGCTTCAGTCTTGTCCAACTCTTTGTGACCCTGTGGACTGCAGCCCACCAGGCTCCTCTGTCCATGGGATTCTCCAGGCAAGAATACTGGAGTGGGTTGTCATGCCCTCCTCCAGGGGATCTTCCCAACCCAGGGACTGAACAAATGAACCCAGCTCTCTTGTGTCTCCTGCACTGGCAGGTGTGTTCTTTACCACTAGTGCCACCTGGGAAGCTCCAGAATTAGACCTACCCACTTGAGTGAACTCCAGGAGTTGGTGATGGACAGGGAGGCCTGGCGTGCTACAATTCACAGGGTCACAAAGAGTCAGACACGACTGAGTGACTGAACTGAACTGAACCCTCAAAGGCTGCAGAAAATAGAATTACTATTCACAGAATATAAAATAAATACGTCTCAATTCTGTATGAAAACAAAAGTTGGACTCCTTGAGGTCAAAAAATTTTGTACGTTTTTCTATATTGTTGTATATACTTTAGATATTGTAATCTTTTAGTGACTGGAAGATTACTGGCCCATAATAATAAGCCCTCGGTTCTTATATACTAAATATATGAATGGTAAAGGAAAAAGAAAATATCAAAATTAACGGGCAGGTTTAAGAACTACAGATAAAAATTCCAGAAATTAAAGAATTCAATGGATAGGCCAGCAGTGGATGAATGGACAAGCAAAATGTGGTATATATGCACACACTGGAATATTAATTGGCCATAAAAAAGGAAGGAGGTACTGACACATGCTACAACATGGATGAAGACTGAAAACATTATGTTAAAAGAAGTCAGACACAAAAGGTCTTATGTTCTATGTTTCATTTATATGAAATATGCAGAATATATAAATCCATAAGATTAACACTTAAGAGGCAAATGCAGAGTGGTGGTTGCCAGGGACTAGAGGAGGCAGGAAATTGGGAATAATTGCTTAACGGTTGTAGAGTTTTTCTTGGGAGGTGAAAATGTTGTGGAACTAGACCAAGGTGATGGATGCAGTGTTAAGAATGTATTAAATACCACTGAATTTTTCATGTTAAAATGATTATGCTTATGCTACGCGAATTGCCACTCAATTCAAAAAACTGCAATGAAAGGTGAATAAAGTGAAAATACATCAGTTCAGTTTCAGTTGTCTCTCAGTCGTGTCCGACTCTCTGTGACCCCATGAATCGCAGCACGCCAGGCCTCCCTGTCCATCACCAACAGGCATAGTCAATAAAGCAGAAATAGATGTTTTTCTGGAACTCTCTTGCTTTTTCCATGATTCAGCGGATCCTGTTTTGCATTCTGAGTAATTTCCTTATGTAAAGTGAAAATGCATACATAAGGACGTCACTTAGAATGCAAAACAAGAAGCAGAGCCGGAGGAGAGGAACTACAGAACTGGGAAAGGCTTACGTGGAGAACAGAAGAACAACAGCCCGCAAATACCTGGTCAGAATTCCTAAAGGGGAAAATAAAGACAACACAGAAATCTTAAAGAAAACTTGATAGAGAGAAAACTGGATTTAGGTTCTTTTCTTCCTGTCACTGCTTTCATTTCTTCTAGTCTAGGGTATATTTATCATTTCACACCCTGCATTTTTTACATATTATAAATATAATTTTATGGTTATACAATTGTCATTTTATCAGCTGCTTGGCTATACCGCAGTTTAGTAAACTAGTCTCCTCTTGTCTAGTGCAAAGCTCAGTAAACTGCAACACATGAGTCAAATTTCAACCATCTCTCTTTTTATAATGCCCCCCAGCTAAGAGATCAAACTGCCAACATTCATTGGATCATGGAGAAAGCAAGGAAATTCCAGAAAAATATCTACTTCTGTTTCAATGACTATGCTAGAGCCTTTGACTGTGGATCACAACAAACTGTGGAAAATTCTTAAAGAGATTGGAATACCAGACCACCTGGCCTGCCTCCTGAGAAATCTGTATGCAGGTCAAGGAGCAACCGTTAGAACTAGACATGGAACAACTGACTGGTTCAAAATTGAAAAGTGATTACAACGAGGCTGAATATTGTCACCTTGCTTACATAACTTCTATGCACAGTACATCATGCAAAATGGGAGCTGGGTGAACCACAGGCAAGAATCAAGATTTCCAGGAGAAATACCAATAACTTCAGATACCATTCTAATGGAAGAAAGTGAAGAGGAACTAGAGAGCCTCTTGATGAGGGTGAAAGAGGAAAGTGAAAAAGTTGGCTTGAAACTCAACATTAAAAAAACTAAGCTCATGGCATCCAGTCCCATCACTTCATGGCAAACGGAAAAGGAAAAAGTGGAAGCAGTGACAGATTTTATTTGGGGGGGGGGCTCCAAAATCACTGCGGATGGTGACTGCAGCCATGAAATTAAAAGATGCTTGCTCCTTAGAAGGAAAGCTGTGACAAACTTAGACAGTGTATTAAAAAGCAGAGATATCACTTTGCCCACAAGTGTTTGTACGGTCAAAGCTATGGTTTTTCCAGTAGTTATGCACGGATGTGAGAGTTGGATCACAAAGAAGGCTGAGCACTGAAGAACTGATGCTTTCAAATGTGTCACTGGAGAAGACTCTTGAGAGTCCCTTGGACTGCAAAGAGATCAAACCAGTCAATCTTAAAGGAAGTCAACCCTGAATATTCATTGGAAGGAATATTGCTGAAGCTGCAGGCCCAATACTTTGGCCACCTGATGCAAAGAGCCAACTCATTGGAAAAGATCCAGACACTGGGAAACATTGAAGGCAAAAGGAGATGGAGGTGGCAAAGGATGAGATGGTTAGATAGCATCACTGACTCAATGGACATGAATCTGAGCAAAGTTCAGGAGACAGCGGAAGACAGAGGACCCTGGCATGCTGCAGTCCACGGGGTCACAAAGAGTCAGACACAGCTTAGTGACGGAACAATAGCAATAAGCTAAAATGTTTTTTATGTATTTAAATGTTGAAAAGGGAATCAAAAGAACAATATTTCATGACTTGCAGAAATTACATGAAATTTGAATTCAAGTTTCCACAAATATTTTATTGGAACCCAGTCATACCCATAGACCCATAACTTTGTTCAAGGAAAAGTTGAGCAATGAGAGGCAGATACTACATGGCTCATAAAAATAAAAAAAATTACCATCCAACCCTTTAAGCTCACCAACTTCTGGTTTATACAGTTCCAATTTTTCACCATTTGAAAACAATCCTCTCATGACACCTTCATGAATAATTTTTCTTTTTTGATTATTATCTTGAGATAAACTCTCAGAAGTAAGTGTGAGTCAGTGGCTATGAGCACTTTGATGACCTCTAGATGTGACACCAGACTGCTCTCCACAAGAATTGCACCAATTTCCACCAGCCAATGAGGATGTATGAGGGTACCAATTTCTACTCACATGACATCCTATTTCATGACATCCAATGATGACATCCTATCTCAACCTTGAAATGACCTTAAGCTGAGTGCCCACATCTTAGCCACTCAGATAACCGTGCCTTTCATCATAATCCAATCCACAAGCAGACACCTTCCTCAGACACCCGCCTTATGAAAGGATGTGCCCATAACTTAAAATCTTCAGAGCTGAGGCTTCTCTTCATTTCTGGAGACAATAAACACCTCTCTGGATCATCTTTAACTTTATCAGAGCCAATTCAAGGGTAGGCTCATATTCTCCATTTCTGGATATAACTAAGATTCAAGAGATGAGCATAACCTAGAAAAAGTCAGATGTTCATCGCCCTTTCACCTTTCCTCTCTATGTGCTTCCTCAATGCTCTGGTTTTTAATATGGAGAAATGTCCAGCGTGATATATTTATTGTTCAAAGTCTCATGGCTAATTAGCAACACATGTATGACTTGAATCTCCTTCAAGTGTTCCTGCCATGATCCTCTGTAGTTGTTCAGTGTGGTAAGTGATACTGAATGAATTAAGCTCCCCAGTGAGATTCGCTTTGGTTATGTGCAATGATAAATTAACCTCATGGCAGCCAAATATGAAGGGCCAGAGCTCTGATGAGCCTCAGTTTTATGGATCCACATAATGTACTTGAAGAGTCATAAATGTGCAGGAGACCAACTTGTTCAGCAAACAATAAGGCAACAACCTCCCTCTTTAAATCCTTGCGGTTACTTGGCTGTTGTAGTTTAGTCGCTAAATTGTGTCCGACTCTTTGCAACCCAATGGACTGTAGCCCACTAGGCTCCTCTGTGCATGGGATTCTTTAGGCAAGAATATAGGAGTGGGTTGCCATTTCCTTCACCAGGGGATCTTCCTGACCCAGGGATTGAACCCGTGTCTCCTGCATTGGCAGACAGATTCTTTACCACTGCACCACCTGCAAAGCCCTGTAGTTATTGGTATAGCATGGCTAAGATGCTGCGGGCAGGCCCAGAGCAGAGGGGTAGAGAACAAGCAATATAAGGGGTATAAGAAACAGGGTTTCTTAAATATGTGGCATCTGTCTCCATACCGTGACACTCATAATTTGTCTTTCTTTTCATTTTCTATGTTGAAGATAATTTACAATTTTACTTTGTCACCAAACAGTAGAAGCAGTGGCTTAACTTTCCCAATTTCCTTTTGACAGTTCAGCCAAGTTACCAACAGCCACAGATGCTTTTCTAAGCATTTTCCTCCCCACCTCACCCCACAGTCCTGCTGTCACTAAGCTCATGTCCACGGAAGACCCTGGTAAGATCTGGAAGGAAATCAAAGCAAAGAGCCCTCCCTGTCCCCCGTCCTGGGGCTCCCAGTGCTTGCCAGCTCAAATTTTTCCCCTTTCCAGACTGGCACTAGTAATCACAGGCAGGTTTCCGCTCCGGCAACCCCAACTCCTGCATGAATCTCCTCTGAAATTTGTCCAGGAAAGGGAGCCGGAACCATAGGCTTAACTTCTATCCCCACCGTGCTGATTTCACTAGAAAACCCATTTGAAAAAGCTTCCCCTCCTTCTAGTGAATCTGTACACAAAGGCAGCAATTGAACCTCACACATGGAAATCAAAGCCTGTATTATTGAATATCAAAGCTCCCCATGGGGTAGCCCCAAGCCCTGCAACCCTGTTCCTCACCTCATCCCCTGTACTGCCTTTAGTCTGACAGCTTCCACCTGGACTCCCAAGCCTCCCTCCCAGACTGATTTCCCACTCGTAATTAAATTCAGAGTGCATTGGCTCACAAAAGACCCTTAGTAACACTGATTTAGCACCTGTTTTCTGAGCATCTACTCTGTACCAGGCCTTCTGTCTCTCTCTGAGGATTTAAAAATTCATAAGGCCCAGCACCTATCTATAATCCAAAGAACAGAAGACAAATAAAAGAAGAATTACAATTTTGTGTATTGTAACAGTGCAACGTAATGAAATCTATCAAAGCCTAGGACCGTCCCCGGTGGCTCAGCAGTCAAGAATCCACCTGCAATGCAGTTGACACCAGAGAAGCAGGTTCAATCCCTGGGTCGGGAAGATCCCTTGGAGGATGAAATCACAAGCCTGGAGAATCCCGTGGACAGAGGAGCCTGGAGGGCTACAGTCCATGGGGTCCCAAAGAGTTGGATAGGAATGAGTGACTGAGCACGCACGCACATCAAATCCTAAATTGTATGTGCTTTCCCTAACTCAGTAACTGGATGTGTGGCCCAAGGACTTGGGCTTTCAGATTAAATAAAAGAAGCATTCAAATCCCAGCTCTGCTCCATATGGGCTATACAATAGGAGGCAAGTTGTTTAATTTATCTGGGTCTTCATCTCCTTATCTAATACACTGGTCTTGGAGACACACTGGTTGTCAGGTGTGTTGTGTGGCATCACAGCAAGAGAGAGAAATAAGCATCCGGATTATCGATCATTATCATTCCAGGAATGGGCAAGGGGGTGGGGGAGCCTGGAGGCCATTTCACATAGGAAGTAAAAAAGAGGTGGGTAGGAGACAAGCGGGGAAGGCAATGGCACCCCACCCCAGTACTCTTGCCTGGAAAATCCAATGGACGGAGTAGCCTGGTGGGCTGCAGTCCATGGGGTCGCTAACAGTCGGACAGACTGAGCGACTTCACTTTCACTTTTCTCTTTCATGCATTGGAGAAGGAAATGGCAACCCACTCCAGTATTCTTGCCTGGAGAATCCCAGGGATGGGGGCTGTCTCTTATACACATCTANTCCAATGGACGGAGTAGCCTGGTGGGCTGCAGTCCATGGGGTCGCTAACAGTCGGACAGACTGAGCGACTTCACTTTCACTTTTCTCTTTCATGCATTGGAGAAGGAAATGGCAACCCACTCCAGTATTCTTGCCTGGAGAATCCCAGGGATGGGGGAGCCTGGTGGGCTGCCGTCTATGGGGTCACACAGAGTCAGACACGACTGAAGTGACATAGCAGTAGCAGCAGGAGACAAGAGCCTTAGGTTGAGCCAAGGTTCTCTTCTCATGGGATCTGGATATGCCTGCAGGATAGAGGCTGGGGGTGGGGTGGGGTGTAGAGCAGCCATGAGTCTATTTTGTGAAGGACCACAGAGACCTCTTGGAAAGGGGTTCGCAGCAAGCTGCGGCAAGAAAACCAGGTGGACGACATGGCCCGACATCAATGCCCCACCCAGGTTCAGGGGAGACTCTGAGGCTATCCAGGAGCCTTCTCTGGGTTGGGCTCCCACTGGACCCCCAGGAACTTACATAGACCCTAGGGGGAAGCTACAAGACACAGAAGGTTATTTCCACAATTAATCTCACCAAGTCATAACACGAAGCTGCTCCTCCATGAGATGGAAGAGATCGGGAGGGATGCAAGGATTAAGAGGAAGTCTCCCCACGCCTCTGGGACTGTGCCAAGGCTTCTGCACTTCATCTAAGCCCTTAGAGCCTCTGCAGGCTGAGAGGCTTACGCTGGTCCAGCAGTGGGCTGGGTGGTGAATCAACTTATTCTCTGAGAAACCGAAGCTAGGGACATCATTGCAGGAATCCAAAGCCCAAACCAGAGCAGGAGACCAGGAAAAGGGCTGGTGACAAGGCCATCGTGGCAAAGGGTCCGGACCTCTGACCACACAGGAGCCACCACCAGCTCCCCAGAGAGTAGAGGCAATTCTCGGGGGACCTGGAGCCTCACTTAACCAAGGGAAACAGAGCCAGAGGGCAGTACTCTCCCCACTGCTACTGTGACCTGGTTTTTGCACCCTTCGTTTGGAGCAGCCAGGGATGTCCAGTTTATAGCTATTTACTCTCAGACGTGTTAAAAATGCATTGCTGGGAGAAAACGTGCTGTCAAGTGCGATTCATACCTAGGAAGTAAAGAGAAACAAAAGAACCCATCCCCTCCCCATGCTCCCACGTTCCCTGGAATGTATAACGAGCGGGGCTAAGTAGCCAGGGCCCATTACAGTGGCAGAGGAGGGACACTGAGGACCACTGGGGCATAAAGACATGGCAGGATCAGGGAGGAAACCCTGGAACAGGGCTGGGGGTCCCACAGAAAGAGAACTTGGAATCTTTTTACCAGCGAAGAAGTGAAAGGCAGTGGCCTAGATGCATTTGGTTTTCCAAATCACACTGAAGAAATTCAACCTTACATCCCTAACAATGACAAGGAAGCAGACAGCCTGTGGGCACATAGGTACCAGCAGCACAAAGTTCCCTGCCCACCTGACAGCTAGAGGAAGCAGGTATCACCCTGCAGGATGGTGATTAGGCTCTGGCTGGAGGCACAGATCTGAGGAGCCCGTGCTCTGGGTATCTTCCCTTTGAGCTCTGTTCCCACTGTCCAGTGTCAAACATCGGGGCTTTCAGAAGAAGACAGACTGCCAGGAGGAGTGAGCTGGGAAGTTTTAATAGAGCTTGGAAGCCACAAAGCCCAGCTATCCAGCCAAGTGACGAGTTAACACCGAGTCTTGCTTGAAGCCTGTTCAAACAAAATCTCCCTTTCATTCTTGATGTAGAAAGAAGAGCTTCTCTCAGACTTTTCCCTATTAATTTCTCTGCCCCAGAGGAAAGAGGAAGTCTTTCTTTTCCCAAAAACAACAACAAAAAAAATCATAAAACATTCTTCAGGCATCTGTGCAATCACAGAGCCCAGCTCAGACACGGCTCACGGTGGGCCCGTGATTAGAAGCCAGATACTCACAAATGAGTCCACTCTGCTCACCACAGGATGGTTTTCCTGAAACATTTTCTTTTCCTTCAAGAACAAAACCCTCTTTCTCTAAAAAAGGGAATGACATGGGGTCCAAGGGCCCACAAGAGACCAGTCTTATCTATTTCCATGTCCCTAGTGTTCAGGGTCTACACAGAGCCCACTCAGGACTGTTACATGAACTGAAAGAAAAAGAACAGAAAAGCTCCCGAAGTTAAGGAGATGCACACGCTGCCTTCTTCACTTCAGAGGGGTAAAGGCTATGTCAGAAGTCAGCCAACTTTTACTGTAAGAGGATGGGTAGTGAATAGTTTAAGTTTTATGGGCCCATAAGTTATGACCAACCTAGACAGCATATTCAAAAGCAGAGACGTTCCTTTGCTAACAAAGGTTTGTCAAGTCAAGGCTATGGTTTTTCCCGTGGTCATGTATGGATGTGAGAGTTGGACTGTGAAGAAAGCTGAGCACCAAAGAATTGATGCTTTTGAACTGTGGTGTTGGAGAAGACTCTCAAGAGTCCCTTGGACTGCAAGGAGATCTAACCAGTCCATCCTAAAGGAGACCAGTCCTGGGTGTTCATTGGAAGGACTGATGCTGAGGCTGAAACTCCAATACTTTGGCCACCTCATGTGAAGAGTTGATTTGTTGGAAAAGACTCTGATGCTGGGAGGGATTGGGGGCAGGAGAAAAAGGAGACGACAGAGGATGAGATGGCTGGATGGCATCACTGACTCGATGGACATGAGTTTCAATGAACTCTGGGAGTTGGTGATGGACAGGGAGGCCTGGCGTGCTGTGATTCATGGGGTCGCAAAGAGTCGGACACGACTGAGTGACTGAACTGAACTGAAGCAAAATCACAACTGGTGCTTTTGAACTGTGGTGCTGGAGAAGACTCTTGAGAGTCCCTTGGACTGCAAGGAGATCCAACTTATCAATCCTAAAGGAAATCAACCCTGAATATTCATTGGAAGAACTGATGCTGAAGCTGAAGCTCCAATACTTTGGCCACCTGATGTGAAGAGCCGACCCATTGGAAAAGATTCTGATGATGGGAAGAACTGAGGGCAAGAGGAGAAGGGGGAGACAGGGGATGAGATGGTTGAATGGCATCACTGACTCGGTGGACATGAGTTTGAGCAAATTCTGGGAGATAGTGAAGGATAGTGAAACCAGGTGTGCTGCTGTTCATAGGGTCTCAAAGAATAGGACACAACTTAGTGACTGAACAACCACAAGAAAAATCGAGATATTTGGGGGCATGTACATAATAGAAGGAAAACAAATTTCCATAATGTTTTTCAATCACTTCAAAATACAAAAGCCATTTTAGCTCCTGAGGGCCATAAGAGCAAGTAGCAGGCCACACTTGGCCTACAGGCCATGTAAACCAACACCGAGCTTTTGTCCTCAGCTACTCCACCAGAGATCGGTCTGTCTTTTTCACATTCACATAAATTAGTGTCTAATTTACTGAGCTTTATTTGATCAAAGCAGAGGAGCATAAGATGCAATGATTTATCACCCATTTAACTTCCAAATCATTAAATGCTTTTGTTCAACCCATGCTCAAATAATAAGGACAGATAGCCAATACACATAGAATTCAATTCAATTTCTTATCTATACCAGCCGAAACTATGTTTTTAAATATACATAAAATGGCAAACCACAGAATTTTCACCTAAAGAAGGACACTGATTTTTTTAAGATCCTAAGCCATAATCATATGTCAGGGGAAAGGAATTACTCGCGACCACATACAAACCTGTTAGAGTTGAGAATGGTGACCAGGTAGGATAAGTTTACTCTTTAAATCACCATATCTGGGCTCAAGAGCAGACTTCATGCTGTCACCTGTGTTACACTGTGCAAATTACTTAACCTCTCTGAACCTTGCTGTCTTCTTTGGTTAAAAAAAAAAAATCTATCTTACAGCAAGATTCAAAATAATATGGGAGAAGCAGCAGGCCCATGTACATTAACCAAATTGTAGCCACTATTTCCAGTAGATTTTTAACAGTGAGGACACTGTCAGTGCATGACCTGAACCTTGGCAGTTTAGACAGCTTCCTCTGTGACGAATGTGAGAGCAACTAGGTGGCCCCACATTCCCCACAAAATATATTTCCCCACCAGCATCCTAGGATGCCAGACAAGCCATATTCCTCAATATACCAGGTGGTAGGCAGTAAAAACAAATTCCAGTTAACTATCACTGATTTTAATACTACCTATAAGAACTTGTATTTACACAATCTCTTATAATTTGAACTGCAACCCTGGAAGGTAATCGAAGCAAATGTCATTATTTCTACTTCACAGACCAGGAAACAAACAAAAACTGGACTCGGAGTCAGAGACTCTGAGGTCAGATTCCAACTCTATCATATGCATTGTTTGACCTTGAAGTTATTATCTGACCTCTCTTAGTCTCAGTTTTCTTATCTGTAAAATGGGCACCTTGTATTATCGAGATTTTTGTTTGAAATACCTGGCACCCCACTCCAGTACTCTTGCCTGGAGAACCCCATGGACGGGGGAGCCTGGTGGGCTGCCGTATGTGGGGTCGCACAGAGTGGGACACGACTGAAGCGACTTAGCAGCAGCAGCAGCACATCACCTGGAACATGGTATATGTATGTGTGTGTGTGTGTGCACACGCTCAGTCACTCAGTTGTGTCAGACTCTTTTGTGACCCCAAAGACTATAGACCACCAGGCTCCTCTGTTCGTGGAATTCTCCAGGCAAGGATACTGGAGTGGGTTGCCATTCCCTTCTACAGGGGATCTTCCCAACCCAGGGATTAAACCCACAGCTCCCATGGCTCCTGCACTGACAGGCAGATTCTTTACCACTGCACCACCTGGGAAGTCCCTCCGGAACTTAGTAGGGGTCAATAAATATGAGTTTATACTGTATGGTCAGATGACAAAAATCAGACTTATATGGCATGCATTAATGTAAGCTTCCTCAGACCATTTGTGGCCAAATGCATCAGATAAGATGACATCTCACAATTTTTGCAAAAATGGATCTCAGGAAGTTGGCAAATTCTTTGAGTCTCTGAATACAGAGCTGCTGCCAAATCTCAGAGCCTGTTGACCTGCTGGAATGCCTTGGTCAAATTAATAGATAGTATCATATTCTCAATATTTGCCTCTTTTTTCATTCAAGCTTGGAGGACTGATGCTTCTGTATCACATGACCCCAAGTGGTCTAATCTATTACATAGTTACCCACAAGCCAAAGTGAAACTGTTACTCACTCAGGCGTGTCCCACTCTGTGAGCCCATGGACTGAATGTAGCCCAGCAGGCTCCTCTGTCCATGGAATTCTCCAGGCAAGCATACTGGAGTGAGTTGCCATTCCTTTCTCCCGGGGATCTTCCTGACCCAGGGATCGAACCCAGGTCTCCTTTGTTGCAGGCAGACTCTTTATCATCTGAGTCACTAGGGAAGCCCACTCACAAGCCAAGGGAAACACATAAAATAAATATTTGCTCTTCTGTCTCTAACATCTTAATGGAATGCATTTGAAATATTACTCGCCTATTCGGCAAAATAGAGAGACACATTTGTAAACAGGGACAATGCAATGTGATAAAGGTCATAATAAGAGAAAAACTGAAGTGCCATGGGATTAACTAACCTTTCCCAGTAGAATCAAAGATTTCACATAGAAGACAGCATGGATCTAAATTGTAAAGAAGGAATTTTAGGAAGTATCTCTTTCTCCTCATTTCCCTCTCACCTCTCTGATCACCTCTTGCTGTTCTTCCTATGTTCCTCCCCATTTAGACGTTGCTATTTCCCCAGGGTTCCATCTTCAGGGCTCTGCTCATCATTCTCAGGTTTTGGCTGGTGGGATCAATTCCAAATCTATGTCAGTGACACCAGTTCTCCTCTTAAGCTCTGTTTGTAACTGGCCAGCGATCTTTCTGGGCTTCCCTGGTGGCTCAGTCAGTAAAGAATTCACCTGCAATGCTGGAGACCTGGGCTCTGTCCCTGGCTTGGGAGGATCCCCTGAAGGAGGGCATGGCAACCCACTCCAGTATTCTCATCTGGAGAATCCCACGGACAGAGGAGCCTGGCGGGTTACAGTCCATAGCGTCACAGAGCCAGGCACCACTGAGCGTGCATGCACAGCGATCTTTCCCACCACTCCCCATTGGCACCCTCATCATTCAGATGCAGATCCTCAGAGATTCCCTCCCTCAACTTTCTTCTCTTGATCCCATCATTGATAAGTTACCATGTGCTCTCTTTTCTGTCTCTTAAATATCTCCCTGTGTCCTCTGTTTGCCCGGGATTGATCATCTGTTACCTGGATTGCTTGTAACCTCCTCCATGGTCTCCTTGCTTCCTGACTCAAACTCCTTCAAGCCATTCTCCACTCTGCAAATGGAGGGATTTTTCTAAAATATGTTTCATCTTGATAACCCCCAGCTGCATGGCTCCTCACTACGTTCAAGTTCAGACCTTACCTCTGAGCATGGTGTTGAGTGCCTTTCATGATCTTGCACCTACTTTACCACTTGAACCCTATCTGCTATCACTCCCCCCATAAAGTACCCAGAATCCGGCCTTGCCCCACACACTGCAGCCCAAGCATCTCACACCTCTGTGCTCTGTGCTATTTCCTCAGCTTCTTTCCTCACCTCTTTCCTGCCTGGCTCACTGCAACCTAAGCTGTGGTTCTGGCTGCTCTGGAATTCAATGCTCCCTTTGCTCTCTTACATCTCAGAAATCATCAAAATGTACCAAATCGTACTCTCTCTTCTGCTTCCCTCAATATACCACTCCGGGAGGCCAAGGACTTGAGCTTGATCCTCTTTGCATCCTCAGAACCCAACATAGACCTAGTACATGTGTGCCGAAGAGTCATGAGACTTGGGAGATCCATTTATTCTCTTAAGGTTGTGCATTTATTCATTCCACAAATATTACTTGGGTGCCTACTGTGTGGTAGGTATGGTTCTGGATGTTGGAGATGCAGCATTGATTAATACAAACAAAAACCTCTGCTGGCCTTCACTGGTGGTCCAGTGGTTAAGAATCTGCCTGCCAATGCAGGGAACATAGGTTCAATCCCTGCTCCAAGAAGATTTCACATGCTGTGGAGCAACTAAGCCTATGAGCTCCAACTACTGAGCCTGCACTATAGATCCCAGGCTCTGCAACAAGAGAAACTTTGGCTATGAGAAGCCCTCACACTACTACAAAGTAGCCCCCACTCACCACAACTAAAGAAAGATTGCTCACAGCACTGAAGACCCAGCGTAGACAAAAATAAATGAATAAATAAAATTGTGGTTTGTCTTTTTTTTTAATCTCTACTGTCAGAAAACTTACATTCTGGGTGTGGGATGCAGAGGGAGCCACATTCTATTAAGATTTCACACCAGTATTTAAAGGCAAGGACAGAAATGGAAACTAAAGCATCAAATGTCCAAAGCATTCATTTCTTCCCTCATCATTCATTCATTATTCAATTAGCAGCCAAATAATGAGCAGCCATTTCATGCCAGTCACTCTATTCAAACACTTCACACACACACACACACACACACACACACACACATCAAATACTAGTTTAATGTCTTCTTCCCATCCCCATCTTCCCCCCAAAATTGTAAGCAATTCCCATTGCTTACTAAATATTTGTTGAATTCATAGTATTTGGACAGATGGTTAACTATGAAAGGCTGGCTAGCAAGGCACAGTCTGTCCCCTTCAATATGTTCTGATGTATCTAAATTTGTTAGGGAAAAGTTAGAAACAAAAGTATTACTCAAATAGTAACTAGCATCCTTCAAGGGTTCTTGTTTAGAGGACTATGGAGCTACCTACTAGTTCAGGTTTTGTATTGTGTTTTGTTTGTTTGTTTGTTTTTTGACAAGCAGTTCAGTTCAGTCACTCAGTCGTGTCCAGCTCTTTGCGACCCCATGAATCACAGCACGCCAGGCCTCCCTGTTCATCACCATCTTCTGGAGTTCACTCAGACTCATGTCCATCAAGTCTGTGATGCCATCCAGCCATCTCATCCTCGGTCGTCCCCTTCTCCTCCTGGCCCCAATCCCTCCCAGCATCAGAGTCTTTTCCAATGAGTCAATTCTTCGCATGAGGTGGCCAATGTACTGGAGTTTCAGCTTTAGCATCATTCCTTCCAAAGAAATCCCAGGGCTGATCTCCTTCAGAATGGACTGGTTGGATCTCCTTGCAGTCCAAGGAACTCTCAAGAGTCTTCTCCAACACCACAGTTCAAAAGTATAAATTCTTCGGCACTCAGCCTTCTTCA
>SJYX01016965.1:68091-118155 GCA_006410675.1 Oreotragus oreotragus
TATTTGTAAGGCTTCCCCAGACAGCCATTTTGCTTTTTTGCATTTCTTTTCCATGGGATGGTCTTGATCCCTGTCTCCTGTACAATGTCACGAACCTCATTCCATAGTTCATCAGGCACTCTGTCTATCAGATCTAGGCCCTTAAATCTATTTCTCACTTCCACTGTATGATCATAAGGGATTTGGTTTAGGTCATACCTGAATGGTCTAGCGGTTTTCCCTGCTTTCTTCAATTTCAGTTTGAATTTGGTAATAAGGAGTTCATGATCTGAGCCACAGTCAGCTCCTGGTCTTGTTTTTGTTGACTGTATAGAGCTTCTCCATCTTTGGCTGCAAAGAATATAATCAATCTGATTTCGGTGTTGACCATCAGCCCCTGTGAATTTTGCAGAAGCTTCAACCATCTTGTTCCTGATTCCTGGAGTCATCACATCCTCCAACCTTCCCCTCCAAAACAAGACAAAGGCCAAAAAGAACAAGAGGAGCCACAGAGGTCCTTCGCATCCTGTGATGCCTGGAAGAGTGCCTGCGGCCAGCACCGAGGGAGCTAACACGCCTCCATGAAGCCTGTCGGCTCCAGTGAACTCCTTCCAAGGGGGAAATTCTTTAAGTTCCATCTCCCCTCTCAAAACCGTGGCACAGAATTCCGCCTGTCCTCAAGAGAGACACACGTGCCACTGAGATCCTGTGGACCTCCATGTGGGTTTCAGATCTCCTTGTGTGAGAAGAGCGACTGGACCACTCTCCCAGCCCAGGCGCTCTTTGAAACTGATGAGAAGTCCATGTCTAAATCCCAATTCCTCCCCTGGGTTCCCCTCTCTCCTCGGGGACTGTTCTGTCATTCTCTGATTAAGGAACTAAGCAAAGGCTTCAGAGTGCAGGCAGCCCTGAGGAGGAGCTTGTGTCTTTTTTTAGAATCAAAGACTCTTAGAAGTGGAAAGAATCTTAAAGATCCACTATAGCTCTTTATTCAACAGCTGAGAAAACCAAACCTTAGGTGGATGACGTAGTCAGCTCAGGCTGCCTCAACAAAATACTACAGGCTGAGGGCTTTGACCACAGAAATTCCTTTTCCTATAGTTCTGGAGGTTGGAAGCCCAAGATTGGATATGTCAGGAAGATTGGTTTCTTCTGAGGCCCCGTCTCTCCTTGGCTTCCAGATGGCCAGCCGGCTTCTGCCTGTGTCCTCAGTGGGTCTTTTCTCTACGTGAGCTCATCCCCGATATTACTCTGTGTGTTTAAGTTTCCTCTTCTTATAATGACAGCAGTCAGAATAGATGAGCACTCACTCCACTGACCTCATTTTAACTTAATCACCTCTCTGAGATTCTATTTCCAAATATAGTCATGTTCTGAAGTACTGGGGCTAGGGCTTCAACACATGAACTTACCAGGTGGCGTGGAGGTGGGTACAGGGGCGCACACTTTGACCCACAGCCCCAGCGGTCTCCAAGGTGCCTCAGACTTTCCCAAAACTGCTCCTTCTCAACATCTAGGTCTCCCAGAAGCCTTCTATGGCCATTGAATTCAATGTTATACCCCTAGGTCATTTTGTCCCCAAGACTTTTCAAATGGCCTCTGACTTATGATGGTTCAACTCAACAAATTTTTGACTTTACAGTGGTATAAAAGCAATACACATTCAGTGGGGGGAAAGCTTAGTTAATTTTGAATTTTGACCTTTTCCTGGCCAGTAACACATGGTCTGATCCTGTTTGATGATGCTGGGCAGCGGCAGCAAGTCACATCAGTTAACCATGCGATCGTGATGAAGACCAAACAAAACACTGACAACCATTCTGTATGCACATGACCATTCCATTCCTCACTTTTAGTACAGTGCCAACAAATCACACAAGATGTTCAAACTTTATTATAAAACAGGCTTTGTGGGAGATGATTTGGCCCAAATGCAGGCTCTTGTGAGCGTTCTGCGTACACTTCAAGTAGGCGAGGCTAAGCTTGAATGTCCGTAGGTTAGGTGTATTCAATGTCTTTCAACTTAAGATATTTTCAATTTATAACTGGTTTATCAGGGTGTAATTCCATCATGAGAGGAGGAAGATCTGTATTTCCTTTTCTTCACAACATTTGTCATTTTTCACCATGAGAACAGCAGCCACATGTAAGGCTTTAGGAGAAAATCCACATTCCTTTTCTTGACTAACAAAGCCCTAATAGGATACAACATGGATCACCTCTCCAATAGCATCTTCATCACTCTCTCCCTCTCCCTCCACACTCCAAACACTCTGACCTTCTTTCTTCCTTTTCCCTGAAAGAACATTCCAACCTCATTCCCATCTCAGGGCCTTTACACATGCTGTTCCCTTGACCTGACACTCTGACATTCCCTTTCTTCAGATGACTTCTTGCCATTCAGACTGAGTTATTAATATAACCTCTTGACTTTTGGGGTGGCAGGGATAAACTGGAAAATTGGGATGGACATATACACATTACTGTATTTAAAAATAGATAATAAGAACCTACTGTATAGTACAAGGAACTCTACTCAATACTCTGTAATGACCTGTATGGAAATAGAATCTAAAAAAGAGTGGCTATGTGTATACAGGCTTTCCATGTGGCGCTAGTGGTAAAGAATCTGCCTGCCAATGCAGGAGGTACAAGAGACACAAGTTCAGTCCCTGGGTCGGGAAGATCCTCTGGAATAGGAAATGGCAACACACTCCAGTATTCTTGCCTGGAAAATCCCATGGACAAAGGAACCTGGAGGGCTACAGATCATGGAGTCACAAAGAGTTGTACATGAATGAGCACACAGCACACACATGTGTATATGTATAACTGGTTCATGTTGCTATATACCTAAAACTAAACACAACATTGTAAATCAACTGTATTCCAATAAAAATTAATTTAAGAATAAATAAAACAAGAATAGTTACGAAAATACCGATCTTCTTGTGAGAGCAAGACCAAACAAGATAATGACTATAAAAGCACTTTGCCAACTGTAAACCACTGAAGACAAATAAATCATGTTAATTATTTTTTTAAAAAAGTTTCTGTGACCAGCCAATCAAAAGCCACCCCCAAGTTACACATAATCATACCAACATCTGAACTTTCCACATAGCACTCATCACCACCCGATATTTTCCTTGTTACGAATTCATTAACTTGCTCATGTCCAGCTCTTCCTTCTCTTTTCCTTCTACTACACGCTCAGAATGTAAGTGACATGAGTGCAGGGGCTTTTTCTGTTTTGCTCCCCAGTCACATGCTTGGGACAGTATCTGGTCCATTGTAGGTACTCAAAAGTTAACAGAATAAGTAATAGAATGAATAAATGAATGATGCACTAGACCAACATCTCTCCACCTCAACAGTTAGGCCAGAAGGCTCTTTGTTGTGGAGGGCTGGTCGATGCATTATAAGATGAGTAGGAGATGTCAGCGGCACCGCCTCCCCTAGTCACAACAGCCATAGTGTCTCCAGACATTGCCATGTGTCCATGCAGTGGCGGGAGGGCAAAATCACTCCAGTTGAGAATCAATCACTAAGCTTGAGCTTCCCAATAGAAAAAAAAAAAAAAACACAGGTTTCAGAAACCAGATTCCTAGTATGTGCACATAGTAGATGTTCAATAAATGTTTACTGAAGAAAGATTAGCATTTTATAAGTTGCTAAAAATAGATCAAGAATTGTTCCAGGACCCATTCTCTCATTAGGATGTGGCCAATTTACAACTTTATATGATCGTAAGTAATTCACTTGAACTTTGCCAAGCCTCTGCGTCCTCATCTGTTAAACAGAAATATCAAAAATCCCTACATTGTGATTCTGCTTTCTAAATTACAAAGTATGAAGCCAATATGCTCTTAATTATTTATTTGTTCCCAAGTTGTGCATTTTCACGTCACCACTTGCTAACTCTTGCCTAAAATAACTTCAAAAGAGAACTGACACATATATATTATTGATTCTACATATAAAATAGAGACCCTTCCCTGCACAGCAAGGCAACTCTACTTAAGGTACTGTGGTGCCCTGAATGGTGCCCAAAAGGGAGAGATAAATGAGTGTGTGTGGCTGACTCATTTTGCTGTACAGTAAATAGGGCTTCCCAGGTGGCTCAGTGGTAAAGAACCTGCCTGCCAACGCAGGAGATTCAGGAGATGCGGGTTCACTCCCTGGCTCGGGAAGATCCCCTGGAGGAGGAAATGGCAACCCACTCCATTACTCTTGCCTGGGAAATCCCAAGGACAGAGGAGCCTGGTGGGCTACAGTCCAGAGAGTCACAAAGAGTCGGACGCAATTCAGGTACTGAGCACGCATGCATGCAGAAACTAACATAACATTGTAAAGCAACTGTACTCCAATAAAAATTAATTTTAAAAATTAAAAATAAAATTTGAAAATGTGAAAAGAGAATGTTTGCTCCTAATGGCCAAAGCCCTGCTGTGGTACTTAACCTGGCCTTTCCTCTCTCCAGAAGTTGGGGGCACTCCTTGGTTGTTTTCAAGTTCTGTCCCTTCTTCTCACTTTCTTCCATTTAAATTCAGACCCATAAACAAAGTCTCCATCTCAAACAGCTCTTCGGTAAAGGTCTGCCCTGGGCAACATTGTCACAGTGACACCTGGGTTGTTTGTGATACCCTGACTTCACAGTTTTCAGAAAAAGTCTTAAATATTATCCTTCCTTCAGGCTCCACTGTTGTTCCAATCTTCCCTCAAGAAGCTTCTAGAGAGAATTAATCTCTTCCTCCTTCATCCAGTGATACCATTTTTATCTCTAACACAGCATACTTCAGTCTACTTTGAATCAAAGGAGTAGATGGATCTTCAGTTCTAGCCAGACTGTGAGCTCCATGGGAAGGGGGTGGAATTTGGGGATATTAGGGTAGGGAGATTGTAACATGTATCACACCCCCCTCTGTCACCACATCCCAGAAGGAAAAAGAAATTAACTGTCAGAAACATGTGTGTGCGTGTTAGTTGCTCAGTCATGTCCGACTTTTTGCAACCCCATGGACTGTAGCCCCCAGGGGCTCCTCTGTCCATGGAATTCTCCAGGCAGGAATATTGGAGTGGGCAGCCATTTCCTTTTCCAGAGTACCTTCCCAAGCCAGGTCTCCTGTGCTGCAGGCAGATGCTCGACCATCTGAGCCACCAGGGAAGCCCATCAGAAACAAAGTCCCCTAGAAATCATGAAAGTACATGAACCTGCTTTTTAGATCAGGAAAGACAAGTCATACATTATGAATTTTAAAACAGAGTATAATTTACAGGATGTGCTTTTTTTAACCAAAGCAAAATAACCACAAGAAAAAATAAATGAATAAACCAAAAATAAAATAAATAAACAAATGAATAAACCAAAAAGAAAGAAACAAAACCCACAGGCACACAGAAAGATAAGTTGCGAGCTCCATGTCTTGGAGAATTTAACCACTACCTCTTAAATGTATACTCTCCCATCCTCTGGTCTCATCCAAGGACGTGAGAGAGATCACTGTGAGAGCAGGGGCACCGCCATCATCAACTCACTTTCACACACACACACACACACACACACAGATGGTTGGCCCTGCTGCCTAGATGTCAGAGTCAACAGTGAAGTCCATGTCCATCACAGCCTCATCCCCAACCCCTTGTCAGTCTAGCTGAGGGCAGCAACAGACAAGGTCTGAGATGAACCTTGCTACTGTGGTGGATCTGGCTGTGCTGGGATGAGCCAGGCTTTACCACGTGGCCTCTGAACCACAGAAGCCTTAGCTGCAGCCAGCCTCAGTCCATGGTGGCCCCCCTGAGACCTTTCTCCATTACACCCTTCCCTGAGCCTGAGCTCTCTGAATGAAAGCCCACACTCATGCAGCTCATGCTGTCTCCACCCTGTCCTGCCTGCTGCCCAGGGCAGTGTTGCCAATCCCCTGGAAACTTCTATTGTGAAGACAGGACCTCACTTTCAGACTGGACCTCCCTGTCCAAACACAAAGCTGCTCTAACACACAAGCACTTGCTGCATCCACTGGGCACTGGGGGAGAAGTCCCCAGTTCAGTTCAGTTCAGTCACTCAGTCGTGTCTGACTCTTTGTGACCCCATGGATTGCAGCACTCCAGGCCTCCCTGTCCATCACCAACTCTCAGAATTTACTCAAACTCATATCCATTGAGTCAGTGATGCCATCCAATCATATTATCCTTTGTTGTCCCCTTCTCCTCCTGCCTTCAATCTTTCCCAGCATCAGGATCTTTTCAAATGAGTCAGCTCTTCACATCAGGTGACCAAAGTATTGGAGTTTCAGCTTTAGCATCAGTCCTTCCAATGAATATTCATGACTGATTTCCCTCAGGATGGACTGGTTGGATCTCCTTGCTGTCCAAGGGACTCTCAAGAGTCCTCTCCAACACCACAGTTCCAAAGCATCAATTCTTCAGCGCTCAGCTTTCTTTATATTCCAACTCTCACATCCATACATGACCCCAGGCCCCTACCAAATTTGTTTCCCTAGCACTTACCTGCCATGTCAGACTTTCCCTCTATCATTAGGGCCAAGATAGCGCAATCCCACCATACCTCACACCGGAGCTCTATGAGCTACAGCACATCTATCCAACTCAAAGACCTCAACACATCTCACATTTGTCCTCTAGCCAGTTCATGATTATAAAGGAGGGTGGGCATTTTTGCCTAGAATCCTGTTCAAGTCCAGCAAATCAAACTATTGTCCAGGGTCTGGTGATATAATCTTCTACATAATCAGGAAGACGGATGCTAGAGTAAGGATCAGAAACTCAAATACCTGCCAGAGTCAGGAAGGGAAGTAAATGAATGGTGGGAGTTCCAGGCCAGAGCCAGTTGGCCATGGTGGCCACTGTGATGACTGATTCTATGTGTCAACTCCATGGACTGTATAGTCCATGGACTTCTCCAGACCAGAATACTCGAGTGGGTAGCCTTTCCCTTCTCCAGGGGATCTTCCCAACCCAGGGATCAAACCCAGGTCTCCCACATTGCAGGCGGATTCTTTACCAACTGAGCTATGAGGGAAGCCCCAAAGCTGGACTCTGGCACCCAGATATTTGGTTAAACATTATCTAGATGTTTTTGTGAAGGTGTTTGCTTGTTTTTGGATGAGATTTACGTTTAAATCAGTGGACTCTGAGTATGGCAGATTGTTCTCCATAATATGATGAACTTTTTCCAATCAGTTGAACAAAGGCTGACCTAGCAAAAAGGGATTTTGCCAACAGAGTCCCTTTTGGGACTCAGATCCCAATTCTTCCCTATATCTTCAACCTGCTGCCCTCCCCTGCAGATTCAAACTTGCCAAACCACTACAATGATGTGGGCCAGTTCCCTAAAATAAATACACACAGACACACCCCGCCTTGTTGGCTCTGTTTCTCTGGAGAATGCTAATACCCACACCTTGAAAAGGCAGCCATTACTCAAATCCAATTAATGCAAACAAAAATAGGTTGATACCATGACCAGCCTATGAGCCATCTATTAAAATGTCTGAGCTAGCAAGCATTGAGACAGATAGAGCCAGCGCTACTCTTGGGCAAAACTGCGTATCTCGGCTCATCCAACTCAGAGACGTCAGATCCTCCTACCCCCACACTTCCCTCCAAGCACCCTCCCCTTATCCCCTTCTAACCACAGTTCTCCCTGCCTTTCCTCAGCACTGGTTCAACAAAGAAAATAGATAATTTAATATTTATATGGTCCAGGAACAAAATCATCATGATACTCCTGAATAGTAGACACAATTATCCTCCCCAGTTTACAGATAAAGAGCAAGCTAAGAGACGTTTAAGAACATGTCCAAGGTTACACAGTAAGCAGCAGAGTGAGCCATCAGATCCTGGGCTGAGTCCAAAGCTCGAGGCCCACCAAGCTGACTTAGAGGAGATCCTCTTTAAAATTCCATTTTCGAGAACTCAGTCTGATTTGCTCACCTCCAAAGAAGATGATAACAACGGTCTTCTGCAAACAGCTGGAGGTACAGTCACTGTTCACTGCATAGAACAGGCGGTACACATGTGAAACTCACCGGGTTTCTCCAGCAGAATGACCATTTTATCCCCACAGCCTAAGCCGAACATCCTCCACACAGCTGCGGCCAAAGTAGTAAATCTAAAAGTGAAATCTGATCCTGGCACACCCTATTTGAACCCTTCTGGTGGCTTAAGGACCTCCTGCATCTCATTAAAATTTGCCCCAGGAGCCAGGAGAGAGCTGAATCTTCAGAAAGAGATCAAATGGCCATACCAGTGGGGGAAAGAGGTGATGCAAAGGCAGGGTATGTGGCTGAGCCAGATAAACCATAGAATCTGGGGAAATCTGAAAGAGAATGGGTGACCATCTTCCACATTGTCTTTCCTGATAGTTGAGAGGATGGACTGTGGCCTGACTTCCCTGAACCATTCCTAGTCTTCCATATGTAAGTTGTCATCATTCCCTCTCCAGGAAGATGAAGCCTCTGAGCTTTACCGTGAAATCCCCAGAAACACAGGTGGGGAGAGGCCCTCTGTCTCTCCATCGTGAAATCCCCAGAAACACAGGTGGGGAGAGGCCCTCTGTCTCTCCATGGAGCTTGTTTCTCATTGTAGGTGAAAGGCTTACTCCCACCTAAGCCATTTCTCAATCGGACCTTATATGGGACCTCACCAGGCCTATGGGTTGACTCCAAAGTGATTTTTGGCAACAGCGGAACTCAAAGAGGCCAGGCTTTCTGCCAAATTCTGTTCTTGTGAAAAATCAGTTAGCCCACTCTGACTAGACATATAAAATAGTCTGTAATAAATGTTTCCTGAAAATGTCAGGGGAATTTTCCATCTTTACATGCTAAGGTTATGAGGGAGTCATTGGAGCAGAGTATTAGTCATGCAAGCTGTGGAAATCAAACATCTAATCAAGCCAAAAACAGAACAGAAAAGAAATTCTCAAAAGCTCTGCTCCCTTCATCTATGTTCCTTTCTAGTTGTAAAGGTCAAAGGTTAATTTCACAAATCTGTTTGGTATGTTGAGACTGCTGCAGAACTGAAGTGCTTGGAAAAGATGATCTGGTGGATATATTCAGTAACAAATGCAGCTTCGGTTATACAACCACATCTGCCCCCAGAAGTATGCCTGGGAATCAATAAATGGGTGCTGGGAGGGCCTCAAAGTTTTTAGAAATAGGAGGAGGCTAAGCCCCTTGAGGATGTGTGTGTGTGGGGGGGTGGGTGAGTGCATATGCTAAGTTGCTTCAGTCGTCCTTTCCGACTCTGCAATCCCATGGACTGTAGCCCCCCAGGCCCCTCTGTCCATGGGATTCTCCAGGCAAGAAAACCGGAGTGGGTTGCCATGCCTACCTCCAGGGGATCTTCCTGATCCAGGGATCAAACCTGCATCTCTTAAGTCTCCTGCACTGGCAGGTGGGTTCCTTACCACTAGTGCCACCTGGGAAGCCCACTTTGAGGACACATGATTTATTTAGGGGAAGATGGCCAGTTTTAAAGCAAAATGAGACATCAGAGTCATTTTTCTTTTCCATACAGCAGTGATCTTCAAACTGGGCTCTAAATCCCTGAGGACGTCCCAAGGCCTCTATGGGCACAGATAAAATAGTTTTAGAGGTAACATGTTCCAGATTTGCAATTTTCAAGTGTGTATTCTTTTATAAAATCGATCTGTATTGAAAGCCTCTTGAAGCAGCAAGCCAATTCTCTTTTCCTAGCCTCCTTCTCCATTCTTTACACATTCTAAAAAAGAGAAAGATACACTATTCAGCTACACAAAGGATGCAACAAACTCAAGGTGCCCAATAAAGAAGTAATTGAAAATTTTTATATCTGCAGAGCCTCCATGAATAGGGAAACATAACTCTCACCCCGTATTTATCAGTAAGAGAAATATCACCAATAATATTTTACTCTTATGACTAATATGTATTAAAATGTATAGTATATATACATGCTATTTTGATCAATTGTGAACTAATAATAATTATGATGAAACTCAGTCCAAAAGAATTTTGTTTTGAAACTTAGAGACATAGAGTCACAGAAAGTGATTTGTTTCAATGTTTAAACATATTTTTGTGGTAGAAAAGCACTATAGGCTGATCAATAAAATATTTCAAAACATGAAACTATGTTATAATAAGAGAAAATTCTATGATGGAAGAAGAATGAAATGTGATTTTTAAGGTGAAAATATATAGNATGTTTAAACATATTTTTGTGGTAGAAAAGCACTATAGGCTGATCAATAAAATATTTCAAAACATGAAACTATGTTATAATAAGAGAAAATTCTATGATGGAAGAAGAATGAAATGTGATTTTTAAGGTGAAAATATATAGAATTTCCTGCTATTAAGCCAAGGCTTTCCATGTGTTTTTTTTTAATCAGATGATGGTGTTCAAATGACTATGGTACCCTAAACAGGAAAAGAATTCTAAAAGACTAGATACATGTATATGTATAACTGAAACACTTGGCTGTACACTTGAAAGTAACACAATATTGTTAATCAGCTGTATGCCAATATAAAATTTTAAAATATTTTAATGACTATGTTGTATATATGCCACTGAATTACTATAAAAGAGTGATGCATTATTTTCTTTAAAATTTCAATATTTGTAATGTAATAGAAATTTCATCCTTTGTAATTGTTTAAATTTATGAGTTAAAAACTTGCAAGGTAACAAATATGTAAGGGGGTACATAACTTTCAAAAATTATTTTAGGGCATAAAGGAGCAAAAGAACTTTGAAGGCCACTGCTTTTTACCTTCTTTTTGGATGAGCAGGAGAACAGGTGGTAAAGAAGAACGAAGTCTGGCTTCAGAGCCCTGTTCTGCTCTTGGGCCGGCGTATCAGTCTGAGGAGTGTATATGTGAGCAGAGACTGGCTAGACACCCAGCAAACCCACTGCTTCCTGGAGACACTGCCAAACCACATTGCCAGCACTCTGCACCTGGGTAAAAAAAGCGCTTTCCTGCTCCCATAAATTTGTTTAGCGAAGTCGTTATTGCTGTTCAGTCGGTAAGTCGGATCTGACTCTTTGTGACCCCATGGACTGAGCATGCCAGGCCTCCCTATCCCTCACTATCTCACCGAGTTTGCCCAAGTTGATGTCCACTGAATCAGTGATGTTATCCAACCATCTCAGCCTTTGCCTCCGTCTTCTCCTTTTGCCTTCAATCTTTCCCACCATTGGGGTCTTTTCCAAAGATTTGAATGTTCACATCAGGTGGCCAAAGTATTGGAACTTCAGCTTCAGCATCAGTCCTTCCAGTGAGCATTCAGGGTTGAGTTCCCTTAGGACTGACTGGTTCCATCTCCTTGTTGTCCAAGGGATTCTCAAGAGTCTTCTCCAGCACCACAATTCGAAAGCATCAATTCTTCGGTGCTCACCCTTTTATGGTCCAACTCTCACATCTGCACATTTGATCCCTGGGTCGGGAAGATCCCCTGGTGGAGGGCATGGCAATCCACTCCAGGATTCTTGCCTGGAGAATCACATGGACAGACAAGCCTGGTGGGCTGCAGTCCATAGGGTCTCACAGAGTCAGACACAACTGAAGCGACTTAAACACGCATGCCCGCACAGGAAAGACCATAGCTTTGACACAGATGTAAATTTGCATCTTTAAAGAAAGGGCCTTCTCAGAGCATATTGAAGAATATGCTAATATTTAATTTAAGTGGCAGAATTTTCCCTAAGCTGATGTGCTTAGGGGGCCCCTTTTCCCAAAGTATAAATATTTACATCAGCAGCCTCGAAGATGCCCCAGGCTATCTTCTCTCCCAGGCTTTTCTCAGCTGCTCCCTTCATTGCCATTGCTCTGCTGTCCTCTAACCAGTCTCCATGAGCCAAAGCTGCCCCATCTTTCAAAATGCAGTTCCCACCTTCCTTCATGCGACTTTCCCCGAGCCCTCTCCCACACCCAATCTGAGTCCCTCTGCATCTCTGTTAGAGCCCTCCTCACTTTCTACCTTACTAATTTTGTTAATTTTGCCATCCACATCTCATTGTCTACACTAAATGATAAAGTCTCTGAAAGCAAAACATAAGCATCATTTATTTTTGTAGCTGCTTCTCCCAAAAACCATACCACAGTATTATGCTCAATAATTTTTTTACTTGTAATGATTGACATTTCAAAGCATAAATCAACCAAACTGAACTTCTAATGGTCTAACACATATGGTCTGGCTTTTCCATTGATCGGGTGACCCTAAAATGCTTGCAATATTCAATATATGCTGGTATGCCATGTCAAGGCCAAGTTTCCTAGAGCAATCACTGGCAAGTAATGCTTTGGAATATAGATTTTTTTTTCTAATGTCATTGCCTCATTACTTTAGCTTAATACGTTTCTGGCTAAGAAGTAAATTTCATGAGTCACCAACCACTTTCTTATGGCACCAGTAGCCACCTTGCACAATGTGCTAACGAAGAACCATCATTTGAAACAGCAACAAAGGAAAGATCAAGTTATAACCCATGCTGAGTTTTGGGAACCGCTGGGCTTTCTGCAAGCCAGGTCGACACTAAGAGAATGTTTGTTCTGGCCATCACCACTAAGTCTTCAAACAGAGGAGTTCATATTTTCCTCTGCCCTTCATCAGTGCAATGCCTGAATAAATGTTCTAATTCAATAACCCAGTTGCAATCTACTGAGCAGTAACTGTATGCCTAGCACAATCACCTGTGCCTGGTATTTGCTTTCTAAGGGGTAATTCCATCAAAAATAGTTGTATAAATAGACAAGTAAAAAGGTCTCTGTGGCAGAGGTTGTCACTTGCCTATAACAATTTTCCTCTTCCTCATTAGAAATAACACCCCAACTTTATTTGGGGGCAGAAATGCACCCAGTTAAAATTCCATATTTGGTGTTATTGGTAAAGAACCCCTCTGCCAGGGCAGGAAACGAAAGACAGGCAAGTTTGACCCCTGAGTCTGGAAGATCCCCTGGAGGAGAGCACGGCAACCCACCCCCAGTATTCTTGCCTGAAGAATCCCATGGACAGAGTAGCCTGGCGGGCTACAGTCCATGGGGTCACAAAGAGTTGGATAGGACTGAAGTGACTTAACATGCTTTCAGCTAGATGTAACCATGAGACTAATTTTGGCCAAAAGTGGTTAGCAGAAGTGTAAGGGGCTTCCAGGAGGATTGATTAAAAAGGAGCTAACTCATTCAGGAGGAGAAGGCACTGGCGACCCACTCCAGTACTCTTGCCTGGAAAACCCCATGGATGGAGGAGCCTGGTAGGCTGCAGTCCATGGGGTCGCTAAGAGTCAGACATGACTGAGAGACTTCACTTTCACTTTCATGCATTGGAGAAGGAAACGGCAACCTACTCTAGCGTTCTTGCCTGGAGAATCCCAGGGATGGAGGAGCCTGGTGAGCTGCCGTCTGTGGGGTTGCACAGAGTCGGACACAACTGACGTGACTTAGCAGCAGCAGCAACTCAGCCAGGAAGTTTGTCTTTTTTGCCCTTCTTTCCATCCTCTCTCTTAAAAATAGCTGGTGCTCCAGCAGCCATCTTGGGCCAAGAGGTGACTCTGAGATGGAAGCCATGGAAAGACAGAAGAAGCCTGGCTCTCAGATGATTCTGTAAGGCCACAGACCAGCCCTACCACACCTACCTCTGCTCTTCTTTTACATGAGAAAGTAAAACTTTTAAAATCAATTATCACAATGATTTCCATTATAAAAAGCCTAACCAAATCCTTAGCCCTTGAACTTGGCAGATCCATGGTCCATTATACCTTGGCCTGTACATTAAAGCAAATCTCAGAACAATACTGCCTTCTCTGGGGAATTGGCTCAGTCTTCTTTATGCACTTATTTAACTCTTTCTTTTCCCTTGTTCTGGAATTTATTTCCACTCTCAACTTTGATAATTGCTTTAGGCCCCTTCACTTAGGAAAGCACATGGCTTCACCTGTTGGCTTCTAGATTTCAGCCTCCATCCTGGCTGTTATCTCTGCATGCTGCCTTGATTTTGGGGTCCAAGCTGAGCACTGAAGAATTGATGCTTTTGAACTGTGGTGTTGGAAAAGACTCTTGAGAGTCCCTTGGACTGCAAGGAGATCCAACCAGTCCATTCTGAAGGAGATCAACCCCGGGATTTCTTTGGAAGGACTGATGCTAAAGCTGAAACTCCAGTACTTTGGCCACCTCATGCAAAGAGTTGACTCATTGGAGAAGACTCTGATGCTGGGAGGGATTGGGGGCAGGAGGAGAAGGGGACGACCGAGGATGAGATGGCTGGATGGCATCACGGACTTGATGGACGTGAGTCTGAGTGAACTCCGGGAGATGGTGATGGACAGGGAGGCCTGGCGTGCTGCGATTCATGGGGTCGCAAAGAGTCGGACACGACTGAGTGACTGAACTGAACTGAACTGATGACTCAGGTGAGGAAAGCTCTGCAATATAGCCTCTAGCACTATAAAAAACCCCAACAGAAGAGATGGATATTTTGCCTACTTCCCACTCCAGAGGTAGAAAATCTAGAGGTCTATAGATGGACAGGTTGGTACAAAAATCGCCACATCCAGTTGTGCACTGGATGTTGTGTACCACATGTGCACTGCCTCACTGCAGCAGGGCATCCATCACATCACAGTCCATCGCGTGTCTACACATGGTCTCTGCTGTCTGACAAGCCCTGTACTCAAAGCTTAGCAGGTACAAGTCAGAACAGGGCTAGCAATGCTAAGCCCATTGGCCCACGGAGCAAGGTATCATCTCCCTACTACTGTGATTTCTTTACTGCTAATAATACCACATTCAAAAAGCCCAGGAAGCTATCACTAACAATACAGCTTTCTCTCCCCATGCTACTATACATCTAAAAAGCCTAACTTTATACATCTATAAAACCTAACTCACATCACCTTTCCCCCACAAACTAGAAAGAGACATATATGGACAGTTTCAAGGTGGGACTTTAAACAAAGTCATTATTGCCATTCTTAGTGATGATAATAATAAATGCATAAGTATCATAGACCATTCATCTATGTTTTCTCATTTAACACTTACAACCTGCTCTGAAGTGGAAGCTCTTATTGGTACAATTTAATAGTTAGGAAAGGGAGATTCAGAGAGATAGATGATTATGCTAAGATTTGTTCATCTAGACGAGAAAAAGCAATGCTTAAATCCAGGGCTTCTAGGTACCAAGCTGTGTTCCTCCAACCTGAGTTTACATTAGGAGTTAATCGTTATTCTCATCCCCATTTTATTAATCAGGAATATTAGAAAAATAAATAACTCCACGCATGTGCCCAAGGAAAATGGCAGAATCTGGACTTTGGACCCAAATTTTCTCTGGTTTCTAGGCTCCTTCCCTCACCAATACATTACAGTTTTCAAATCACTCTTGCTCACATGACCTTCAGACTAATATATCCAACCCCAATTTCCTGGTTTCTTTTGTTCGACTGGAAAGAGCATCCCAAGAGTACTGAGCTATAAAGGACACAGGAGTGGGTATAGATGCGGGATGGCATGGAAGTATATGTGCAGGGTCCTCCAGCTCCCCTTGCGTTTTCAGTGGCCACCTTATTTTCTGGGTGCACGCTGTCTGTTCAGCACACCTGGCACAGGTCCCTGCCTTTGAGGGTAACATGTTCTACCAGGAGAGACCGCAGCGAGTCAGTGCAGATGGAGCCAACTTAAATTCACCAGTAAAAGTTGCAGGGAGGACATGTCAAAGCCAACTTGGGAGCAACCATCCAGTTTAGAGGAAAAGAGGGCAGAGGATCATCACTGTCTAGCATGAGACCCCCAATAATAGGGGCTGGGAAGGAGTAAGTATTGTAAGGTACACACGTGATGACCCAGGTACATAAGAATGGAATGGTTTCTAATGCGGAGATAGCTGAAGTAGAGTGCAAGACTCAGGACTAACTCCAGGGAGGTTCTGGACCAAGGCCAACTAGATTTCAACCTCAGAATACTCACCCCCTGTCCTCTCTCCTCTCCCCTCTCCCTACACCCCTCAAACACTCGTGAACTTGCATACACACACATATATGTATGCACTTGACTCCTATGAAGTCAGATCTAAACAAGCAAATGAAGGCCAGGAAAATTTTAAAGAGCAAACAACACATACATCAGTTATGTGCAGATGGAAGTGTGTACAAATGCAGGATTAGGGTGGCCCTGCCAGCTTTGCTTTTGTTAGCTTACTCTTAAGGTTAGATGGCATCACCGGCTCGATGGACATGAGTTTGAGCAAGCTCTGGGAGTTGGTGAGGGACAGGGAAGCCTGGCAAGCTGCAGTCCATGGAGTCGCAAAGAGTCAGACAGGACTGAGCAACTGAACTGAACTGTAGAGGAAGAGAATTTTAGAAAGGAAACATTTTTATTGGGCTTGACAGAGATGAAATCCCAGATAGTCCAAAAGAACAAACGAAACTTTGAGATCTAAGAGGAACCTAGAGACTGAACTGCAGGATGAGAGCCAGCACTCACAAATAGCACTAATCTTTGCTCCAGCCCCGGCTGAAGCTAGGCCCTGGAAGACACATCTGGGCAAGATCAAGGAGAGGTCTCAGGAGAAAAAAAAATGGGAGGAGAAGACTTTCTGCCAAGATCAGTTTTTATTGGTCCAGGTCTCTGTCTTTAGCAATTCTTATCTTGCAGGACATGACTTTTGGCACCAAAAACCTTTTTAGTCATGTTTCAACTTCATCCACAAACCTGTTATCTCTAGTGGGAAAATAAGGTCTAGAAAGATGCTGTGGCTTGCCCCCAGAGTATATGGGCAACTCAGGGAAGAGACACAAACAGAACTTAAGGTTTCATGTGTAGAAGCCTGTCTTTTAAATACTTGTAAGGGACCCACCTCTTTCCCTCAACATCTGTTACCTAGAATCTCCACCCAACATCTCAAGACTTCTCAACATGTGGAGACTCCCACCGACCAGTGTATCAGACAGGATTTGGTCTGGTGGCATATAACAGAGAAGCTAAAAATAAGAAAGCATATTGCTCACTGATGTAGAGCAAGTCACCAGAACACAGTCTTGGGATGGACGGAAAGTCATGCAAAGCTGTCTGGGTCTCAGCCATCCCACAGCTCACCACACCACTATCTCTGATGTGCAGCTCTTGATCTCGTGGTGCAAGCTGTTTGCTTGAGCTGCAGCTTATACCTTTGACCTTAGGGTGGAGGAAAAATGAGAAAAATGATGTGTCTCTTCCTGGTAAGGAAGCTTCCTAAATTCACTGACGACAGCTACATCATTGGTCAAAACCTAGGTCAACCAAAGGCTCCTTCCAGCTGCAAAGGAGGCTAGAGGAGGTGGCCATTTAATCATCGGTAAGATGCCATCTCCCTAATGATATGGGATATGAGGTAGATATGGGTCAAGGTCATACACAAGGGTGGTCCATAAGTCTCCAGTCCTGTTAAAGAAAATGGGCAAGAGAAGCCAGGTGAGTTAAGCCAAATAAGATTCATGCCCTAATGGCACCTGAAGTCAAAAGAACGTGAATTAGAGGAGAAGAGAAAGGAGGGACTTTCACATGGAAGAAATCTGACAAGCAAAGGCCTAGAATAAGAGATTTGAAAGCTAATATTGGTAGGTGCAACAGTTCTTGGACCAATGGAGTGTGACCTGAGGAACAAGGCAGAGAGGCAGCGCAAAAGAGGCATCTGATGGCTTATCAAGACTGAAATAACAACATCTTATCTTTAATCATCCATTCAGCCAACTTTTCACTGAGTACTTGCCATGTGACAAGAACTATGCCTACCTGAACTAAAAAAGAATGAAACAGACACTACGTCTTACCCTCCAGAAGGAAAGAAAAACAAGCAAGCAGGCCATTTCAGTACAGAGCATTGTGGACTAGAGAAAGTTCTATGCTACTGAAGCACTGAGAAGGGCTCCTGTGTGGACTTAAGAGGGTCAAGGAAGGCAAAGGCTGCCTGGAGGAAATGCTCTTGCCACACAGCACAGAGCTCAGGGCACAGGCTGTGACGGCCTCCCCAGGTTCAAGACCTGGCTCCACCACTCACTGGCTTCCCAGGTGGCTCGGTGGTAAAGCAATTGCCTGCCAATACAGGAGATGCAGGTTCAGTCCCTGGATCAGAAAGATTCCCTGGCGAAGGGAATGGCTACCGACTCTAGGATTCTTGCCTAAAGAATCCCAGTGACAGAGGAGCCTGGCTGGCTACAGTCCATGGAGTCACCAAAAGTCAGACACGACTGAGCAACTAACATTTCCACCTCTTACTGGCTCTATATCCTGGTCTCTTCTCTGAACCCCAACCTTCTGATCCATAAAATAGGAATGACAGTGATACTGAGAGCACCTACCTGCTGCTGCTGCTGCTGCTAAGTCACTTCAGTCGTGTCCGACTCTGTGTGACCCCATAGACGGCAGCCCACCAGGCTCCCCCATCCCTGGGATTCTCCAGGCAAGAATACTGGAGTGGGTTGCCATTTCCTTCTCCAATGCATGAAAGAGAAAAGTGAAAGTGAAGTCGCTCAGTCTGTCCGACTGTTAGCGACCCCATGGACTGCAGCCCACCAGGCTACTCCGTCCATTGGATTTTCCAGGCAAGAGTACTGGGGTGGGGTGCCATTGCCTTCCCCGCACCTACCTGCTAGGATTGCTTAAAGAATCAAAGGAGCTATTCCCTGTGAAGCACTTAGCATGGCATCTAGCATTAAATAAGTGCTCTGAATAGATGAGCTATTAATAAGAAACCATTACTAGTGCTAAATGGGGAAAGGGAAAGCAGAAAGATATCCAGGCAGAAGAAATAACATCTTCAAGGCTGAGTCTCAGAGCATCAGAAGGAGCGGGCACCAGGTGGGATGAGCTGAGACAGGAGGCTGAGGAGATAAGCTGGGTGGATCAGGCAGGTCTGGGAGGCCAAGTAAAGGCATCTGGTCTTCAACCAAGAGCAATAAGGAGCCATCTGAGCAAGGGGACCCGTGTAATCAGATGTCATCTTAGAAAGACCACACCGACCGCCATGTGGTGACAGATTGACCTGAGGCAACACTGAAGGCTGGGTGCCCATCAGGTGCTAATCCCACTGACAGACTGTGGCAGCTTGAATCGAAATGTTGGCAATGAAGGGAAAATGGACGGATTCGAAAGCTAACTAGGAATGGGACCTAAAGGACCTTCTTACAGTTATATCCGACTTGACACATGCCCCTGTCACAGTCTCTTGAAGAAACAAAAGCCTACAGAAAGCTTGGAAATTGTTTTAGTTTCCATCACCACTAGCCCGTCTCATCAGAAGGGAGACAGAGTATCACCCAGAAACAGCACAATTCTTCACCAGTGAAGGCCACATACAATTTCTAGCTAGATAGTAGCCAGTCAGATAAAAAGGACCCAGGAGTTTATAAATATACTGCTGTGAGCTGAGCCAAATTAAATCCAGAGAAAAACAGCTCTGTAATAGCCCTCCATGTCTCATGAAATGCCCCATTTCAAGGCTTCACATGAGTGATCATGCTGGGTATATGGTGTCTATTTGGTGACCCCATAATTTATCCTCCAAACTAGGACACTTTGAAGAATAAAAGTGCCCTCTATTAATATTACATCAGGACAAGTGAAAACTGGGAGTTTCCCAGGAGAACCAAGTAACACTGTCGTCCTTCCGTCTGGCTGCCTAACATCAACCTCCTGTTCCCCACACACACACGCACGTGCACACACATGCACACACACACACACACATGCACACACACACACACGCTTACACACACACACACACAGATTTTGGTAACAACAGCCCCTGATGTCCTTCTGAGGAATCACCTATCCTTCAATAGTAGTTAGCCCTAATGGGATTGGCAGTGCAAGCACCCGGAAGTAAGCCCAGGATGCAAGCTAAACCAGCTGAACGGAGGACTTTGAACTTGACCAGAAATGGCACAAAACATGAAACACCAGAAAACGCCCCTTCATTCCAGCATCATCTCCCAGTGAGACCACTGAAGCGTGCTTGCGTCCTAGCCATCTGGTGCCCTCATCATACCTGTTTTGATGAACCTGTTCTCCAGTCCTTCCCATCCATTCTGTGAGCTACCTAACACTGCTACAATAAATTCCTTTTCTGCTGCGAAAAGTCCTAATTGATATAATTACCATAAGCTTTAGAACACAAAATTCTCACATGAAATCCCACATCTGGCATTCACTTACTCTGTCTTCGGTTTTTGTTTTCTCACCTATAAAAATAATATAATACATACCTTATAAATTAGTTGTAGAAATAAATGAGATAATGTATGCCAAGCCACTGGGTCAGTACCTATTTCAGTTCAGAAGTAAGCCATCAATTAATGTAAATTTGTTTCCAAACTTTCCTTCTCTCAGCTAATACTCTGTAGATTTGGCTTTGATATTTCACATCAGTATTTAGAGAAGGGGTAATTATTAGAATGACTTTAAATTTGGGCTTCCCTGGTGGCTCAGATGGTAAAAGTGTCTGCCCGCCATGCAAGAGACCTGGGTTCAATCCGTGGGTCAGGGAGATCCCCCCTGGAGAAGGAAATGGAAACCCACTCCAGTACTCTTGCCTGGAAAATGTCATGGATGGAGGAGCCTGATGGGCTATAGTCCATGGGGTCGCAAAGAGCTGGACACAACTGAGCAACTTCACTTTAAGTTTGTTTAAGCCAAGCTGGATCTTGAACTCCAACTGAGATTTAGTTGTGCTCCTCAAAAAGTATAAGAAAAAAAGAAAACAGACAAATGGAACAGATTGTGTAAGTTTCCTATCAGAAAGGACAGTCTAGGTTATGCTGCAGTGACAAACAACCCCAAAACCTCAGTGGCTTTTAACAACAAAAATTGATTTCTTGTTCATCCTACATTTGTGTTATGAGTTGGTTATGGTTTCAGCCTTAGTTCATTCTTATCCAGTGTATTAGTCAGAAAGGACTAAAAAAGCAGAACCAACGGGATATATACATAGAGGAAAAGAGAGTTATTTTAAGAAATTGGCTCACATGATGCTGAGGCCACAAATACCAAATCTGTAAGGCAGGCCCACAGACTGGAAACTCAAATAAGTGTTGCTGTTAAGAGTCTTAGGTCTGAATTCCAGAGTAGCAGGGTCAGGCTGGGTCTCTATGTTGCAGTCTAGAGAATCCCTTCCTCTATGGGAAACCTAAATCTGCTCTTAATAAGGCCTTCAACTGATTGGATGAGGCCCACACATACTAAGGAGGAAATCTGCTTTTCTCTGCTGATTTAAATGTCACTTTAAAAAGTCTACTGATTCAAATATTAATCACATCTAAAAAATTGTTTGTTCTTTACTCACTAAGTCAAGTTAGACTCTTTTGCAACCTCATGGACTATAGCCTACCAGGCTCTTCTGTCCATAGCATTTTCCCGGCAAGAAAAAAGCACCTTCTCAAAAACATCTAAACTGTTTTTGTTCAAACAATAGGCCCATAGCCTAGCCAAGCTGACACACAAAATTAACCGTAAATGTCAGGCTAAAATATCAGTGATCATCTCAACTGTCTCAATCATCACTTGTCACTGTGGCAGAGGGAAAGCAAACATGATGACTCACACTGGTTTTTAACATTTTCTCCCTGAACTGGTACAGATCACTTTCATTCACATTTCAGTGCCTATTGCAAGTCACAGGATCGTGTCTACTTGTAACGGGGTGGGGAAGCACAAGCCTATCATGAGCCAGAACAGAACCAATATAATTATGACTGCCTCCCTGGTAGCTCAGCTGGTAAAGAATCCACCTGCAATGCAGGAGACCCCGGTTCAATTCCTGTTTGAGGCAGATCCCCTGGAGAAGGGATAGGCTACCCACTCAAGTATTCATGGGCTTCCTTGGTAACTCAGCTGCAATGCAGGAGACCCCAGTTCGATTCCTGGGTCAGGAAGATCCCCTGGAGAAGGGATAGGCTACCCACTCCAGTATTTTAAAGGCTTCCCTGGTGGCTCAGGTGGTAAAGAATCCACCTGCAATGTGTAAGACCTGGGTTCAATCCCTGGGTTGGGAAGTTATGACTAGNGAGACCCCAGTTCGATTCCTGGGTCAGGAAGATCCCCTGGAGAAGGGATAGGCTACCCACTCCAGTATTTTAAAGGCTTCCCTGGTGGCTCAGGTGGTAAAGAATCCACCTGCAATGTGTAAGACCTGGGTTCAATCCCTGGGTTGGGAAGTTATGACTAGTTTTAATGCATACCACAGCTTCATAATCTCATCCTCTTGATTTTCAAAAGAATTCCATTGCCTTTAGTCCTTTTCTTCCTGACTATACCAGATGAGGCTTCCTGCTTTCATGGTATCCAAAGATACCCTTGGCAGGAAACTGGACAGGGACTGCCATTAATATAAGCACCTATCATCAAAAGTCTACAGATAAGTTCTGGAGAGGGTGTGGAGAAAAGGGAACCCTCTGACAGCTGTTGGTATGAATGTAAATTGGTGCAACCACTATGGAAAGCAATATGGAGTTCCCTTTAAAAATTAAAAATAGAACTGACATATGATCTGGGTATATATCCAGAAAAGATGAAAGCACTAATTCAAAAAAGATACATGCAACCAAATGTTCACAATAGCACTATCAACAATAGACAAGACTTGGAAGCAACCTATCAGCGGGGTGGATAAAGAAGATGTGGCACATATACATGACGGAATATGCCACGAAAAAGAATGAGCTAAAAAGAGAATGAACTAATGCCATTTGCAGCAACACAGATGGACCTAGAGATCATTACACTAAATGAAGTCAGACAGAGAAAGACAAATATTGTATGCTATGAATGCATGTGGAATCTAAAAAACAGTGCAAATGGGCTTATTTACAGGAACAGAAACAGACTCACAGACAGAAAACAAAATTATGGTTATCAGAGGGGAAAGGGAGGAGGTGGGATACACTGGGAGTATGGGATTAACAGACGTACACTACTATATATAAAATAAATAAACAACAAGGACTTAATGTAGCACACGGGGAACGATATTCAATACCTTGTAATAAACTATAATGGAAAAGAATAAAGATATATGCATATGTATATGTGGATTACTGAATCACTTTGCTGGATACCTGACACTAACACAATATTGTAAATCAATTATACTTCAATTTTTTTAAAATAAATGAAAAGATAATCTATAGACAAACAAATATATATATATGAAAGTGAAAGTGTTAGTTGCTCCATTGTGTTTGACTCTTGGCAACCCAATGGACTGTAGCCCACCAGACGCCTCTCTCCATAGGATACCAGGCAAGAAAGAATACTGGAGTGGGTTATATTTCCTTCTCCGGGGGATCTTCCTGACCCAGAGATGGAACCCGGGTCCCTGCACTGCAAGTCAATTCTTTACTGTCTGAGTCAAAACATGGGGGAAAAAAAATAAACATATATATATATCAGTCAGCTCAGTTGCTCAGTCGTGTCCAGCTCTTTGCAACCCCATGGATTACAGCACACCAGGCTTCCCTGTCCATCACCAACTCCCACAGCTTGCTCAAACTCATGTGCATCGAGTCGGTAATGCCATCCAACCATTTCATCCTCTGTTGTCCCCTTCTCCTCCTGCCATATGTATGTGTATATATATATATATATATATATACACACACACACACAAACACACACATACACACATATATAAGCACTTCCCTTTGGACCTCTTATCACAGGGTTCCCGGTGCTGGAAAGTCTGTTCAGAAAAGGCTGCGTGAGATTTTGAATTGCCCACTGAGAGAAGCAGTGATACTTCCCACTCTGTATATCATCCTGGAGTCTTCCTGTGCATTGAGAATTCTAAGAAACAGAGGGTCCTATTTCTTCACAGAAATAGACAGAAATGGGGCAGATGGAAGAGGCATCTAAGTTAACAATTTCTGAAAGGATTCTCAAACATCTTTATCCTGGCTGTGGACCAGATTTCCCTTCCCTGTTGCTCTACAGGAATTTTCACAGGCAATTTATATGAAACAAGGATCTGTCTCTCGGTGCACAGTCAGTTCAGAAGTAGCCTCCTTCCCACCTTCTGCTTCCAAAAAGTAGATTGGTCAATTTATTTTCTCCTGCTGAGGCCGCCAAACCTAATTAGCATCCTTGGTCTCAAGTAAGCAATGCTTCTCTTTAAGAAAAAAAAGAAAAAAGTAGGTTTGTTACAAAAGCCATGCAAATGTTGGATGGATCATTTTTTCCCTTGACCCCTGTATTGGCAAGATGTGTCCTGATTACCCATGGAGGAGGGTAGATAGAGCTGGTCTGGTCCCCAAGTGATAACATGGCAACAAAGTCTCTACTTTGATTATTATGCTGAGTGAAGTAAGACAGAGAAGGAGAAATATCATATGACATTCCTTATATGCAGAATTTAACCAAAAAAAGGATACAAATGAACTTATTTACAAACAGAAGCAGACTCACGGACTTAGAGAACCAAACTTACAGGTGCAGGTACAGGGCGGAAGAATCCAGGGAAGGGATAGTTAGGGAGTTTGGGATGGATATGTATACATGCTATATTTAAGATGGATAAACAACAAGGACCTACTGTATAGCACAGGGAACTCTGCTCAATGTTTGTAGCAGCCTGGATGGGTGGGGAGTTTGGGAGGAGAATAGACACATGTATTATGTATGGCTGAGTCCCTCTGCTATCCACCTAAAACTATTACATCATTAATTGGCTACACTAGTGAGGGCTGAATGAGCTAATGCTTGTGAAGAGCTTTGCACAGTGCTGGCCACCACCACACTCAGCAGAGGGCAGATGTTTCTTTGGGCAGTTCTACCACTTTGCAGAAGGTGACTGCATGCTCAGGGCTGAGCCCCCAGAGGAGATAAACTCCTGACTCAGCTACTCCATAGTCATGGGACCCCAGGCATGTTACTTAACCAACTCTCCAGAAAACTCCTCAGTTTCCTCCTTTCCAAATGAGAAATAAGCAAATACCACATAAGATTATTGTGAGGATAAAAGATTGTTATAAACAAAGCCCTTAGCAGAGTAACTGGCCCAGCCTACATGCATCACATCTCCTTTAATGGTGGCGCTGGAGAATACTCTTCAGTGTATACTGCATCCTTGGACAGCAAAGAGATCAAACCAGCCAACCCTAAAGGAAATCAACCCTGAATATTCATTGGAAGGACTGATGCTGAAGCTGAAGCTCCAATACTTTGGCCACCTGATATAAAGAGCTGACTCATTGGAAAAGACCCTGATGCTGGAAAAGACTGAAGGCAGGAGGAGAAGGGGACAACAGAGGATGGTTGGATAGCATCACTGATTCAACAGACATGAGTTTAAGCAAACTCCAGGAGATGATGAAGGACAGGGAAGCCTGGCCTGCCACAGTCCACGAGGTGGCAAAGAGTCAGACATGACTGAGCAACTGAACAACAATAAGGAAATCAGGATGCAGCTGGATTGTGGTCCTTCTGTTCAGTTCTTTTCATAACGGTACCATCCTTTTAGAGGCAATGGCTTTCAAACTCCCCCCAAGGAGCCAAGATCCCTTCAAAGGAAGAAGGGGAAAGTGAGTCCATAGTGCTTCACTTTTCCTGTAAGCAGAAAAGCCCTCCTTTCATCTGTTTCAGAAACTGAGATGCAGCACACAGTTTCATTACCAGAAGGGTGATACTGCGAAAGAATATGTGAAACTGTGTTTTTCTGTATCACTAATCACCTTCTCAGGCTTGGGTCAGATCATTAGAAATTAGAATAACAGAAATAATCATTTTTTCTTGATTCCTTTATTCATTTATTTATTCAGCTTTTTCATTCCTTCACTTCTGCTTTTTTTTTTTTTGGCCAAGTCCCAGAGTGACAACCATGAACAAACCACACAGTCCCCAGGGAAGATGAAGGTCACTTTCCAGCAGGAGAGACAGACATGGTGCTGAAGAAAAAGTGTCCAAAAGTCACCAGACTTAAGAGGGAGTTCTGGGGAAAGAGTGTATGAATCTTAAGCCTAGAGATGAACGGGAGAAAGGCGGGGGAAGTTTTTCTAAGTAGAAGCCCAGAAGAGAGAAAGCACATGATATACGCAAGTTGTCCAGCAACTGTAAAGGCGAGCAAGTAGATTCCTCCAAAATGAACATCAAGGACCCAGCTAAAGCCGTTCCTTGCAGGATGGACGTTGCAGTCACAGCAGATGAGACTGTAAATCCACTGAATTACTCCAGCCAAGGGCCAGGCATCCCAACAAGCTCCCGGGCGGGGTGGGGGGGGTGGGGGGGTGTTGCAGTGTTCCGGGAGGTTCTCAGTCCCTTGAGGAAAAGGATACTCATACTGCTTGGATGTAAAGGCACAGGCCGGGAACAGGAGAGGATGGGTGTCCTGGGAGAATGCTGCCTGAGAAAACAGAACAGCAGCTGACACAGCTTTCCCTGGCCTCTCACAGACCTTCTTCCCCTTGCTCCCCAGCGGGGTGGTTCCAAATGCAGTCCATTGCAAGGAGACCTTTGCAAGACTCTGGAAGTCAAGCCCTTCCCCCAGGGCACAGGTTGGGGCTGGGAAATTTGCTGGTTGAATCCAAGCTTCTCCAGGCGGGTGCGACAGTGTGAATGTTCTCAGATCGTGAACGAGACCGTGACTAATTCTCACTTTGTACACCCAGAAGCCAAGCCCAGAGTCAAAAGTTTCACTTTTTCCTGAGTCCCAGGGAAAAGTAAATGCAGGGCTTCCGCCTCCCTGGGCCAGGAGCTTGGGATTGAAGTCAAGGTGGAGGGTTGTGATCCTAGTGGTGCTGAGGTAAGAATAGTTACAATAGTGATAAAACTCACTGAGCACATACTCTGTGCCAGGCCCTGTTATAAACATAAATCAAACCATCTCAGAAACTCTTTGGAGCCAACACCACCACTACCCCAATTTTACAAAAACAAAAAGATGTCCAGCAAAGTTAAGTATAGGTGGACATAGAAGGTGGGAACCTACAAAGAGCTTAGATAAGCTGTAAGACAAAATAAACTAAATCTCTGCATGAAAATGTTGCTTCCCTGGTTGCTCAGCTGGTAAAGAATCTGCCTGCAATGCAGGAGACTCCAGCTGGATTCCTGGGTCAGGAAGATCTGCTGGAGAAGAGATAGGCTACCCATTCCAGTATTCTTGGGCTTCCCTGGTGGCTCAGATGGTAAAGAATCTGCCCTGGTGGCTCAGATGGTAAAGAATCTGCCCGCAATGCTGGAGATCTGGTTCGATCCCTGGGTTAGGAAGATACCCTGGAGAAGGGAAAGGCTAACCACTCCAGTGTTCCTGCCTGCAGATTTCCATGGACAGAAGAGCCTGGCAGGCTACAGTCCGTAGGATCACAAACAGTCAGACACAACTGAGCAACTTTCACTTTCATACATGAAAACATGAGCATTTTTACCCGAAATGACTGCAGAGACCTCAGACCCATCATCAGGGACTTACCCAGGGACATCTACAGCCTTTCGGGGCACACTGAGTCAAGTGAGCAACTACGGAGGCCATAGGAGAGTTCCGGAAAAACACTCTGGTTTTCAGAAAGAACACGTTCAACTTGAGGGCATTAGGGAAGTTTGGAGGGAAGAGGTGACATCAGAATTTGAAGGGTTGGCGGGACATCATTCCAGATTAAGGGAACAGAGAGGAAAAGAGGGGGAAAGAGGGGAATATGTCCAAGGAAGAGTAGGTAAAGGAGTGTTTCAAGAATCCCCAGGCAGACCTTCGGGGTCACAGAAGACTCTAAGGCCCCTCCCTCTACATCTCTAGAGTAACTCCATTTTTATTTGTTTTACATACTAGGCTTCCATATGCAATTTCATTTGAAGAAACAGTTTTGCTTTGGGTTTTTTGGCCACAACCCCCAGCATGTGGAATCTTAGCTCCTTGACCAGGGATCAAACCTGCTCCCCCTGCACTGAAGTGTGGAGTTTTAACCACTGGACCACCGGGGAAGTGCCTAAAGACACAGTTTTAGTTCATCTCACTTTGTCAAACCATAGCACCAAATGGATGAAACTGTGTTTGTCGCTCACTCATGTCCGATTCTTTGTGACCCCATGGACTGCAGTCAGCCAGTCTCCTCTGTCCAGTGGAATTCTCCAGGCAAGAATACTGGAGTGGGTTGCCATTCCCTTCTCAAAAGGATCTTCCCGACCCAGGGACTTAACCTGGGTCTCCAGCATTGCAGGCAGATTCTTTACCATATGAGCCACTAGTGAAAGCATTGAGGGGGAAGGAGAGACGGAGCAAGAGAGCGGAAAGCTTCCATCAGGAAATCAGCCCAACCCCTGTCCATTCTGCGCTCCTAGCAGACATCACTAGTCTAATGCTTTCCACTGTTCTTAGATAGTCAGAACCCTTCTGCAGGCAGTACCCCAGATACCAGAAGTGGCACACCATTGTTAACCAAGGGAGTATGGGCTTTTTTTCTACAAGATATAGGAGAACCATGTATTTTTGAACCACTGTCCCTAAATGTTCATTCACTTCTAAACAGTGTTACTATGATGGGGCCAAGAACCCGAGGCCCGGCTCCACTCGCAGGAAGACCTCACTTCAAGGAAACATGAAGAGATACCTTCCCAAGTTCCCTAAGCCTCCTTCCTATGAGGTCCAGACCCTCAACAATGAGTGCATCAGTGGAATAAGAAGTGAGAGAGGATGTTCATAGTGTCCAGAAGACTGACCTGGGAGAGATTCTTTCCATTAGCACACAGCTAATGAACTGTTCCTCAGTTGACTACAGTGCTCCCTGGAAACCTGGGGATCCAAGAGTGGAGGGGAGCAAGAGATGGCAGGTGGTGTGGTGAGGAGGCTCCTGTGAAGGGGAAAAGCAGAGTGGTGCAAGCAGTAAGAAAGGAGAAGGGAGCGCAGACACACTGCACCTACTCCTTTTGGTGGGAAGAACAGGATCTAGAGATGTAACTTTGCTATATACAGCTGTGTGACCTTGGGCAAGTTACTTCACCTCTCTGAGTCTCCATTTATACTAAGGAGGAATAATCATTTCATCAAACATCCCTCTTCATAGGATTTACAGGAGACATTTGTCCAAAACATCAGAATTTCCTATTTTGTTGTTGTTGCTGTTAGTGTTGTCTTTATTTTCACATATAGAAAAATGAGACAGGTTAAGTAATTAACTCAGAGAGTCACAGTTTAGAGTCCAATTCAGGGTCAATTCTTTTTTATCACTTGGCCTCACTCAACAGTGAAACGGACAAATACAGAGAGCACCTGAGAGAAGCCACAAGCGTCCAAGCCTGTGAGCTATCTCAGATAGTTTTGCTGGGTCACTAATCCTTGACATTTTTGGTTGACTCTAGGATTTTTATGTTCAGCAATCTGGTAGAGATTTGGTTTTATTTTTAATTTTTTTTTTAATTGGAGGGAAACTGCTTTACAATGCTGTGTTGGTTTCAGCTGTACAACAACATGAATCAGCTGTAAGTATACATATATCCCCTCCCTCTTGAACCTCCCTCCTACCCTCTCCCATCCCAACCTCTAGGTCACCACAGAGCACCGAGCTGACTTCCCTGTGCTATAACAGCAGCTTCCCACTAGCTATCTACTTTACATATGGCAGTCTATATACGTCAGCCTTACTCTCTCGATTTGTCCCCCATCTCCTTACCCTGCTGGGTCCACAAGTCCGCTCTTCACATCTGTGTCTCTGTTTCTGCCCTGAAAATAAGTCCATCAGTACCATTTTTCTAGATTCCAGCTTTGGATACAGCCTAGAAGGACTTACGGAGAAGGCAATGGCACCCCACTCCAATACTCTTGCCTGAAAAATCCCATGGATGGAGGAGCATGGGGTCGCTAAGAATCGGACACGACTGAGTGACTTCACTTTCACTTTTCACTTTCATGCACTGGAGAAGGAAATGGCAACCCACTCCAGTGTTCTTGCCTGGAGAATCCCAGGGCTGGGGGATCCTGGTGGGCTGCCGTCTATGGGGTCGCACAGTGTCAGACACGACTGACATGACTTCGCATAGCATAGCATAGCATAGAAGGACTTACACATCAAGATGCCTCAGGTATAGCCTTGATCAAGGAGGGCCCATGCGTTCCAGGCTGTGCTAACCAGACACTCTCACCCTGGAATGGGTATCCTAAGGAGACTAACATAAACTGAAATTACTCAGAGACAAGGAAAAGCAAAAACAGAGCTCTGAAGAAACTGCCCTTGTGTTTCTGCTCCCTCATCCCCAGAGCACCTCTGGGAACTGCATGACCCACTTGCTTCTTTCCAAAACAGTCCTCACTGTGTTCAAGTGAGCCAGAGTCATCAGGAACTTTGGATGATACAGGAGGTGTCAAATCAGGAAATGATGCATGCATGGAAAAGTGCCTGGAGAATGTAAAGGATGTATACAACGTCAGATGGCATTTTCTAGTATATCTCACACTACCTACTACCTAACGGTCTCACTAAACGGTCACTAAACAAGCCTGACGAGTGTGCCTTCTGTGCTGGGACATGACCTTCCAGAGGTTCTTCTGACCTTTCTTGTTCTCCTGGACAGAGTTACTCACCCCTTCCCCTTCACATCATCTTGCAGGTCACAGGGCACTGAGTCACCAGAACATCTTTATCACACAGTGGTCACAATGCTCTCTCTCTTTTCTCTCTCTCTCTGCTTTACTTCCTTTATTCCAGACACTTCCTTGGCAGACTCAAGGAAAATTAAAAGTCATGGGGGAACAAAAATACTTTCACCCTCAGTTCACATCAAAAATCTTTGGGATAATTCAAACAGTGATGTCCAGAGCCCTTCTGGATCAGAAGAGCCATGATAAGCCAGGTCATTTGCCCCTCTGGACCATGGTTTTCTCATCTGCCAAATATGAGTGTGGTTTTCTTCTTATTTTAGAAGTATTTTTACTATTTTGATAATGAGAAGAGTTCAAAATCTTAGCTACTTTATTCAGTAAACACAGTAAGACAACACTAGAATGATACAATAATCAAATCAGTGACTATTCCTTAAAAGTTTGAATTCTTTTTTTCTTGATTTTGAAACTGACTATATTTTTCTATTTTTTTCAACGTGAGTTTTAAATGAGAAAATCTCTAAGGACTCTTCTAAAGCTGACAGTCTAAGAAATGATTTGCCTTTAATACCCATTAGGCTTAAAAAAAGAGTGTACCCCAACTTTAATATGAAGAGATCATGAACCTCTTCTCCATTTGGACCAATTTATCTATGGCAGTTATTTCTAAAAGTTATTTAAACCCCAAAATATTAAATATGTTTCATTGAAAACATCTATATTATTCTCCCCCAAGGAAAAGTTCGGATCTTGAAAGAGATAACATCTCTACAACAAAAACTGAATCCAACGATTTAATTAGAGATCAAAGAAAAGACATAACTTGCTATCAGACTTTACTGCAGAAAGTATATAATTGAGAATTTTTCCCAAATGCTGCCAAAACGCTTGCAAGCTGTTCAAAAGAGGAAAAGTGCCCTACAGCATAGTGTTAAAAATAATAATAATAATAAAACAAAACTGCCCAACCTTTCACAAATACATACATCTCTGTAAGATTAGATGTCAAAACAGATCATTCTATCAGTCTCAGCAAGTCAGGTGGCCCTAGTGAGAACCATATCTTGGTTCTCAAGGCCTTGTTGTAAAGCAAGAAGCATTAAACTCTGAAAGGTCTCGCATTGAAATATCAACGTGGGTAGGGGCCCCTGATTTTACAGAGGTAGAGAAGGGAGCTGGAGAAGACGAAGCATCTTTGATGGACTAGATACGGATTTCGGGGGCTCCCTGTGTGAATGAAACCAGAGCAACCTCATCACCAGGCTGGCAACCCTTCCCAATCCATCTTCTTTGCTCCTAAGGCAAATCGGTATGTCAGCACCGGCAGGAGTGACAGGGTTCCCAGGAACTGAGCAGTCCCCACAAGGGTGGAAATTGCTCCAATAGCCCTGATTGTAAAAGCTGCCATCGGGCCAGGAGAAAGCAGGACCAGAGCTGGGGGGGAGGGGAAGGAAGGAGGGTGGGGAGCACGTGCTCAAGGACTGAGGTTGGCTGAGCATTGCCCACCCCTCTGGAGGGCTGTGGATCTTGTTACCGTTGGAGGCAGAAGAGGCTTTTTCCTTTGCATTTGGGTCCCCCTAGCGGAGCAGAGAAAGTACACCAGCTCTGTCTCCAGAAGGAGGCGGATGGGAGACGGAATTGCCTGGGCTTGCAGCTGCCTTTCCCAACCCCTGCCTGGGATATGAGGCCATCTCTGCAACCAAGCAACCAATCAACACAGAATCTGAGCTACTGTTTACCCAGCAGTGGCAAGTGAGGGAAGTACTGCAAGAATCAGGCATCTTCTCACTCTCAAAGGGTTCATAACTGTCAGACACGTACAGAAGGTCTCAGTGTAATGGCACAGGGAAGGGATTTTGGGGGGATTTCTATTTTGCAGTATTCTTAGTGCCTGGTCTAGTGCTTGGCGTACACTGGGTGTATGTGTGCATATGTGTGCTCAGTCGCTCAGTCATGTCCGACTTTTTGTGACATCATGGACTGTAGCCCGCCAGACTCCTCTGTCCATGAGATTTTCCAGGAGAGAATACTGGAGTGGTTTGCCATTTCCTCTTCCAGGGGATCTTCCCGACCTAAGGGTGGAATCTGCATCTCTTTCATCTCCTGCATAGGCTGGCGGATTCTTTACCACTGTGCCATCTGGAAAGCCCATATATTAGGTACTCAGTACATATTTGTTGAATGAGAGAACTAGCCAAGGTCAAGCAGGGGGATTCAAGATAGGATCCCAGGCAGTCTGCTTCCAAGGATCTCCCTCTGAACTGTGGCATTATAAAGTAATCTCCTGTACACATCTGACAGGATTAGCTATGATGTATAGTATTTGCTGGTTATTGCACGCTATTAACCTTGTTCCACACCCCTCCCCAAGAACTACGAATCCTTTGAGAAAAAGAGATGATGCCTCATTCCTACTACACTGCCCCCACCCGCCATGGCTGGGTAAACAGAGTCGTCATTTTCCCCTGAAATGCTCAATCCTCTTCATCCTCTGTTCCCACACATCAGTCTCTGAGGTTGGAAACCTCAGTGTCATCTTTTATGTCGTGCAGGCCCCATCTCAAGTCCAAATAAGCTTCCAAGTCCTAAAAACATCACGTCCAAAATCTTTTGCCTTCCCTGTCTGCCTTCCTACGCCTACCACCAGTCACATTCTTACACTGTTACAAAAGTCAGACAGTCATACTTTAATCCACTTTACATTCTTCTCTAAGTACAACTCTGAACTTCTGTTCTGAAACCTTCACTCGAATTAATTCAAGTTACTCATCCAACCTCAAATCCTTCCACAATATATTCCTGAAAATGTTTCTACATATATTTATCAAGTGTCTTGTCTTCCAGACCCACCCACTGTCTAAGCCTGGAGGATACAGAATAAGTCCAGTTCCTACCCTGAAAGAGCCCATCGTGTCCATGGAAACTGCCTTTCAGACCTCCTTTGAGAGTTCCTATGCAGAGAGCATAGCTACAGCCCCCAGCTGCCACCTCCACAAATACCATGAAACCCACAGGGGCTCCCAGACAATGACTGAGCACGCCTGGGATCCTAGATTTTGAGAGAGCAATAAATAGCTCTATTTTTTCCACATTTGAATTCAAACTAGAAAATAAGAGTTCTAGCTGAGATTTCAAAATATTCTCTCTCTTACTATTACAAAAAGATAGGAAGATGAGGATTTTTGCAAAAGCCAGATGGACCTGCTGACTGAGCTCTGCTCCTCTGGGATCTCCTGAGAACACTGGTGGGCTTCCCTGGTGGCTCAGCTGGTAAAGAATCCACCTGCAATGCAGGAGACCCTGGTTTGATTCCTGGGGCGGGGATCCCCTGGAAAGGGACTTCCCTGGTAGCTCAGACAGTCAACAGTCTGCGATGGACAGTATGGATTATGCTTCTGGCAGTCTCTGAAATGGGCTAGAACACAGTTGTACTTNGGCTTCCCTGGTGGCTCAGCTGGTAAAGAATCCACCTGCAATGCAGGAGACCCTGGTTTGATTCCTGGGGCGGGGATCCCCTGGAAAGGGACTTCCCTGGTAGCTCAGACAGTCAACAGTCTGCAATGGACAGTATGGATTATGCTTCTGGCAGTCTCTGAAATGGGCTAGAACACAGTTGTACTTACCTATTCTGACAGAGGTGCTGTGTTGAAATACAGCAAGCCTTCCCCTAGAAGAACCAAGATGATTCATGCTCATTCCCATGATGGAGAAAGATGAATATGATCCAGACACACCCAGGTTGCTCTTCCCACAGCACCCAGTCAGATAAGTCACCTCCCTCCCCTGGAGTAGAAAGAAGGTAAAAGTCAAGTTGAGTTTCTTTACTACATAAGAAAACATCAGAAATGAGGAAGAAATATTCTTTGGTATCATTCTTTAGCTTCTTGCTCTCAACTCAATAAGCTTCATTGCTAAGTCCATGGTCAAGGTCAACCACAGTGTGGCCATGGCCCTCATAGGAGATCACCAGAAAACTCTGCTGAGCCTCCAGTATCAAGGCCACTAATAATGGATGGCTGAGACACTGCTTTCAGAAGGCTCTGAAATGCATTAGAACAGAAACAAAATTCCATCAATGCCAGGATGACTCCACACCCAAGGCTAAAAATTCACTCCCTGTTCCACTTAACAAATCATAACATGTGCAGTCACTCTGTCCAACACAGCATATCCAAGACTGGACACTGAGATTAAATGACAACATTATAATATTCTAATAATGAACTGCATACAGACATCACATAACAGAATGACTATAACCTAGAGATGCCCCAATATCAAATTTCATAGAATAAAATACAGAGTCAAATATTAAATCTTCCTAGACAAGAAATGAAAGGCATCCAAACTGGAAAGGAAGAAGTAAAACTGTGACTGTTTCCAGAAGACATGATACTGAAGACTCTACCAAAAAACAATTGTAACTGTTGAAGGGATGGAGGAGCCTTGTGGGCTGCCGTCTATGGGGTCGCACAGAGTCGGACACGACTGAAGCAACTTAGCAGCAGCAGCAGCAGCTGGACACAAAATTAATATACTAACAACAATCTATCATAAAGAGAACTTAAGCAAACAATCCCATTTACAGTTGCATCAAAGGCATAAAATATTTAAGAATAAACTTAACAAGGAGGTGAAAAACTTCTACTTGGAAACTACAGGATTTGACAAAAAGAAATTGAAGACAACACAAATAAATGGAAAGACATATTGTGCTCATGGTTTAGAAGAATTAATATCTTTAAGATGTCCATACTACCCAAAGCCATGCACAGATTCAATGCAATCCCTATCAAAATACCAATAGCGTTTTTCACAGAACTAGAACAAATTATTCTAAAATTTGTATGGAACTACAAGAGACCTCAAAGAGTCAAAGTAATCTTAAGAAGAAATGAAGATGAAGGTATCATGCTCCCTGATTTCAAACTATACTACAGAGCTACAGTAATCATAACAGTATAGTACTGGCACAAACACACACACACACACAGATCAGTGGAGTAGGATAGAGACCCCAGAATAAACCTACACTGATACAGTCAGTTAATCTATAACAAAGGACACAAGAATATACAATGGAGAAAAGATAGCCTCTTCAGTGAACGGTGTTGGCAAAACTGGACAACTACATGCAAAAGAATAAAACTGGAGTGCTTTCTTCATATACACATACATAACAATATACATACTCATAAAAATACACATGTACAAAATAACCTCAAAATGGATTAAAGACTTAAATGCAATACCTGAAATCATAAAACTCCTAGAAGATAAACATAGACAGTAAACTCTGACATTAGCATTAGTAATATTTTTTGGATCTATCTTCACAGGCAGGGGCACTAAAAACAAAAATAAGCAAATGGGACAATATCAAACTAAAAAGCTTCTGCACAATAAAGGAAATCATCAACAAGACAAAAAGGCAACCTACTGAATGGTAAAAGAAATTTGCTAGTGATGTGTCTGATAAAGGGTCAATATCCACAATATATAAAGAACTCATTCAGCTCAACACCAAAAATATGAATGACAGCATTAAAAAATGGGCAAAGAACATTCTGGACATTTTTCCAGAAAAGATATATAGACAGCCAACAAATATATGCAGAGATGCTCAACATCACTGATCATCAGGGAACTGCAAATCAAAAGCACAAAGGGATATGACCTCACACTCATCAGTCAGAATGGCTATCATCAAAAAGATAATTAAGTGTTAGTGAGAATGTGGAGAAAAGAGAACCGTAATGCATTGTTGGTGGGAATGTAAATTGGTGCATCCACTGTGGAAAACAGTATGGAAGTTCCCCAAAAATAAAAAGTAGAACTACCGTGCAGTCTAGCCATTTCATTTCTGGGTATTTACGTGAAGTAAACGAAAACACTGATTCGAAAAGATACACACATCCCAATATTCACTGCAGCGTTATTTATAAAAAGCAAGGTATGGAATGAACCTAAGTGCCCATCCACAGAGGAGTGGATAATGAATATTTTATCCACAATGGAATATTATTCAGTCATTTAAAAAGAGTGAAATCTTGCCATTTCCAACATAGATCGACCTGGAGGGTAATTTGATAAATGGAATAAGTGAGACACAGAAAGACAAATGCCATATGATTCCATAGTCTATGTGGAATCTAAAAAAACAACAAATGAACAAAGCAAAATAAAACAAAAACAGATGCATAAACAAGCTGGTGGTTGCCACAGGGAAATGGGGTAGGGTTGAATGAAACAGGTAAAGCGGATTAAGAGGTATGAACTTCCAGTTGTAAAATAAATGTCACAGGGATGTAATAAACAGAATAATGAATACTGTCAATAATAATGTAAATAACTTTGTAGAGGGACAAATGTTTGCTAGACTTACTGTGGTGATCACTCCACAATATTCTTAAATGTTGAATCCTAAATTAACGTAATAGTGTATATCAATTGTACTTCAATTTAGGAAAAATGAAATCCTCCNAACAACAATCTATCATAAAGAGAACTTAAGCAAACAATCCCATTTACAGTTGCATCAAAGGCATAAAATATTTAAGAATAAACTTAACAAGGAGGTGAAAAACTTCTACTTGGAAACTACAGGATTTGACAAAAAGAAATTGAAGACAACACAAATAAATGGAAAGACATATTGTGCTCATGGTTTAGAAGAATTAATATCTTTAAGATGTCCATACTACCCAAAGCCATGCACAGATTCAATGCAATCCCTATCAAAATACCAATAGCGTTTTTCACAGAACTAGAACAAATTATTCTAAAATTTGTATGGAACTACAAGAGACCTCAAAGAGTCAAAGTAATCTTAAGAAGAAATGAAGATGAAGGTATCATGCTCCCTGATTTCAAACTATACTACAGAGCTACAGTAATCATAACAGTATAGTACTGGCACAAACACACACACACACACAGATCAGTGGAGTAGGATAGAGACCCCAGAATAAACCTACACTGATACAGTCAGTTAATCTATAACAAAGGACACAAGAATATACAATGGAGAAAAGATAGCCTCTTCAGTGAACGGTGTTGGCAAAACTGGACAACTACATGCAAAAGAATAAAACTGGAGTGCTTTCTTCATATACACATACATAACAATATACATACTCATAAAAATACACATGTACAAAATAACCTCAAAATGGATTAAAGACTTAAATGCAATACCTGAAATCATAAAACTCCTAGAAGATAAACATAGACAGTAAACTCTGACATTAGCATTAGTAATATTTTTTGGATCTATCTTCACAGGCAGGGGCACTAAAAACAAAAATAAGCAAATGGGACAATATCAAACTAAAAAGCTTCTGCACAATAAAGGAAATCATCAACAAGACAAAAAGGCAACCTACTGAATGGTAAAAGAAATTTGCTAGTGATGTGTCTGATAAAGGGTCAATATCCACAATATATAAAGAACTCATTCAGCTCAACACCAAAAATATGAATGACAGCATTAAAAAATGGGCAAAGAACATTCTGGACATTTTTCCAGAAAAGATATATAGACAGCCAACAAATATATGCAGAGATGCTCAACATCACTGATCATCAGGGAACTGCAAATCAAAAGCACAAAGGGATATGACCTCACACTCATCAGTCAGAATGGCTATCATCAAAAAGATAATTAAGTGTTAGTGAGAATGTGGAGAAAAGAGAACCGTAATGCATTGTTGGTGGGAATGTAAATTGGTGCATCCACTGTGGAAAACAGTATGGAAGTTCCCCAAAAATAAAAAGTAGAACTACCGTGCAGTCTAGCCATTTCATTTCTGGGTATTTACGTGAAGTAAACGAAAACACTGATTCGAAAAGATACACACATCCCAATATTCACTGCAGCGTTATTTATAAAAAGCAAGGTATGGAATGAACCTAAGTGCCCATCCACAGAGGAGTGGATAATGAATATTTTATCCACAATGGAATATTATTCAGTCATTTAAAAAGAGTGAAATCTTGCCATTTCCAACATAGATCGACCTGGAGGGTAATTTGATAAATGGAATAAGTGAGACACAGAAAGACAAATGCCATATGATTCCATAGTCTATGTGGAATCTAAAAAAACAACAAATGAACAAAGCAAAATAAAACAAAAACAGATGCATAAACAAGCTGGTGGTTGCCACAGGGAAATGGGGTAGGGTTGAATGAAACAGGTAAAGCGGATTAAGAGGTATGAACTTCCAGTTGTAAAATAAATGTCACAGGGATGTAATAAACAGAATAATGAATACTGTCAATAATAATGTAAATAACTTTGTAGAGGGACAAATGTTTGCTAGACTTACTGTGGTGATCACTCCACAATATTCTTAAATGTTGAATCCTAAATTAACGTAATAGTGTATATCAATTGTACTTCAATTTAGGAAAAATGAAATCCTCCTGAAAGTAAAAGATATTCAAATCTGAAAGAGTTAATATCCAGAAACAAATTATTTTGTCCTCGGATGTTAAAGGCTCATCTCCTTGCAGTCCACTATACTGGTCACGTACATGTCCAGCACCTAACACAGTGTCTGTCACCACAAAGACATCAAACGACATTTAGTTTCATAAATTCATGAAATATTAGGCATTCACTGCTAAAGAAGAACCAACTGAGCTAACGTCCACAGCAAGGTAAGAACGATTGACTGAACAGTAACCAAACGGCACTTTTGTTTATCCTTCTCTCATTAAATTTAATTATTTTAGGAACTGCTTCTTTGATTATAATTACTAGCAAATGAAGCCAGGCTGCTTAGCACAGTTTCTGGCATATATTAGTTATACAGTGTTATTTGGATTCAATTCTAATTTCACAAAACTTATATTGGGTAGAAGCAATGAGCATAATCAAAAACTTTAGCCATCTAGAAAGCTAGCTACTTGCTTTTCATTTTTGCAGCTCTGGGAGCAGGGGAGGAGAACTCTACCATCTCATCCTCTGTCGTCCCCTTCTCCTCCTGCCCTCAATCTTTCCCAGCACCAGGGTCTTTTCCAAAATCCCATAACAGTTTACACTTATATTTTAGCCAGATTCCTAGAAACAGACATTGAAATGGAAATTCACATACAGGAAGATTATCGTGGGATGCTCTCAGGATCAGCACCTAAAGGAAGCAGGACTGGCCCGAGGAAGAAGCTGAACTGTGATAAAGTCACATAAAAGCTTCAGGCCAGCCCTATAGGAGCTCTGGTGAAAGAAATGGCAACCCACTACAGTATTCTTGCCTGGAGACGTCCACAGACAGAAGTGTCTGGCAGACTATAGTCCATAGGGTCGCAAAGAGTCGGCCATGACTGAGAGACTATCACTCACTCACAGGAGCTCTGGTGCTGAACGTTCAGACTTGCCCCACTTTGAGACCCAGAGGTCAGGCCTTCATCCCTTCTATTGCCCAGTCAACGGTGGCCCTTGAGAAGGGAACATGATCTTGAATGAGGCTGCTTTCTCCCACCAAAGGCAATTCCTAGAGAGGGGCTCAGCTGAGAGCCAGCAGCAGGCAACAATGCTTAGAGGAGGAAGGAAAGAGCGCCAGGGTCCCAGAGGGAGATCACTGTAACACACGATGCGCTGCACACTTGCCACATTCTAAGGCAGTGTCTTCATTCTTACTTTCATTCAACAAACATTTATCAACTGTACAGGGCCCTGGGGCTTCCCTGATGGCCCAGTGGTAAAGAATCCGCCTGCTAGTGCATGAGACACAGGTCCCACCCCTGATCCAGGAAGATCCCACATGCCGAGGAGCAGCTAGGTCGTCCGTGCGCCGCTACTATTGAGCCTGTGTTCCAGAGCCCGGGAGCCGCAGCTACTGAGCCCACGTGTCCCAGCGACTGAGCCCGCATGCCTCAGAGCCCGTGCTCTGCAACAAGAGGAGCCACTGCAAGGAGAAGCCTGAGCACTAGCCGTGCAGCTAACCAGAGAAAAGCCTGGGCGGAAACAAAGACCCAGCACAGCCAAAAATAAACACTTTTTTAGACAAAGAACTAAGTAATTCACTATAGAATAAGCTTAGGCTTAGCGCCCCTGGTAGTAAACTTGGAGTCAATGGTTGACCCGACAGGTGCAGTTCCTATAGTAATAACACTCTTCTAACTTCCTGTACTGGGCCCTGGGTACCATTTCCTTGCAGTTCATGTGAATCTCTGGCGTGAGGCCAGCAGCCAAATGCCAGAGAAGGGTACCTTAGTGGTAATGATAGTATAATACTCTTAACAGGATTATAAAATTGGGAATTGGCAGCACTCAAATCTGAATTAAGCAGAGTAAACTTGGTCTGTGTGTCAGGAAAAACAAAATCAGATTTCTCCCCAGTACTGTGCTGACATCCAAAGTGCCTAACTCCATCCCAGAAGACTGAGAAAATTCAGTTTGCACAGGGACTGGGGCGGAGTGGGAAAGTAACATGGTTTCTAAGCAAGGTTTCAAGCCTGAAGAGAATCTCAATTCACAGACTCTTGACAATTGTTTCTCTGCTTACAATTAAGGTTGGCAAAAGTTAAAGTTGGCTTGGTTAAATGTTTGAGAAAAGCAGGTCGTTTCACCGATTATTTGCTTCAATGGCAAGCTAGAGCTTTCATGTCCCAAAGATAAGGGAACATTTGCATTCTTGTGCTTTGAATTTCAGCTGGAAGAGGAACTTCTTGGATCTAAACAGCTCCCTTGGTTCAAATTAAATCAAAACCAGGACTATGAGACCTACTAGTTCAAAAGCTCCCAGTCCAGAGAATTATAGACAGAGGAAAAGGCTACACCTCTGTACCTTTGAGCTATGGGCTGAGAGAGTGAACATGAGATGTATATTGAAGTGAAAGTCGCTCAGTTGCTTCTGACTCTTTGCAGCCCCATAGACTATGCAGTCCATGGAATTCTCCAGGCCAGAATACTGAAATGGGTAGCCATTCCCTTCTCCAGGGGATCTTTCCAACCCAGGGATCTGACCCAGGTCTCCCTCATTGCAGGTAGGTTCTTTACCAGCTGAGCCACCAAAGAAGCCTGATATGCATATTAATAAAGTGCGAATTGACATGAGCCACACATTTCTGTTCTTGCAGTAAAGACTGTATGGCTGTCTTCCCTCGGCATATCTGTCCCCCTCTGAAACCTGGTTCTAATCCTAACTCTGTCCTGAATCAGCTCTACAATCTTCAAGAAAATGACTCATCCTCTCTGGATTTCTCATTTCCATCACTGGTAGAATCACCTGACAATGATAACTGAAGTCTCTTTCAATTCTAAAATATTATGTCCATGACATAGGAGTGTTTACCACTGAGCATAACTACTTATCAAATGAGGTCATGAACAGGAGAGGGAAAGAATAAATGAATGAACAAATACTTTAATAAATGGAAGTGTTAGTGTTACTTGCTCAGTCGTGCCCGACTCTGCGATCCCATGGACTGCAAAGGCCCCTCTGTCCATGAGATTTTCCAGGCAAGGATACTGGAGTGGGTCACCATTTCCTTCTCCAGGGGATCTTCCCAACCCAGGGATCGAACCTGGGTCTCTTGCACTGCAGGCAGATTCTTTACCAACTGAGCTACAAGGGATTTAGTTAATAAATGGAAACTCATAGCTTAAGAGGAATATTTCTACCCATATGTGCATGCTAAGTGGTTTCAATTCTGTCCAACCCTTTGTGACCCTATGGACTTGTAGCCTGCCAGGCTTCTCTGTCCATGGTGTTGTGCTGACCAAAATCTTGGCTTTCTCTGCCCACCAAACCAAATTTTAAAAAAATACGGAGACAGAGTTTGGAGGAAATAGAAAGGTGGCTTTAATTCTCAGCGGGCAGAGAAGGAAACAGAGCAGGCTTATGCCTCAAGAACTGTGCACCAGCCCACCATGAGAAGTCCAGGGGCTTATATGACGTGAGGGCTCACAGTCAGCAGTCAGGAGTCAGTGATGAAGAACAAAAGTGTTGGGGTTTGGTTTCTTCCTCCTGCCTTGTTTCAAAGACAGTCATTGGCTGGCATCAGTAACCTATAACCCAGCAGCTGAGTCTGGCAGTTCAGTGGCTCAGCAGCCTTCTTTCTGATATGTAACTACAAGAGAAGGGTGTTTTGAGGGTAAACACCAAATACAGGATGTATTTAGCATAGAGTCAAAGGAAAAAAATGTGCATTGTACCTCCTGCAGAGTTAGGGGTCACAAAAGCAAACTTAGTTACAGACATTCAGAGTTATGAGCAGTTAAAGGAAAAAAAACTAAGAATGTTCAGCCTGCTCACTGTACTCTTTATCTTCTTTGTTCTCAGGAAAGCGGGGTGGGGAATTCCTCTTTTTTTTTCCTTTTCACTATAACACATCTTCTGAACTGGATGAGATACCTCTAAAAGGAAATGCACTGGGTGGTGAATACACAAAATGTTTGAGAGGCACGAAAAGAGCCATAGTAATTATGAGTACAATGGACTCAATGGCTGCCGCTGGAAGCTACAAATGCATTAGAGAAAGACAATAAAAGGCTGAGGTGATTTATCAGTGTTACAGGGTAAGGAGCAAAAGTCAGAGGGCCTCCTTGGCAGTAAGTAGACTCACCTCCCGCAGCCAGAGGCAGAATCTGAGCATCAAGCCCAGGACTTAATTACAAGGTAGCAAAGCCCCAGAGAAGGTGAGAATCCCAACAGCTGCAAGGCTGCTGTGTCTGGAGTAGAGCTCTGATTGGCAAGAAACGGGACCTTGATTATAAAGAAGGTAGTAACACCAGGGTCAATGCACTAAGAAACCTTGAGCCGCGAGATCCTCCAAAACCATCCAAGCCTGAAGAAGCAGCCCATTTCTCCCAGTTACAGGTTAGTGCTCCCAGCCCCTGCTGAAGACAGCTCGAACGCACAGTGTACGGCGAATGCACAGAAAAAGAGAGCAAGCTGGGCAGTCAGGCAAGAAAAGGAAATGTACTAGTGGGAAAAGAGAGGGCGACTGGTTCGTAAGGAGAACCAGCGCTCTCCCTTTCTGACGGAGTCCTTCTTATACCCCACCAATGAAAGATTCTCTGAAGGGATGGTCACGTAGCCGGAGGTCTGGAATCTGGTGATCTTGCAGCTTTAAGAAGATAAGCACCAGTGAGATAACAGGATGCCATGTGGGCCATTTGGTCAGTCTCACAGATCACTCTGATTTTAGTCTTCATTTGCAAGGTCAACATAACGAGCCATCTTATCGATGAGACCCCATGTGGGCCCTATCACACAGACCATCCTCTTGCAAGACGACATACGCCCACCCTGGGATCTCACTCCACCTCCTCTCCTGGCCACCAGAACAACAACTAGCATCAAGTTACAATATCATCAGCCCAGGGAAGCGCTGGGCCTGCTACAAGAGGCCTAAGAGCCAAAGGAGAGAGCAGATCTAGCCAAACCACAGCAGGAACCAGGAAGGGATGTATAGGCCTGCTGCTGCTGCTGCTAAGTCGCTTCAGTTGCCATTTCCTCCTCCAACGCATGAAAGTGAAAAGTGAAACTGAAGTCGCTTCAGTCGTGTCCGACTCTGTGTGACCCCATAGACGGCAGCCCACCAGGCTCTGCCGTCCCTGGGACTCTCCAGGCAAGAACACCGGAGTGGGTTGCCATTTCCTCCTCCAACGCATGAAAGTGAAAAGTGAAAGTGAAGTCGCTCAGTCATGTCCGACTCTTAGTGACCCCCATGGATTGCAGCCCACCAGGCTCCTCCATCCATGGGATTTTCCAGGCAAGAGTACTGGAGTGGGTTGCCATTGCCTTCTCTGATGTATAGGACTAGATACTGGATATTCTGTCCAAGGAAAAAAACAAATATTAAGTTAAAAAATAATAATAAAGTCAAATAAGGAAGAATTTATAGGCCCAATAGTTACCAAGTCCAAGCTCACTCTGCTTGCCACACAACAGGTCAACAGAGAGGACTACAGATTAATGTTTCAAAGTAACCATCTTATAAGGGTCTGGATGCCAGAATCTTTTATAGGAACCAGATTGGGGGAGATGAGGAAATAAAGCAAAAAGATTATTAATCTTGCAAATTTCTCCTAAAACAGTCAGCCTGGGCGGGTGAGAGGATGTGTTAATTTCTCCCTTCCTGTAGCCACCCACAGGTGAACAGGGTCAGGATATTTCCCTGAACAAAGGCACTTGGTTTAGCATTCAGGCAGAGGGACAGGGTTCCCAAAGGAAGTCCATTATGGTATAAACAGTATCCTTTAAGTGAACAAAAGCAACCGGAAGCAAAGGTTAAACTAAAAGAAACAGCTCCGATACTTAGATTTTGCTCTTCCCTATAACACATGATGGAGTAGGAAAGAGACCAAGTTTGGCCTCAGACAGGTTGGTTCAGCATGTAGCCAAGCCAATATGGAGCCCAGCTGACTTACAGCCCCATGTCAATGTGGCCCTGAAAGACAGTGAGGAGAAGCCCTTCCGTGGTCAGAGCTGCGAATGATGGTCATCCACTGTGTGTGTAAAAAGCCCAGGCAGTCATATGGGCAGTGGCAAAATAATTGCCTAATTGACCAGGGCCCTGGGAAGGAAAAGATGAAAAGACTGGGGGAAAGGAGGTCAGGAAGGGGCAGGAATTCACACTGAATGAATTCAACACACAGTCCCGGCGCAGGTTCGCCATCACAGCTCTCAGGTTGTGGCCAACACCACCATCCATGGGCTTTCAGTCTTAGATTCACATAAATGGACTCTATGGTACATCATTTCAGTCCAACAAACTTGACTTTAAAGCAACAGAGGGGGCTTTGCTGATAGTCCAGTGGTTAAGAATCTGCTCGCCAATGCAAGAGACACAAGTTCAATCCCTACCCCAGGAAGATCCCACATGCCACGGGGCTAGTAAGTCCTTATGCCACAACTACACAGCTCATGCCCTAGAGTCTGAAAGCCGTAACAACTGATCCCTTGCTCTGAAACTGCTGAAGCCTGCCCACATGCCTGGAGTCCCTGCCCCACAACTGGAAAAGCCACTGCAACAACAAGCCCGAAAGGAAAGTAGCTCCCTCCCTCCACAACTAGAGAGAACCTGAATATAGCAATGAAGACCCAGGATGACCATTAATAAAAATTGTAAATAAATAAAGCAGGGGTGCAGGAATGGGCAGATGGCTGTTGGACCCACCAGGTGTAACTCACATCACGCAGTCCAGAAATGCCAGCCTCGTAGAGCAATGGAAAGGTGTGGTTTTGAGATAATATCCTCCAGTGCTATTTTTCAGGATGTGATATGTACCCTACACCAATGAGCATTTTATGGTTCTCTTTACCCAGCAAATAAAATACATAGGTTCAGAAACCAAAGGCTGGAAATGGGAATAGTCCCACTGACAGTCGTTCTCACCAATACACTTGCTGTGAACTTAGAAGCAAGTGGGTCACAAAGGAACAAGGGTGCACTTTAGTGGATCCTGGGGTGCAGTGTTCAGAAATCATCTTCGGGACCAAGGTACTCACTCTCCAGCTTCCAGAGTGCTGACTGCTGATGGCGTCTAACGACATCCCTCTCTGGGACCTGCCTTCAGCCTAAGGGAGTTGCCTAGCCCAGGTTATACCCTCTCCAAAGGGGTAGCCCACAAGGAGGACTGTTCATGCCTGGGTCCCAAAGCCTGGTTCCCTTGCCTCAGAAAAGCCTTCTGAGCTCCAAAGCTCACTACAGATCGATTGAGGGCTCCTTTGCAACTCTATCCACACTGAACTTTTCTCTCTGCCCAGGCCTGCTTTCTCCCTTCCTTATGTGTGTCAGAATAGCATGTATTCTCCAATGAGCCTCCTACATATAAATCTCCACTTGAGATTCTGTTTCCAGAGAACACAACCTAGGACACGTGGTGAAGAGGTGGGAGAGACAGACAGGAAAGGGAAGAAGGCCAAGGAAGGGTGCATTAATGAGAGAGTGACAGGTGTGGGCAGCTGGACCCAGATCTTTCTGGGTGTCCTCTGAAAGCCTCCATCGACTATACTTCAGAAGAGCCTGAATCACGGATTTAAAAAAAAAAAACAGGATGCTTATCCACCAATTCCCTTCCCTCTTTGTTTGATGATTGCCCCTGGGAATTAAGTCTCTGACATTTCTGACCTGCTTCCTCACCCCCAACAAGCGGTCCCAGCACCCTTCTTCAGCCAGGAAACACCCCCAGTCAGAGAAACAAAGACACTGGGGTTAAGGTACCCTGGCCATGGATGGACGATGGAAGCTGTCCGCTAAAGCTTCTGCTGGTCACCTCAGTGGGAGACAGTGTATGAGTGGGGCAGAAACATCATCTGCTAACAGGTGGTGATCGTATACTTCAGGGTTATTATGAGGATTAAATAAGATTTCACATATCTACAGTTTTAGTGTGGGGCCTTGAGGAAAGCAAAGATTCAACAAATGGTCATCTCCAATCTCTATAGAGTTGACCCTTGAACAACATGGGTTGAACAGAACCAGTCCACTTACACACAGATTTTTTTTTTTCCAGGTAATACATACAGTACTACATGATCCGTGGTTGGTTGAATTCACAGATGTGGAACCCAGGGGAAGGCCAACTAAGGGACTTGAGCATTGTCATATTTTGGTAGTTATGTTTGGTCCTGGAATATATATAGGCTTCCCTGGTAGCTCAGCTGGTAAAGAATCCACCTGCAATGCAGGAGACCNACCATTAATAAAAATTGTAAATAAATAAAGCAGGGGTGCAGGAATGGGCAGATGGCTGTTGGACCCACCAGGTGTAACTCACATCACGCAGTCCAGAAATGCCAGCCTCGTAGAGCAATGGAAAGGTGTGGTTTTGAGATAATATCCTCCAGTGCTATTTTTCAGGATGTGATATGTACCCTACACCAATGAGCATTTTATGGTTCTCTTTACCCAGCAAATAAAATACATAGGTTCAGAAACCAAAGGCTGGAAATGGGAATAGTCCCACTGACAGTCGTTCTCACCAATACACTTGCTGTGAACTTAGAAGCAAGTGGGTCACAAAGGAACAAGGGTGCACTTTAGTGGATCCTGGGGTGCAGTGTTCAGAAATCATCTTCGGGACCAAGGTACTCACTCTCCAGCTTCCAGAGTGCTGACTGCTGATGGCGTCTAACGACATCCCTCTCTGGGACCTGCCTTCAGCCTAAGGGAGTTGCCTAGCCCAGGTTATACCCTCTCCAAAGGGGTAGCCCACAAGGAGGACTGTTCATGCCTGGGTCCCAAAGCCTGGTTCCCTTGCCTCAGAAAAGCCTTCTGAGCTCCAAAGCTCACTACAGATCGATTGAGGGCTCCTTTGCAACTCTATCCACACTGAACTTTTCTCTCTGCCCAGGCCTGCTTTCTCCCTTCCTTATGTGTGTCAGAATAGCATGTATTCTCCAATGAGCCTCCTACATATAAATCTCCACTTGAGATTCTGTTTCCAGAGAACACAACCTAGGACACGTGGTGAAGAGGTGGGAGAGACAGACAGGAAAGGGAAGAAGGCCAAGGAAGGGTGCATTAATGAGAGAGTGACAGGTGTGGGCAGCTGGACCCAGATCTTTCCGGGTGTCCTCTGAAAGCCTCCATCGACTATACTTCAGAAGAGCCTGAATCACGGATTTAAAAAAAAAAAACAGGATGCTTATCCACCAATTCCCTTCCCTCTTTGTTTGATGATTGCCCCTGGGAATTAAGTCTCTGACATTTCTGACCTGCTTCCTCACCCCCAACAAGCGGTCCCAGCACCCTTCTTCAGCCAGGAAACACCCCCAGTCAGAGAAACAAAGACACTGGGGTTAAGGTACCCTGGCCATGGATGGACGATGGAAGCTGTCCGCTAAAGCTTCTGCTGGTCACCTCAGTGGGAGACAGTGTATGAGTGGGGCAGAAACATCATCTGCTAACAGGTGGTGATCGTATACTTCAGGGTTATTATGAGGATTAAATAAGATTTCACATATCTACAGTTTTAGTGTGGGGCCTTGAGGAAAGCAAAGATTCAACAAATGGTCATCTCCAACCTCTATAGAGTTGACCCTTGAACAACATGGGTTGAACAGAACCAGTCCACTTACACACAGATTTTTTTTTTTCCAGGTAATACATACAGTACTACATGATCCGTGGTTGGTTGAATTCACAGATGTGGAACCCAGGGGAAGGCCAACTAAGGGACTTGAGCATTGTCATATTTTGGTAGTTATGTTTGGTCCTGGAATATATATAGGCTTCCCTGGTAGCTCAGCTGGTAAAGAATCCACCTGCAATGCAGGAGACCTCAGTTCAATTTCTGGGTCGGGAAGATCCCCTGGAGAAGGCATAGGCTACCCACTCCAGTATTCATGGGCTTCCCTGGTGGCTCAGATGGTAAAGAATCTGCCTGCAGTGAGGAAGACCTGGGTTCAATCCCTGGGTTGTTAAGATTCCCTGGAGGATGGCATGGCAACCCACGCCAGTATTCTTGCCTGGGGAATCCCCATGGACAGAGGAGCCTGGTGGGCTACAGTCCATGGTGTCACAAAGAGTCAGACACAACTGAATGACTAAGCGCACACACACACATATATATAAATTTAAAAAGCGAGCAAGGGGCCAGGGATGAATATATATGTTAATATATAATATTAATATTATATTATATAATTAATATGTGTATTCATCCCTGCTCCCTTGTTGGCTTTTTTTTCTTCATGTAGGTAAATATGAAGGAAAGGATTTTTAAATTAAATGGCAATAGGGTACCAGAGCCCCTAAAAGGTAAACTTTACTGGCACACAAAATGTTATCAACTCAGCCTCCTCACAAATATTAAAGAGGCAGTTAATGGTATCTGCCAGGCGGCCTTCCTTCTAACTGACCTAACATAAATAGCACTTGCCCTTGCCACTGAGAAGTCAGCTCTTTGCAAGTCTGTATCATAGCAACATCCAGCTGAACTTTCAAGAATATGAAGCATCCTTTTGGTGGCTACAGTTGTCCTAGTAGCAAGATGGAACCAAAGGAAAATCCCCACTGAGTGATCAGTGTACTGAAACTCAGGGGCCTGGACGTCCCACACACTTGACGCATGACCTTGACCAGCCTCTTGATTCCTCTGAGCCTTGATTCTCTCGCCTGTAAACCAAGCCCTTGGACTCTATTCATTTGTTTATTCATTTAACAAATATTTGCTGAGTACCTGGTAGATGCCAGACTCAAAGCCACTGAGGGAGGGGAAGGAGGGTAGCCAATCTTCAGGGTTTTTCCCCAAATTTCACTGGGACTTGGAATGGCACACGTGCAGAAATATGGACAGTTCAGTCGCTTAGTCGTGTCCGACTCTTTGCAACCCCATGAATCGCAGCACGCCAGGCCTCCCTGTCCATCACCATCTCCCGGAGTTCACTCAGACTCATGTCCATTGAGTCAGTGATGCCATCCAGCCATCTCATCCTCGGTCGTCCCCTTCTCCTCCTGCCCCCAATCCCTCCCAGCATCAGAGTCTTTTCCAATGAGTCAACTCTTCTCATGAGGTGGCCAAAGTACTGGAGTTTCAGCTTTAGCATCATTCCTTCCAAAGAAATCCCA
>SJYX01016965.1:127141-142759 GCA_006410675.1 Oreotragus oreotragus
GTGGAGGAGTGTAATGAAAAGTGAAATGAACTAATTGAGAAAAGCTTAATCTGAACTTCAGGTCTGACATTTACTCACTACATGGCCTTAGGCAAGGCAAACCATTGCTTCCTTTCTGAACTCTTCCACGCCACACCCCAACCAACAGAGAGAACCACCCCTTCCCTGACCTCCAACCCCCTTCCCACTGGAGTAAAAATTTACTGCTACTCAGTATTCACCCTGATGCAGCTCCCAGGTGCCAGACACCTCCAGCTAAGGGAAAGATGAGTCATGCCCAAGTCCTACCCACAATTCAAAAACCACCTAGTCCTGTCTCCCTGCCTGCTTCTCATCCTGACTCCCCAAACCAAGGATCAAGCACCTGCCCCATGGCCTCAGATAAACACTGGACCATATTCTTAGCTGATTACCCACCCTGTTATACTAGATGTTCAGGATTGTTCCATCATCTCAGTATCATCTCACACCTGTCAGAATGGCTATCATTAAAGAAAACACAAATAAAAAGTACTGGAAAGGACGTGAAGAAAAGTTTCATTCTCACTGTTGGTGAGAATGAAACCAACAGTGAGAATGAAACTTGGTACAGCCACTGTGGAAAGTAGTATGGAGGCTTCTCAAAAAGCTAAAACTAGAACTACCATATGACCCGGCAATTCCACTCCTGGGTATGTATCTGAAAAAAACAATACTACAGTAATTAAAAGACACAAGCACCCCAATGTTCAGAGCAGCATTATTTTTACAATTGCCACGTAAGTGCCTACCAACAAATGTGATACATATACCACACCTTCTTTAGATATTCATGTCTCCCTGCCTGCTTCTCATCCTGACTCCCCAAACCAAGGATCAAGCACCTGCCCCATGGCCTCAGATAAACACTGGACCATATTCTTAGCTGATTACCCACCCTGTTATACTAGATGTTCAGGATTGTTCCATCATCTCAGTATCATCTCACACCTGTCAGAATGGCTATCATTAAAGAAAACACAAATAAAAAGTACTGGAAAGGACGTGAAGAAAAGTTTCATTCTCACTGTTGGTGAGAATGAAACCAACAGTGAGAATGAAACTTGGTACAGCCACTGTGGAAAGTAGTATGGAGGCTTCTCAAAAAGCTAAAACTAGAACTACCATATGACCCGGCAATTCCACTCCTGGGTATGTATCTGAAAAAAACAATACTACAGTAATTAAAAGACACAAGCACCCCAATGTTCAGAGCAGCATTATTTTTACAATTGCCACGTAAGTGCCTACCAACAAATGTGATACATATACCACACCTTCTTTAGATATTCATTATATATATATTAATATTAGATATATAATTATGTATTATGTTTCTTTTCTATATATATCTCTCTCTCTTTTATATGCACGTGTGCTAAGTCACTTCAGTCCTGTCCAACTCTTTGCAACCCTGTGGACTGTAGCCCACCAGGTTGCTCTGTTCGTGGGATTCTCCAGGCAAGAATACTGAAGTAGGTTGCCATGCCTTCCTCCAGGGGATCTTCCCGACCCAGGGACTGAATTCATGTCTCCTGCTTTTGCAGCCGGGTTCTTTACCGCTGAGCCATAGATAGATAGATGGATACTACTCAGCCATACAAAAGAATGACATTTTACCCCCTCCAGCAACATGGATGGACTTTGAGTGAAATAAATCAGATAGAGAAAGACAAATACTGTATGATATCACGTACATGTGGAATCTAGAAAATACAAACTAGTGAAAAATGACAAAAAAAAAAAAAAAAAAAGCAGCAGCAGCAGACGCTCAGATATAAAGAACAAACTCATGGTTCCCAGTGGGGAGGGAGGAGCAGTGTAAGAATGGGGGAGTGTGAGGTACAAACTATTGGATATGAGATAGGCTACAAGGCTGTGTTGTACAGCATGGGGAATAGAGCCAATATTTTGCAATAACTGTAAATGGATTATAACCTTTAAAACTGTACAAAAATATTTTTTTTAAAAGGGCAAAAATAATTTAATATGGCAAAATAAAACCTGAGTCATCTCAGGCACCACAGAAGTGCCAGCATCACCTGGCGCTTCTCTCCTCTCTTAATCTTTATTTATTTGGCTGCGTCAGGTCTTAGTTGCAACACGAGGGATCTTTCACTGTGGGCTCAGACTTCTCTCTAGTTGTGTCATGTGGGCTTAGTTGCCCCACAGCATATGGGACCTTTGTTCACCAACCAGGGATTGAACCCCACATCCCCTGCATTGCAAGGCAGATACTTAACCACCGGACCACCAGGGAAGTCCCCATCCTAACACTTCTTTTCATACTGCCTGTACATCTCCTAATCAAAACCATCTCTCACCCTTTCTCTCCCCTTGAAACCTTTCCACAGACCCCTCTGGAACTCAGACTTTCCCCAGAAAACTCCTTTTCATCGTCAACCTCTTCTCTGAACATTCCTGCCGCCTTGTTCTACTACCTAAAATGTAGCCAGTCCCTGGGAACACTGAGTCTTCCACTCAGTTCAGTTCAGTCACTCAGTCATGTCCGATTCTTTGCAACCCCATGAATTGCCTAAGTCCTCCCAAACAATCTCTCTCTTTTTTTTTTTCATAATTCTTAAGCCTCACAGTGGAAAGGTGGAAACGGTATTCTCTTGGCTCCACAATGCTACTTTCAAACAATTTCTCCTCTTGTCCCATTAAAAAAATAATAACAAAAGCAAAAATAGGAAAAGAATAACCAGGGCCTCTTCTTCATTAGTCATTAAATATTTGAAATACTACCCTGGACTGCGAGCACACGATTATAAGAGGCAAAAATCACAACCACCTTTGGAAAATATTTGGAAGTGTTTCAGGTTTATAGAAAACACTCCCAGCCTTGCTTTCCCAGCCTTTCCAACCTGGATCCCTTTGGAGGTATCAGTTCCTGAAGCTGAGGCACAGAAGTGCCATCTGGTCTACCCACACCTCTATGCAAATCTCATGCACAACCAGAAACAGTTGTCAGCAGGCATGCCCCACAGGCCAAACAAAACTGCACCCACTAAGTCGCACATTTCCTTTTCCTTTCCTTGTCTCACCTCTTTCTCACTTTATTTCATTGTTTTTATATTTTATTGTTTTTGCTGTCGGGGTTATTACTTTGGAATGCCCCTTGGAGGATTTTCAGGAATAAAATTACCTCATTTAATTCAATGCACTGCTCCCAGAAGCAAGTTTTATTTCCTGTACTTGAATCTGGACGATAAACAAGATGCTTCTCTTTTTCCCCATCGTCCTCCCCTGCCTCCCCTGGTGTCTCTGTGGTTAAGGGGGCTAACACATCTATAACATGCCCTGTCATTTATGGAGACTTGCCCTGCATCTTGGATGGAGAGAAACAGAAATTTCTGTACACATTTTATTCCACATATTCACAGAGGACAAGGCAGTGAACGAGTGGTTTTATTCACATTTTTAGGGGGCTGTTCTCCCAGGCTGAGTGAGTCAAAGAATAAGGTACCAGTTCTTTGATTTTATAAGGTTTTCAACCACTCCATTTTGTACACGAGAACTTTCTATGCTGTGTAGCAAAGCAAAGGCAGCATTGGCCTTTAAATCACAAGTGTGATTTTTGGGTGCCCTTCTCCACCCATTCCAGTAAGACTTGCATGCCCAGACTTCACCATGGCTTGTCAAGGTCACCAGCACCTGCGTCTGGCCAAATCCACTGATGAACTTTAGTTCTCGTCTTACTCAATATCTCAGCAGCAAGTGACACTGTCTTCTCTTCATGAAACACTATTTCCCTTGGCTTCTGGACCATCAATTTTGTTTCCCTCCTCCCAGTCCGTCTCATCCCTTTCTCCTTTACTAGGTGTTTTTTTTTTTTTCTGACCTTTGTATGTTGGGATACCCCACAACTCAAGCCCAGTCTTTTTGTCTCCTCTATGTGAGGAAATGGCAATTCACTCCAGTATTCTTCCCTGGTGGACAGAGGAGCCTGGTGGGCTATATACAGTCCATGGGGTCACAAAGAGTCAGACAAGACTGAGCACACATCCACAAGTAAGTGATCTCATCCAACCCCAAGGCTTCAGAGGCAACCTGTATACTGCTGATTCCTGAATTTTACCTTCAAACCCATCATTTCTCTTACTAGGAACCTCAGACCCAACATACCCAAAATGGCATTCCTAATTTTTCCACTCAAACCTAGCCTTCTTTCAGTGTTCTCCAACTCAGCAAATGATACCACCATTCCCCAAGATGTTCAGTCCAAAACCTTGGAGACTTTCTTAACTCTTCATCCATTCCTACTTACTTGCCTACATTTACTCAATCAGTAAGCCCTCCCAGCTCCACTCCAAATCTGACCTCTTTCAACTACCTCCACCTCTACCACTCTGGCTATCTTCGTTTTGCCTTGATTATTGCAAGTCTCCTGTGGTAGATCGCACCATAGTTTCCAAGTATTCACTGTTCCTCTTGGTGAAGGATTATATTTCCCCACCTCCAGTGATGCCAGGCTTAGTCACATGACTTCATTCAGTCAAGGAAATGTGAAGGATATGATGTGTGTCACTTTGAGGCAAAAGAGTGCAGAATTTGCATGTGATTCACCATCACCATTTTTGTCTCTACCATGAAACCAATGAGTGTTGCATACAGAGGCATGTATTCTAGAGTGGAGGTGATGTGGAGTAGAGCTACAAGACATGAAGCATCATTAAACTCTGGTCTTACTCAGCCCATCCTGACCAATACACTTACCAACCTGACTCCCGACTTCTATGTCACTCCCCTCCCTCACCACCTGGCCAGCAAACACTTCACAGAGGGGTATTTTGAAAAGGTAAATCAGATCATGTCATTTCCCCACTCAGAGTCCTCCAAAGGCTTCCGCTTAACTCAGACTAAAACCCAGCCTGCTTGTGGTACTCTATAAACCATTTTTGGTTGAGTCCTTCCCCATCACTCTGACAGCATCTCTTGTCCATCTTCCTCTTGCTCACTCCTCTGCTCCACAGTGGCTGTAATGGTTAATTTTACACGTCAACTTGAGTGTTTCACAGGATACCCAGATTGTTGGCTGAAAGTCATTTCCAGATGTGCCTGTGAAGGTGTTTCCAGGTTAGCATTTAAATCAGCAGAGTGTATAAAACAGATTGTCATTCCCAATATGGGTGGGCCTCTGAATCCAATTGATTCAGAGACTAAAAGGAACAGAAAAAGTGGAGGAAGGGCGAATTTGCCCTCCTCTCCTCGACTGATTGAGCAGGGACATGGGTGTCCTGCTCTTGGCCTGGAATTTACTCCTCATTGGCTCTCCCGAGTACCGAGTGTCAGGCCTTCGGATTCAGACTGAATTACACCACAGGCACTTCTGGGTTTCCAGCTTACAGACAGCAGATCGTGGGGTTTCTCAGCCTCCAAAGTCAAAATATTGGTTCCGTTTCTCTGGGGAACCTTGACTAACACATTTCCTTTGTTGCTGTTTCTTGAACATGCCAAAAATCTATCCACTCCAAGAAAAGACAGAGACGTGCTGACAGCATGTTGCAGAATCAAACCTTGGAAAAGGAACTTGGTTTAGATCCAGTCATGAGGGTGAGCCTCTAGTTTTCTTTTAAAAAGGAAAAGAAAGTCTTCAACGTCACTCTCTCTTCCTCTCTTCACCATGAGATGACACAGCAGGAAGCCAAGCCAGGACTTCGTTGGTGGTCCAGTGGATAAGAATCCATCTGCCAATGCCAGGGACATGTATATGATCCCTGGTCTGGGAAGATTCCACATGCCGTGGAGCAACTAAGATCACAGGCCATAATTACTGAAGCCACTGAAGCTGGTGCGTCTAGAACCCGAGCTCTGCAACAAGAGAAGCCACCACAAAGAGAAGCCCCCACATGGCAACAAAGAGTAGCGCCCCCTCACTGCAACTGGAGAAGGTCCTCGCACAGCAAGGAAGACCCGGTGCAGCCAGAGAGAGAGAGGAGAAAACGAGAATCTAAGCCAGGAAGCAGTCATCACCAGGAAACTTTCAAATCTGCTGGCACCTTGATCTTGGAGTTCCTGGCCTCCAAAACTATGAGAAATAAATTATCTGTTGCTTAAACCACCCCGCCTATATAGTATTCTGTTATGGCAGCCCAAACAGATTGACAACACCTAAAATTATGTGTATATAACTTTGATGAAAATGGAAACCAAATTTTGAAATGACCATGCATCAACAATAAACTAAAAGGATGATTTTAATTTGGCTTCCCTCGTTGTGTGCACACAGATACATAGCACCATTTGGGCAATACATTTGCAAAGCATCTAAATGCATGAAAATATTTCAGGGAAGTGATAATCATGGCCTGGGCCAATCTGTCTTTTGTAAATAGTTCTCAGGGAAGTATACTAATTAGAGCTAGGATAGGCAAATGATACAGCAACCCATCAATCAACAGCCTTGCTGCTCATCTATTGAATATATAGCAACAGATAGTCAACCTTCTGTGGGATAAACAAGCAAGTGGAAGTTTCTGGCACTAAAGATGTTATTATTCAAGGAAAGACATGGGACATAAATTTCTGTAAAGTTAAATGACAGTACCAATTTATAAATAATACTTCATCAAAAAGTAAAAAGATGTCACAAGATTATGCAAGAATTTCACTAAATAAAGTACAGAAGGGTTATTGTATAGACAAAAGAGAAATCGAGATGCAGAGAAGGGATCTCAGAGGAAAGAGATGAGAAGTAGGTCTTGAAAGATGGGCTGTACATGAATGGATGGTGGAAAGGAGGAATTCAAAATGTGGATCCATTTAAACAAGATGTGGTCTTGGCACCATGAAAAAATTTCCAGGTCTGGAGCCAACACATTAGAATGTAAGTCTACTAAGCAGGGTTCAGAGGCAAAGTTTTAGCCTTTGGCCAGAGGAAAACCACTTATTCAGAAAAAAATAATTCCATCACCCACAGTGAGGCCAAGAATCCAGTCAGGTGCCCTGCTAGGGTATATATCATCTTTTATGAGATTAAAAAAAAAAAACCAGGGATGGTTTCTGATCAATGTTACAGGCCCAAATTACATGTAAACGGCAATTGCCTCTTAGCAAAATCATTAATTAGGACTGACTTGATTTTATCATAGGCCCGAATCTGCCCAGAACTGACTGGTAAAGGAGAAGGAAGAGGGGAGATGCAATGGTGAGTCACCTTGCCAAAGGCAGCGGAGACGTATGAAGCACAAAGCCAAGAAGAACCATGGAGAAGCCAGAGGATGGACCGAGCAGCCCGGAGTCGAAAGGACCCAGGATCAGGACCGCAGCAGCTCTGATCATGCCGCTCCCCTCCTCTGCTCATATGCCTTCAGTGGTTCCCTGTTTCCATAGTACAACCCAAGCTCCTTAGTCTGGCTTCCAAGGCCTTACAATGATCTAGACAGAACCCACCTTAATTATCTTAGGCATTAGCGTTTGTTTTTAATCATACACTCAACGCTCCAACCAAACCAAGGATGACTTCCCTCCTCAGTGTCATTGTTCCTGCTGTCCCTTCATTCATTCATCCTAAAACAAACACCATGTGGCCACTACATACTGGGGATGAGAGGGAGGGATACGGGATCGATAAGACGAAATGCTCACCTTTGAACAGCCACTGGGAGGAGACAAACAGTGAGGTATAGTGATGTATGCTACATTGAGGGTAAGCAAGGGAGATAATGGGGTGGAAAGAGGAGTGGCTAATCAGGATGTCTGAGAAGGCCTCCTGGAGGCGGTGACCATCCCCTTGAAATGCCTTTTTCTCTCCTCACCATATATTTAAACCTTCATTGCCTACTGGAGAGCCATCTATTGTTTTCATCTGCCTGCCTACCTTTCCCTGCTGCTGGGAAAATGTACCCCCTCCTCCTTTGGAAATGGCTCTCTACTCACCTTCCCCAGTGGGCTGGCCAATCATATTATCTCTTCCTTTCGTCCATGGTAACTGGTACAAGGAGTATCCTCTAAACCAATCAGATCAGTTCTCTGGAGTTTTTTGCCCTCCCATTGAAGTTAGAGGCGTCACTCCTTCTGTCTCTGGGTTGGAAGCTGTCAGTATGGATTACAAAGCTCCTGGTGCCAAGTCCCTTGCCCCCTTGAGGATCCTGAGAGAGAAAGAGGCAGAGAAATATGACCCGATGGAAATCCCAGAATGCAGTTATACTGAATTATGGCCAGGCCTGTATTTAACTGTGTGTAACAAGAGCCCAGCTCTGGGACTTAACCAAAGAGGAGTTCTTTTTGTCAGGTAACAAGTGGTCAAAATGTCAGCAGGCAAAATCTGGAATGCTGGCTCCACAACAATGACAAAAACCAACCTTCTCCCACCAACCTGCCTCACCCTCCTTTATCAGCTCTCCTTCTCACCTCCGGGATGACAGCTGCCTCTCCAGGCATCATACCCACATGCCAGACAAGAGGGATGAAAAGCACGTGCCAGCTCGTTGTTGTCGTCCAGTCGCTCAGTCATGTCTGACTCTTGGCGACCGCGTGGACTGCGGAACCCCAGGCCTCCCTGTCCCTCACTATCTCTGGGAATTTGCCCAAGTTCATATCCATTGAGTCGGTAATGCCATCCAACTGTCTCATCCTCAGCTGCCCTCTTCTCCTCCTACCCTTTTCTCCAGCTAAGTGTCACCTTTTGTCCAGATTCCCGCAAATCGCATCCTGTATACCTCGGCTTATATCTCAGTGTTCACAAAAGGGTCCTGTGCCCACCCCACACATAAGCTACAAGGGAGTCTGGAGGGGTGTTAGTTGGGCCCAATGAGAAGATAAAAGGAAAGTCTACTGGGAAAGCAGTGGGTGGTGTCTGCCACGGCTCCTAAATTGCCTTGCTGGGCTATACAGATCCACAAATTCTCCTTTTTGGCTTAAGCCAGTTTGAGGTAGATGTTTGCAACATTCAAGAAAAAAGCCATGACCCATACACCTGCCAAATGCCACTGCTACCACCTGATCCCACTCCATCAGGACAATCCCACCTTCAGTCTCCAGTTATAATGGGTGCTTTTCCCACTGCAGCCTGAGGTAGGGCATCCCTGGGACAGGGTTAACTCTGCAGACAGCCCAGGCAGACCGGCGGCTCCTGCCAGCATGATTGCTAGAATCTAGCTACTAAAGACCAGCTGTATCTAAAGCCATCAACACCATTGGGACTTCCTGCCAGTCCAGTGGCTAAGACTTCAAGCTCCCAATGCAGGCGGCCCAGGTTCAATCCCTGGCACTGCAACTAAGAGTTTGAATGCTGCAGCTAAAGATCCTGTATGCCACATGGAAGACCGAAGAGCCCAGGTGATGCAACGAGGATCTGCTGCTGCTGCTGCTAAGTCGCGTCAGTCGTGTCTGACCCTGTGAGACCCCATAGACGGCAGCCCACCAGGCTCCCCCGTTCTTGGGATTCTCCAGGCAATACCAGGAGCAGCCAAATAAATGAAAGGCCGTCAGCACCGTCAACTTTTACCTAGTCACTGTTACTGGCCCCACCCCTGAATCCAGCAATGCTGCCCTGGGCTTGTTGCTGGCGGGAAAGAGGGGAAACAACGGCCATCCCTATTTACCACTAAAACGCTGAAATATACTCCGGTTCATCTACATGATGGGACACTGCACGGCAATAAAAGAAATTAGGGATTCTGTATTTCTGATGTGATTTGTGTGTGTGCTCAGTCGTGTTTGACGGCTTTTGACCCCATGGGCTGTAGCCTGCCAGGCTCCAGGGGACTCTCCAGGCAAGCATACTGAAGTGGGTTGCCATTGCTCACTCCAGGGGATCTTCCCCACCCAGGGATCGAACCCACATCTCCTGCAGGTCCTGCATTGACAGGTGGATTTTTTACCACTGAGCCACCTGGGAAGCCCCATTCTGATGTGAAACACTTTCCAAAAAGCATTGCTAAGTTGCTTCAGACATGTCTGATTCTTTGAGAATCCACGAACTGTATGTTGCCTGCCAGGCATTAGTAAGGGCGGGTGGTGGGGAATCAAAGCGTAAAACAGTATATATAGGAAATAATCACTTGTGTTAAAAGGAACAAAAAATAATACATGTGTAAATATTTGCACCTGCCTAAAATATCTCAGGAAAAAAAAATTGAAACTGGTCCTATTAGCTGCCTTCAGAGTAGAGAACAGGGAGCTGAGCAGATTGGAAGGGAGGCATTTATCACACCCCTTAAATCTTTTAAATTCTGGACCTTGTGAAACCTATTTGGACTTATTTGGATCTTGTGAACCTATCTGAAAAATACATCTCTTGAAGTAAACACATTTGTGGTTTGTGGTGGTATGCCTGGGTGGGGGTTTGTTTTCTGTTTTGTTTTTCTAGGCAGAGCAACAGGAAAGAAGAAATTGGCAGCCAGGGCTGGGAAGAAAATAGAAAGAAAAGGAAAATTAGCACCCATTTAACAATACAATGGAAATAATGTCTTCATTAATGGCTGTTTATCTCATATATTTTCAAAGCATGTACAGATATCAGTTCACTCATTCTCTCTCTCTCCCTCTGTCCCTGTCTCTCTCTGTCACCTTAAAAGGTGTGGGAAATGGACCCAGTTCCTTGCAGCTCAGAGGTGATGATGCACTGCTTGGAATCCAAGTCTCCCAGCCTGACCAGCTCCTCCATTCTGGTATCAGGCTACTGCGCCTTTACCCAGGCTGTTGTCTGGGCCTGGAATTCCCTTTCTTCTCCTCCTTACTCCCAGAAGCCACTCCAACATGACCTCTTTATTGAAAAATAACTGTTCCTTCTTTTAAACCCAAGGTTTCACGAACTTTTCCTTTTAAATGCTGAATAGTAAATAGTTTAGGCTCTGAGGGTCATCTGGTCTCTCCAGATACCAACTTCCCAACTCGGCCGTTAGGGGGCAAAATCAGAAACAAACAAGCAAGCCGTGTTGTGCTCCCACACAATTTTATTTACCAAACGGATAGTGGGCTGGAGTTAGCCTTCAGGGCATGATGGTACTTTGCTGACCTTGCATTTAACCCCCAAGGAAATTTTCCATCAGCTAGCATCATGCTCCACATTACATTATCCACCAGGGGTTTATCCTTCTTTCTTCCCCCAGATGCAAATATCCAAAGTATATATATACTTTGGACACTATATATCCAAAGTATATTCAAAAACACTAATTCAAAGAGATATATTCGTACCTATGCTCATCAGAGTGTTATCTACAATAATCAAGATACAGAAGCAACTAAGCCCCCATCAAAAGATGAATGAATAAAGAAGACGTGATATATACATGTATACAATGGAATATTACTCAGTCATCAAAAAGGTGAAATCTTGCCATTTGCAACAACATGGAAGGAACTTGAGTGAGGGTATTAGGCTTACTAAAGTAAGTCAGACAGAGAAAGACAAATAGTGTATGATTTTGCTCATACATAGAATATAAAAAACTAACAACAATAACAAAATAAACTAATAAACCAAATTAAATGAAAAGAAACATATAAATGCAAAAGACAGAGTAGTAGTTACCAGATAGGAAGGGCTGGGGGAAGGCCAAATGAGTAAGGAGGATCCACTATATGATGACAGATGAAAGCTAACTGTGGGGGAATGAACACACTCTAGAGTATACAGAAGTAGAAATATAATGTTGTACATATGAAACCTATTTCATGTTATAAATCAATGCTACTGAAACAAAAAATAATAAATTTTAGAAGACTATCTTTTAGTCCCTTCTAATACTCACCCACTAACCTGGATATCCACTGAACTGGCCCAAAGTCTCCTAACCCTTCTGCAAAGGAAAGAACCCGGCCTAAAGCTTCTTTTTCTGGGGTCAAGTCTGTCACACCCAACTCCAGCCATAACACCCCATGTGCCCTTCATCTGAAAATCAGTGTCCCTGTCTGCTCCACACCCCTGGGTTCTCTGCTTCCAGAGCCTCCCAGAATAACTGCATGTCTTCTCTGAATGTTTGGTAAAGAATCTGGATTGTGTGCGCCTGATCAGTCACTCACTCGTGTCCAGTTCTTTGTGACCCCGTGGACTGTGACCCCACGAGACTCCTCTGTCCATGGGATTCTCCAGCAAGAATACTGGAGTGGGTTGCCATTTTCTCCTCCAGGGGATCTTCCCTGCCCAGGGATCAAACCTGACTCTCCTGCATCTCCCACACTGGCAGGCAGATTCTTTACCTCTGAGCCATTCGGGAAGTGTCTGGATTAAGCTTTTTAAATTATCAGATTCAAAGCCAGTCTTGCTGAACCTGGATGGCGCGCCCCCGTCTGCGGCTCTCCGGTCCCATCCCTCACACGCTGCACAACCTGGATGGCGCGCCCCCGTCTGCGGCTCTCCGGTCCCATCCCTCACACGCTGCACAACCTGGATGCCGCGCCCCGTCTGCGGCTCTCCGGTCCCATCCCTCACACGCTGCACAGGTGGCCCAGGACTTAGCAGCTCTGCTTTTGTTGCTGTCAGTCTTCTGGTCCATCCTCAACATTCGTCAGTAGCAAACTAACATTCATTGAGCAGCTACTATAATCTGTGCTTTGAGAATTTGAGAAAGAGTCTCAAGAGAAGATTAGACTTGTGGTTTCCATTGTATAACCTCTGAACAATTAGATTTTTATTTTTTTACATTGTTGCAGACATGCTAAATCTTTTCAATCATATCTGACTCTACAGAGTGTAGTCCACGAGGCTCCTCTGTCCATGGGATTCTCCAGGCAAGAATGCGGGAGTGGTTTGTTATGCCCTCCTCGAGGGGATCTTCCCCACCCAGGGATCTAACCAGCATCTTCTACATCTCCTGTATTGCAAATAAATTCTTTATTGCTGAGCCACTGGGGAAGCCCGCTTACATTACTACCTTTAGCTTATAAACATCTTAGAAGAGATCACTGAAGGGATTTGATGCATCATTTTTGAAAAAGTATATTTCACATATGAGGTCTTTCTGCATATGACTGTGGATTAATAGTTGGTGGCTAAGTCTAGAGGGAAACAAACAATTTTTGTTTTGAGTTTGAAAATTACAGAGCTTTATTAAATAATCTTACCCTCCCCTTTCTAAGATTTGTTTCTGCACTAATGTTTCTATGCTTCCAAAGTCAAGAGCCTCAGTGTTCTGAGACTTGGAAACCCAAAAAGGATGCAGCCTTTCCTTGGGCCCTGCACACCACCCTCCACCAGACTCTTAGAACTGCCTCCTGCGCACAAAGGGTGAATCTAGAAAAAAAACCCAGCTGACTCAGCCCTGAAACTCCCTCCTCACTCCACCCGAGCAGGACTACTATTCCTCTGTCTCCCAGTAGGGGGAGCAGCTGTTCCCTCCATCAGTTCCAGAGACCTTCCCAGCCTTCGGCTATTCTCCAGGGTTCATGGAGCTAAAAGACTCTCCCCAGAGTTTCAATTTTCAGTGTCCCACAGCAGTAGCAGCACTGTCCAGACTCCATCTCTGCTGAAAATGTAGCAGAATAAAGACTATTGCGAGCTGGCACCCAAAAGCACATCTCCCATCATGACTGCCACCTGCCCTTGATGTCTTGAGGAGAAAAAATGAAATGCATATTTGGACACATAGAAATGATGAATGAAGCTGCCACCACCCCCTAGAGCCCTTGGGCTTTCTTCTCTGACTCAGTCACCAACTCCCTAAGCTCCCTCAATGCCTTCCAAAGCCTGGGTGTGGCTACAGAGCCCTTGAAAAGTGACTAGTGTGATGAGTAGTTGAATGTTTTATTTTAATTCAGCTAGATTTAAGAACACTTCAGTTATTGGAAAACTTTATGCCTGGAACAATGTGGGCAGATGAATGTTTTTTCAACTGTAAATTTTATAAAATAAAAACACATATCAAGTATTTTTAATGAAAATTTAAGAGTCCAAACGAGATACGCTGTAGGTAACAGATTTTGAGCACATAGAACAAAAAGAACACAAAACTGTCACATTTGTAGTGGTTCATATGATTACATGTGAAAATGCTATTTAGGATATCTCGGGTTAAACTATATTACTAAAGTTAATTTTATCTGTTTCTTTTTTCACCTAAGAGTTGACCCTTGAACAACACAAGATGAATTGCTCAGGTCATTTATATGCTTATTTTTAAACAGTAAATATTGCAGTGTTACACAGTCTTTGGCTGGTAGAATCTACAGAGGTAGGAACCACAGATACAGAGGAAGCATGGATTTGGAGGGCCAATCACAAATTACACTTAAATTTCCCACTGCTTCAATGATTGAGGCCCCTAGTCCCCCATGCTGTTCAAGGGTCAGCTGTATTTTTTAGCAAACAGCACTTTTCTAGACCCTCTTCCAGTTTATTTGTTTGTTTTGGAGAGGGGTTGGCTGTGCTGAGCAGCATGTGGGATCTTAGTTCCCCAACCAGGGATCAGAACCACTCTGCCTGCTTTGGAAGCACAGCATCTTAACTACTGGACCACCAAGGAAGTCACTCCAGTTTTCCTTTGCCTTGAAAACTGGCCAGAAATTCCACCTGGTGTGAACAGGGTGGTGTTCTGTGAAGAAATCACACAGCTTTCTGAGGCCCGCAGTGCTAGAAGGAGGCAGAAGGAGCAACACCAAGTGGAAGTGGGTCTGACATCCTGAGGGAAAGCCAACCCATGCCAGGACCCTCCCAGCCCCACCCCGACTCCCATGCCATCAATGGGATCCCTGCAGGTCCTCAGTGGACCCTCTCCTGGAGACCCAGGGATGATAAATGCACGGTTCTAGCCTTTTAGGAGCAGCTTTGGAGGGTTGGTTTCCACAGTCAAGCATAAGAGCCATGGTACATGCAGGAGCCTCTGACTCAGCCCCAGGGGGAGCAGGGAACCCCCTCCCCTCAGATGAGATAGCTTTGGGGCAAAGCTGGAGGAGATTAAGGCCTCTCTCCAACTGGTCTATGAAGTGGCTCTACCAAACCAGATGCGTGAACTTGCGTATCGTTGCCCCTTGCCAAGGTTTGGCTTCCATCTTGTAAAATAAGATGCTTCAAACAGATTCTGCTTAAGAATGTAGTTATTCAGTACAACTGTTCTTTTCTCTATGCAGCATTGGCAGAGAAGCAGGGCTCCAATCAGGCCCAAGGCCAGGCCTTGACTTTTCTCCGAGAGCTAACTCAGGACTTCATTTCCATACCCAGCACCCAAGCCCAGGTCTGCTTGAAACTCAGGCCAAAGGCTCATTAAAGATACATGGAAGGGAGGGCTGCGGGAACAGGAGTGCCAGCCCCCGCCCCTCCACCAGCAGGACCAATGCTGGGAGTTTGGCTTTCTGTGACCACTCTTATCCCTGGGGAGCACTCCCTTCCAGGATACTCCAAGTTGGAAACACACAAGATGGATTTGGGCACAAGGGCCCAGCACAAATGCCAGCAGGATCAGAATATCCAGCCAAGTGCTTTCAGGGGCTCCTGGTGCCCGAAAAGTCCCTGGGAGACTAGGGAAGAAGGGGTGTGGAGAGTCTGGTAATCAAAACCCAGAAACCCAGCTCTCATCCTGACTCAAAAAGAAAGTAAACAGACAGCGATAGTCTCTCAGTCGTGTCCGACTCTTTGTGACCCCCTGGTCTGTACATGGAATTCTCCAGGCAAGAAAACTGGAGTGGGTTGTCATTCCCTTTTCCAGGGGATCTTCC